>CM053772.1:167856472-167875809 GCA_028658325.1 Potorous gilbertii | reverse complement strand
TATATCATCATATCATCTGCAAAGGTGATAACTTAGTTTCTTCTTTGCCTATTCTTATTCCTTCAGTTTCTTTAACTTGTCTAATTGCTACAACTAACATTTCTAGTACCATATTGAATAATAGTGGTGATAATGGGCATCCTTGTTTCACCCCTGATCTTATTGGAAATGCATCTAGCTTATCTCCATTGTGTATAATGCTTGCTGAGGGTTTTAGGTAGATACTGCTTCTTATTTTATGGAAAGTTCCCTTTATTCCTATGTTCTCCAGCGTTTTTAATAGAAATTTGTGTTGTATTTTGTCAAAAACGTTTTCTACATCTATTGAAATAATCATGTGGTTTTTGTTAGTTTTGTTGTTGATATTTCGTTGAATGACCATGTCCTTGCCCAAAATGTTATGCTGACCTTTGCAGGGTAGTTGATCCTTGGTTGTAGTCCCAATTCTTTTGCCTTATGGAATATTGGATTCCAATTCCTTTGATCTTTTAATGTAGAAGCTGCAAGGTCCAGTGTGATCCTGACTGTAGCTCTTTGATATTTGAATGATTTCTTTCTAGCTGCCTGTAGTATTTTCCCCTTCACTTGATAGTTCTGGAATTTGGCAATGATATTTCTTGGGGTTTTGAGTTTGGGATCCCTTTTGGAAGGTGAACGGTGGATTCTTTCGATGACTGTTTTGCCCTCTGGATCTAGCACTTCTGGGCAGTTTTCCTTGATGATTTCCTGGAAGATGTTGTCCAGACTCTTTTTTTCATTGTGGCTTTCTGTCAGGCCAATAATTCTTAAATTTTCTTTCCTGGATCTATTTTCCAGATTAGTTGTTTTTCCAGTTAGATATTTTACATTTTCTTTATCTTTTCATTCTTTAGATTTTGTTTGACTGATTCTTGCTGTCTTATAGAGTCGTTAGTTTCTACTTCCCCAATTCTAATCTTTTCACATTTTAATGGCATTGATTTCTTTGGTGCAAAAGTTTAAATATTATACACTACATAGGACTGCCTTAATGACAGCTACCTTCACTTAAGAGCTTAATCTAAAAATACAGAAAAAATAAATGGACAGAAAAATGTCTCTTGTCCAGTGCAGTTGTATGGATGGTCTTTTTTTTTTAAAGCCGTGAGCACTGTCTAGGGTATACACTGTGTATAGACAGTTGCTTGCTTGCTTGCTTACTGTTTGTCCTTCATTCTTGAAGAGGACCATGACCTCAGAGAGGTGATGCCATGACATGCAAGTGAATTGGATTTAAGTGAGGGAGAGCAGTACAAAGTCACCAGCCTCTTATTCTGCAGAGCCATCTGGGTCCAATGGCCAGGTATGGATCAGGAAAACTGGAGATGGCCCAGGATGCAGTGGGAGACATTGGCTTTTTCAAGCTAAGGTCTTTAACAGGTCTTAGTTTGAGACAGCACTTGTTCAGTGATTAAGGCTTAATAAAAAAAAAGAAAAAGACAAAGAATGGCCTCTTAAAAAAAAAATAATGGATCTAGGAGGGGAAGACCCTCAGGGTTTCTGTCCAAAACTGGATATCACACCCTTTCCTGCTGGTGCTCTGCCCAAAGAGAATGTAAATTTTAATCTCTGAAACTTTTTTTCTCTTGAAGACCAGCCTTAACCCCAAATCACTCTAGTCCCAGACCAGGCCTTACTTGGTCACTGTTTGGGTCCTGATTGGCTCAGAAAGAATGTAAAAGTTGACAGTAAATTAAATTGGACCCAGAGTTTAATAAGAGGAAGAAAGTGGCTGGTTGGGGAAATTTCACACCTTCAATAATCTCAAGTTATTTCTTAGACACACACACACACACACACACACACACACACACACACACACACACAAACCAATAATCCTTTTATTTTTTCTCTGTTTATTTTTTCCAATTACATGTAAAGATAGTTTTCAACATTCACTTTTATAAGATTTTCCAAGATGACAGGCAATTTGATATAGATTATACATGTATGATCATATTTAATGTATTTCCCTGTTGTGAAAAAGGAATCAAAAAAGGGAAAAACCATAAAAAAGGAAAAACAACCAAAAAAGTGAAAATAATATGCTTTGATCAGCATTCAGATTCCATAGTTCTTTCTCTGGATGTGATGAGGGATGGAGGTGGGGTGTGAGACCCCCACAAAGACCAGGGTACCATGGGCAGGTCACCTGGAGAATTCACATACTCAAGCATTGTCGAGGTCAAGGTAAAGATTTATTATGCTTTTCAGCAGGCAAGAGTTCTTAGGGAACCTGCAACCTTAGGAGCGGGTACAGGTAAGGTTTATATAGAATATTCTATAGGAAACATGTGCCAAATATACTAACTAGGTATTTTAGGGTGAGATTAGGGAGTGGTTAAGGAGTGGTTAGTTCTTAAAGGAGCTGCACTTTTGGTATCGACTGGGCAGGCGGGGATTGGGGGGGGTTGGGGAAGTGCTACCTGGACGTGTGGTTTTAGACCTGAAACATCACTAAATCAACTAATGGTCAGGGCGAACTCAGAAATACCAGGTTGCTCTCATCAATATCTTATTAGACAAGATAGATGTAAGGGAGTATAGATATTCTAAGTCTAGGGTGCATATGATTGGTCAGTGAGTAGTAAATGTCATTATGACCGGGTGCATCGCCAGTTCAGTGAGTACCTTGTTGGTTCAGACTACATATATATCAGCTGGCTGCTGTATCAGGAAGGGAGATAACAGTTGTTGCTGGGGCAGGCTGTGACCTTGGGCTTGGGAGAAATTGCCTGGGATAGTGTTTTGAAGCTAGGGAGAAATGTGGTTTGTAAAGAGAAATGTGATTTTAGAATTGGGGCTCAACCACATGGGCCTAAGTCCCCCATCAGATGTGGATAGCATTTTCTATCATGAGTCTTAGAATTGTATTAAATCATTTTATTGCTGAGAAGAGCTAAGTCTGTCATAGTTGGTTGTCACACAGTGTTGCTGTTACTGTGTATTATAAAGTTCTCCTCTCATCATCATTTATGTAAGGCTTTCAGGTTTTGCTGAGATCTACCTGCTCATCATTTCTTACAGCACAGTAGTATTCCACGACATACATATACCACATTTAATAATCCTTTTAAAAACATCTTTATGTTGCTTTTTGCCTATGAATGATGGAAAACCACAGCTAGCAAAGAATAAAAACTGTGGTTAACATACAAGGCAGTCGAGCCATAGCACGTTAATAAATGCTTTTTGGATTTATATGCTTTGATGTAGGTTGGCTCAGCAACAATGACTCATAATGTGAAAAAAGGGATCTAAGTCTCTATCCAACAAATATATGGTTGGACAAAGAGGTGGATCACTTATGTATCCAGAATGAAGCGTGACAGAGGCCCAGTGCTTTACTGGTACTCATTTCAAAGACCTAGAAGAAGGCCTCTGTCATTTGGTTAGTTTCACTGTAGACACTTTATGGGAGGATGTGGACAAGAAGTTCATAGGATGAGAAAGCGTAGCGATAGGTTGAAATCTGCACAGATGGAGAAAGGGTCGGTGAGATCATGAATCCATTCAAGTGTTTGTGAACAGTGGGAGGCACTATGGTGTCATGAGAAGAACCCTGGAGCCAGGAGAAAGGCAGGTATAAATCCCAAGTGTATTTATTGGCTATAGCTCTCAGTCTGGAAGAACCTCAGTCTCTTTGTCTGTAACATGAGAGTGATGATTTTAACTGCCTTTTTCCTGGGATCGCAGCTCTGGCAGCTGTGGGGGTCCTTAGGGAATCTTCCTTCAAGGGTGAGACGACGGAATCATAGACTAACCCCAAACTGGAATGAAATTACTGAAGGAACTTCAGGAGCCAGTTAAGGAGGCCCACACCTACTGAGTAGCATTAATAGCATTCAGTATCATTGAATAATTAATAACATTCAATAGTACATCCAGCAACAAGCCTTTTCTTGGGGGCATAGTGGATAAAGTTATGGGCCTGGAGTTTTTTTTCTTCTCCTTCTCCTTCCCTGTGCTTCTGTGATCTCATTGATGTAGATTTTACCTCCACTGGTATAGATTTTAACCTGTCTTGTGCATTTTGTCCCAGAAATTTACCACAGACACTCACAGATATGCAAGGACTTTCCTTGAATTTTTCTGATATTATAGAGATACCAGTAGAGCATGCTGGATTGTCCATTGGTTTTATCTTTGTCTCTTACAACATTTACTACTGCATAATATCCGTTACTACTAATATTGCATGGTAGTATGATTCTTCACGCTACTTCTGCATAATCTTTTATTCACAATGTGTTTGTCTACTACTACCAGTCACCTTTCTGTTGTCCTTTGGTTGATCTTCAGCTTGAATTTTCAGTAACTGTTGTATTCTGTGATTTGCAGTCATAAAATATTGTTGTTGTTTAGTTGTTTCAGTCATGCCTGACTGAATCACACAAAGATGTGATCCTGTTTGAAGTTTTCTTAGCAAGAATATTTGGGTGGTTTGTCATTTTCTTCTCCTCCAGCTCATTTTACAGATGAGGAAACTAAGGCAAACAGGATTAAATAATTTGCTCAGGGTCACAGAGCTAGTAAGTGCCTGAGGCCAGATTTGGGCTCAGATCTTCCAGGCTCAGTGCTCTATCTACTGTGCCACATAGCTGCCTGCTTATGGAAGAACATATTAGTCTTTAAAAGATGGGTCTTTATTTTAGGGAAAAGCTTGAGATCGTTTAAAGAATTCTGTAGTTTCCCAAAGGAAAGCCAGCCTTCTCTTCCTCCTATACAATTCTGAACCCAGATTATTATACATTTGTAGTGTCTGATCCAGATATTTGTGCAGAGCTTTGTAACATGCTCTATAGTTTGCCTGTCCAGTTGTATGTTGTAGTCTGCACATCATTCTTCATTTGCTTGTTTTTTTCCTGAGTGAAAAATTAGACCAGACTCCTTACTGAGGCTGTGAATCTCATATAGAAAGCTCTGCATAGTTTGGGAGTTCTGGGTAATCAGTACAGTTTTGTCTGACAGTAGGAGCTGTCTAGTGAAATTTTGTATATGGATTTTCTCTTTAACTTGGTTCTGTATAGGACCCTTCTTCATGATAGGTGAACAAATACTTTTGACCATCTATCTCCCTATTTCATGTCTTATTTGATATTATTTATTAGGGGATCATCAGAGTTATAGCTGTTACATCTTTCAAGATATCTTGTCTGCTTTTGATACATGAATGAAAGATAATACATGTTGTCTAATTTACCTCTTTGCCATTTATATAATACACCTACTGCAATAGTCCCTGGTTCTTCCCTTTGGGATCAAGTGGAAAGAGCCTAAGCCTTCTATGTAGCTATCCTCCAAACAGTTAGGTGCCATGTCTTCTAGAAAGTCTTCCTCACAGTTTTGATCTTTCCTTCAAATTTTCTTAGAATACTTAATTCCCTTCCTTGCCTCCTTTGTTTTATCATGCTCATATTATGCTTGTGTAAATGTTACCCCCAATATTGTAGAGGTGGGAGACCATGGAACAGTGGTATCAAACTCAAGTAGGAACAAAGCCCTTATAGGGCACATATTGATTTATTAGAAAACCACAAATTAACCAACCCTGCTTCAAATATCCGAAGTCAGTGTGTCTTATGCTCTCTTAAGTCTTGGCTTCTTCAAACTATAAACATCCCCAGTATGGTTTTTAACATAATTGAAAGTCCTGTCATTATCTAAGTAACCATTCTGTGGACAGTCTTCATTTTGTCTGTATTTCTCCTAAAATGTGGCCCAGAGAACTGAACATGATGCTTCAGATACGGTGTCACCAAGGCAGTTTTGGGAAGATTAACCACACTTTCCTTTATACTAGGCATTCAGTCGCTTTTAGAGTAGACCTGCCTTGCTTGCATTGATTGTTGTTGCTGTCTTTTTTAAAGCCCTTTTATTCTGTTGGCTAATTAAGCTTCAAATCAAGCAGAGTTCCTAGGTGGATTCTCATAACTTTCTCACCTTGTACTTGTAGACAATCACATCTATGTGAATTTGTCCTCAGAACTGCTATGCAATTACAATGTGAAAAAATTAGTAAATGATAGTATTTGTGAAAAATAATGGCCAGAGAGTTGGACGACCCTGAAGGGTAAATTTTTGGGGGGTCATGGTAACTCGTGAATACCACCTACTAAGAAGACTTGGAGGATTTTGGATCTGTATTGCCAGTGATATCATGGTTCCTTTAAAATATTGAAGTAATAGGTATAAAAGTACTTTGAAAAAATATAAAACACTATGTAATTTCAAGGGTTTATTTGTTTTTGTCATAGAACAATGAGTCCTAAATATTTTAAGTTGTAATTATTCTATTGTAATTGTTTTCCTCTTTATTTTCAGATCCAATTATGGGACACAGCAGGGCAAGAACGGTTCAGAAAGAGCATGGTACAGCACTACTATAGGAATGTACACGCTGTTGTCTTTGTATATGATATGACCAACATGGCCAGTTTTCACAGCCTGCCATTGTGGATAGAAGAGTGCAAACAACATTTGCTTGCTAGTGATATACCAAGGATTCTAGTTGGAAATAAATGTGACTTGAGAAGTGCCATTCAAGTTCCCACAGATTTGGCCCAAAAATTTGCTGACACACACTCTATGCCACTGTTTGAAACCTCTGCTAAAAATCCTAATGATAATGACCATGTGGAAGCTATCTTCATGACCCTAGCTCATAAGCTCAAGAGCCACAAACCTCTAATGCTTAGTCAGCCACCTGATAATGGAATTGTTTTGAAGCCTGAACCAAAACCTACAGTGACCTGCTGGTGTTAAATAAAAGTATTTTAAAAATGATTCTTTTTAAGTATAAAATAAGTCCCACATTTTAGTCACAAGTATACTAGATCATCTTAGCACTTTAATGTTTGTCTTGTAAATGGAAGTCAAGTCATTCATTTCTTTGCACCTTCTATACAACTTAATGAAGTTTTATCACTTTGGTTGCATGGAGAAGGGGAGAAAAAAATCGAATAGAGTTTTGAGGTTGAACAAGTTAAACTAATCAATTCCTCTGAGCTCGTTTTGTGATATGTTTTCATTATAGAGTTGAAATGTAGCAAAGCCAGAAGGAATAAGATAATCTTCCTTCTGAGAAAGGTTAGGGGTGCCTCAAATAGATGAAAATGAAGGAATATTAAGAATCTTCAATTAAATTATTTTAAACAGATCATTGCCTAGCAGCCAAAGGTTTTATGCAATGAAAATATCCAAGGGAATTAGACTAACTCTTTTACTGGAATGTAATTTGAATGTGATGTGTTGTCTCAGCTTAAAAAGGGTGAAACCCCAGTTTTTGTTTGTTTTTGCACCTTACAGAATTTTGAAAAATCCTGTTTTAAACATTATGTCAAGTATCTGATTTTTGTCAGTGAGGAAACTTCTTCCTCTGACATAGATTGCAACTGTTCATAATTTATGAAGCACATAGGTATCTTAAATTCTTATAACTTGAAATAGCTTTATTGTTAAGTTACCGTATTCCATAATTTGTATTATTAAATTACATTTTAGAGCCAAGGGTTTGGTCCAAAAATCTGGGATGGAGAGAAATGTTCCCAGGATTCTCATCCAGGCTTGATGTCGAAAAGGATATGAATCTTTCAATATTACTTGACCACTTGGTGCCTCAACCATTGTAGATCAATTTTATCAAAAAAAATTTAAAATACCAGCTTTATTTTAATTTTGGTCCAAGATAAATTATTTTAAATAGATATTGTGAAAGGTGAATTTTAAACTTTGCTACATAATGAGATTGTTTTGGCTGGACACTTTTCTCATTTGAAGAGTTTAAAAAGGAAGACCTACTTGAAAGTTTTGGCAGTGTATGTCAGGAGTTACGTATAATTGAAGAAAAAAAAAGACTAAATCTGAAGTCTAGCTACCATAGGAAGACTATGCCTTAGCTATTAGTGATTTTCAGGTTTGTTTTTTGGGATGTTATCTCCTATCAAAAACTTCAGTTTAATAACTGAAGGCTTCCGTATGAACATTAATGAAATCATCAATTGCCAATTCAACTATAGTTCTATGTATCCTTTAGCTCAAATTCTATAATTGTAAGTGTACTTATATAATAGTACTTTGCTGTGGTTATGGTGTTTTAAAAGGAAAAACACTGTCTTTAAAAATTCTGTCACAGTTCTATTTCAGTCCAAGAGGTAAATTAATATTTAGGAGAAAAATATTGCATCTCTTAGTAGTGGACAGAGTACTACAAATCTTTTTCCTAAGTTTGCACACACAACTATTATGAAAAAGGGAACTAAGCCATGGGATTTAATTGAGTACATGAGTTTAATGATTTTTATATAATATAGCTATTGTTGATAAATTTCAAGAACAAATTAAATAAATGGACAATTTATGCTTTTGTTGTGTTCAGGAAACATGGAAAGAAGTTAAACATTCAGCCAGCATAGGGCTTTTTACAAATTTATTATCATGGTGATCTTATTAGGATTATTTAATTATAAAAGCAAAATAATCTATTAACTGAAGTATGGAAAAAAGGACAGGAAATAAATATTTCATTTTAAATTACTGTGGCTTAAGGGAAAATAAATTGGTTTTATTCTTCCTTAGGAATAAGAATCAAATTTCCTTAATCATACTAAAGATTTCCTCCTCAATTGAAAATTGTAATTGTTTTTGTAATAGTGCTAGGATAACAGTGATAACAATTATTTGGGTAATAATTTTTTAAAAAGGGAATTGTACTTTTCTTTATTGCCTTCCTCAGCCTTTTGTATGTATGTGTGTGTAGGGGCAATGAAGAGTTGGAGGAATTGGTTTACAAACTTTCTGGGGACATTTTATGTTTTTCTGGCATTGTTATTGATGGTTTAAAAAGTAATTTTCTTGAATTAAGAATTTACAAATATACTTTAATTCATTACAGGATTTATTTTTGACATTTCAAAATAATCTTGTTTATATCAGTTTTTTTATGTTTTGTTTTTTATATTAAAAAATGTCGCTTATCAGTTAAATTGAGGTAAAGCTTTCCAACGTCGTAAGAATTATATGAAAACCTTACTTTGACTGTTGGGGAATGGCTTCTCATGAATCATTAATGATGATGTATTAAAACTTGTAAGCACAGACCCTACATCTTGTGAATATACGGTTCATAGCTACTTCAGCTGTATTCTACAGTTTCTTATTTCAGATGTTTTCAAATAGTTGTTATTTAGGGAAGTTCCGCTGTGGGACATTAATCCAGAATCTAGTAAAGTTGGTCAGTAGCAGTGTTTTACTCAACAGCATATTCTGTCTATCTTTCTCTCAACAAACCAAAATTAAAGTCAAATAATTTTGTTTTAAAATAGTATCACTGCCATTCCCATCCCCTCTCCCTATTTCCTCTGCCCCCCAAGCCTAATAAACAAGCTTTGCCACAAATAAAAATAGGGTGTTCTGTTTTGTTCATTATATGGTTGTTGGTGTTATTGTAATATCATGGTACAACAGGGAATTTTCCATGTAGTCTGAGCTTCAAATGGTATTTAATAAATTATGAATGAGGTGAGATTTGAACTCAGGGCCTCCTGACTCCTGCACTGGTGCTCTATCCACTGCACCACCTAGCTGACCCTCCTTAGTTTAACTGAAGATTAAAGAAAAGGCCTCTCTGTCTCTTGCCTCATCTGAAGGAAAAGGTTTCCACTAAGACCAATTACAGGAGAGAACTTTGGCATCCATGATCAAGGAGAAGTTTCAGGTCAAAACTACTCCAAAGGAAGAAAAAGACTAGCCTCAAGAAAGAACACCTGGGACAAAAGAAATGTCCTTAATTTACCCCCTCAGATTAGAACAGAACTTATGAGTTCAATACAGAAGATAAAATGAACTTTTATGATGCCAGGGATGATGAGAACACAAATTCAGAAGAAGAGAATAATCAAAAAAACCTACAATTAAAACCTCCCAAGAAAAAAAAACCCCAACTTGCCCATGAGAACAGTTAGAACTGTTTAAAGAAATGACAGTTTTTAAAAGATATAAAATGAGATATAAAGATCTTATAAAGATATAAAATAGGTGAGAGCAATGGAGGAAAAAATTGAAAAAAGAACCAACAGTTTAACAGAAGAGGAACAAAATCTCTTCTCCGTACGAACTTCCCCAAAATTAGAATGGAACAAATAGAAATAATGACTCCAGGAAACAAGAATTCTTTCAAAGTTTAAAAATGAGGAAAAATAGAAAATGTAAGCTATCCAATATCAAAAACAACTGGAAAACAGATCAAGGAGAAATAACAAAATCATAGGATCATGTGAAATCTGTGACCAAAATAAAAGAACCTGGATGTCATATTTTAAAAAATCATTAAAGAAAATTGCCCAGATATAGTAGAACGGAGGGCAGTGTGATAATAGAATCTTTCGATGATCTCCGAAAGAAGCCCCAAAGTGAGAACTCTGAGAAATGTCATTGCCAAAATCGAGAGATTCCAGACTAAAATAAATATATAATGCTATAAGTAGCCAGAAAAATTCAAATATTGAGGAAACACTATCAGGATCAGGCATGATTTAGCAACTATTACTATAAAGGAGTGGACAACGTGGAATGAGATATTTCCAAAATATGAAAGTATACAACCAAGAATAGCTTACCTGGCAAAATTGAGAATAGTCCAGAAGGGGAAAAGTTGACGAATAAGAAACGTCAGGAGACAACACACAAAATTTAGTGTAATGTACTGTAAGAAGACATTCAACTGAATATGGCTTCATATGAGAACACAGAGAAAAGGGATAGATTTCATGGAGGGATTAATCATAAAAACAAACCTTAAACTTAGAGAGAGGATAGTAAAGGCATATTAAAAGGCAAAAAAGAAAATGGCAGGGGAGGCAACAACTTGAAATAATCAGGGAATGAGAAGTATAGAGAAGACAATAAGACAATAGAATGGAAGGAAATTATGTTAACTACAAATGTAAATGGAATGAACTCTTATAAAATGGAAGAAGTTACTAGACTGTTTAATGAAGCAAATTCCAGCAATATGTTGTTAATAAGAAACACATTTGAAACAGACACACAATTCAAATAAAGAGATGGAGCAAAGTGCATTATGGAGCAAAGTGCGTTATGTCTTGGCTGAACACTAAAAAAGGGTAGCAATTATTATTTCAGACAAAGTAACAGCCTAAAAATAGGCTTAATTGGAAGGGATAACGTGAGAAACCACATTTTGCTGATGGGTAACATAGACTAAATGCAGATAAACTGTGACCTGCAGGCCAAATCTGACCTCTGCTCCTTTTTGTACACAGCTCATGAGATAATGATGTTTATATTTTAAAATACAATGAAACTATTTTAAAATGTAAGCACCTTTCTTAGCCCGTGGATTGTACAAAAGCAAGTAGTGAGCTGACTTTGGCCTTCCGGCTGTAGTATTCCAGTCCTTGTCATAGAGAATGCATTAATTTCAGTATGTAACATATAAACACCCAGTAGCATAGCTTCTAAATACTTAAAGAATCAATTAAAAGAAGGTTGTAGAATGATAATAGTAGTGTACCTGAATTTACCACTATCAGCCCATGGCAAATCTAACCAAAAATAAGTTAAGGATCTGGATAGAATTTTACAGAAATTCTGTTTGATGCTTGTCCCCATAGAGAGATTCTATGGCCTTTTCCATCCTGCTTTGCTTCTTATTCATGATGATGATGCTTTGTGTATTGTGGCCTCTGGTTCTTTTATCTAGAAGCTGAAGAACCTGGTGCTGAGCTGGTTGGTGTGAGAAAGCAGAGGCCAGGTGAATTTTTTCTTTTTGTGTTTCCCCTGATTAGCCCTGGAGCTAGCTTGTAAGTGTGGGGGAAGGGTGGTCTGGTCATGGGAGATCTCCTCAGTTGAGCTAGAGCAAAGGCAAGCTCAGTGCTTGGTGATCCATGGCAGCCCTGGTGTCTTCCTGTTTCCCCTGGAGTGCTGAGGCACTCCTGAGCTCCTGGTGTTGGTGGTTGCGAGGCTCCACCCCCCCCCCCCCCCGGAGCGCCGTATCTCCTCCTGGTTCGCTGAGGTGGAGCTGTCTGGGACAGCTACAGTCTTCCCCCACAGCCAAAGGAATATTCCTAAGTGATTTTCCTAGCCTCATGTGCTATGAGACCGTTTGCTCTTCCTACTGATCCCACTGTTCCAGGTTTTCTCTGGGGAAATATTTTTGGTTTTCCAAGGTCAACAAGGTGAGAGGGAGAGAACATTTACTGATCACTGCCATTTTGTCTCCCGGAAGTTCAAGTAGGTGACTTACAGACATTTAATCTACAAGCTGACAGTCTCAGGAGCAGCTGCTGCAGATACCTGGGGCACCACAGCTGTCTCTCGCTGGGCTCTGCTGGATTCCCATCCTGGGTTGCTATTCTGCTGCTGTCTCAGACTGTTTTCCTGCTGGGGCTTTCCTGCTGGTCCTGCCATGGCAGGGCCCTGCTTCACTATGCCTACTGGTACCGTTTTAGATGAAGTTATAGGTAGACCTTGGTTAGAGTTAAGGTCTTAAAAGGAGCACCAAATAATAAGGCAATTCATTACACCTCAGGACTCTCAGAAAGTGTTCTTCCAGGTTCAGAGGAAATGACAAAAAGCCCCAAAGTAAAACCTCATCTTGGAGTATATTTATTTATTTATCTATCTCTTTTTTTCATTTTTAACACAGTTCATATCACATATTCCAACTTTTGGTCAGGTGATATTTCTTTTAAAGCGTTTACAGTATAGACCACAAATGGATTTTTTAAAACATTAACCAACTGAGACACAAATAATAACTATGCTAACTTCATAAGCCTAATTGTCTCCACACTATTATTAAGAATTAAAGGACCCTAACTTATTGTTCTTGGCCTAAAGTCCTCAGCCTAATAGCTTAATTTTAGACTTGACCTTGGATGTTCCCCTATCAACAATCTATAGTTTAATAAATCTGGTATTAGACTTGTAGACCTTTTGATTATAGGAAATTGCCACTAAGAGTAGGAACATTGCAGGGAAACAACACCTCCCCAACTTCATGCTAGTTCCAGGCAGGAGTAGATTGTCAACTTGCATTCAGTGAGGCATAGAGTCTGCCATGTGTCAGTAGAGAAATTGAGTCAGGAGAAGCCTACCTCAGTTAAGACTGAACAGCCGCTCTCCCACCCTTCCCATGAGATCACATTTTTCAGTTCATACCAGCATCTCACAGGCTTACTGGCATCATGGATTGGAGGCTCAGACCGCCTTTCTTGCTATCCATACCTGGAGTTAGACTCAGAAGAAGAGTTACTTGATAGTCCCATAGCATCTTAAAATAGCAAGTTCCAATAATCAGGTTTCAGATATAACTATAACTTCACATTGGCTTAAGGAACATCTTTTGAGGCAAGTCTTAAGAGGCTTACATGCCTTTCTATACCTGTTCTAGTTCCTGCTTAAATAATAATCATAAAAATCAAATTTACCATTGAAACCTTAACTTTTCCATCAATGCCAAATTTTACCTGAAGCTACCTACCTGTAGGAGACTTAGACTAAAATTCATGTCCCCAAACTAAAGGTGTCTCTGATTTAGTCTCACTAATTAATTCAGTCAATTGTTTTTGATACTAATTTCTTTGACATCACTTTGTAATATGTCCAATGTTTCTCCCCATCTCTCCCCTCCCCCACCCCTAATACCTTGCATTCTGACTACCCCTTCCCTCAATGAACCCTCCCTTCTATCACACCCCACCCTTCCCTTATCCCTAACTTCTCTGTTTTCTCAATAAATTTCAATACCCCATTGCCTGTGTTTCTTATTTCCCAGTTACATGCAATAATAATTCTTAACTTGAGTTTCTAATACTTTGAATTCCAACTTCTCTCCCTCCCTCCCTACCCATCCCCACTGAGAAGGCAAGCAATTCAATACAGGCTATATATATGTTGTTTTGCAAAAGACTTCTATAATAATCATGTGTAATACTAACTATATTGCCCTCTATCCTCCTCTATCCCCCCTTATTTTTTTATCCCCTCATTTGACCTTGTCCCTTCCCAAAAGTGTTTATTTCTAGTTACTCCCTTTTCCCATTTGTCCTCCCTTCTATCATTCCCCTCACCCTACTTGCCGTCTCCTCCCTTGCTTTCCTGTAGTATAAGATAGATTTTCATGCCAAATTTAGTGAGCATGTTATTCCCTCCTTAAGCCATATGAGAAGAGAGTAGCTTCACTTTCCCCCATCCCCTTCTCCCTTTTCTCCTCCATTGAACAAGATTTTTCTTTATCTTTTTTATGAGTTATAGCCTGCCCCATTCCATTTCTCCATTTCTCCTCCCAGTATTTTCCTCCCTCACCCCTTAATTTTTATTTTATATATATTTTTTGTCAATATCATTTCTTCTGATTCAGTGCAGTCTGTACTCTCTGTCTATGCGTATGTGTGTGTGCATGTGTGTGTGTGTGTGTGTGTGTGTGTGTGTGTGTGTGTATGTACAATCCCTCCACCTACCCAAATACTGAGAAAAGTCTCGAGCGTTATAAATATTTTCTTTCCATGTAGGAAGGTAAACAGTTCAGCTTTAGAAAGTCTTTTATGATTTCTCTTTCCTGTTTACCTTTTCAAGCCTCTCTTGATTCTCGTGTTTGAAAGTCAAATTTTCTCTTCAGTTCTGGTCTTTTCAACATGAATGCTTGAAAGTCTTCTGTATCATTGAATAACCATTTATTCCCTTGAAGTATTATACTCAGTTTTGCTGGGTAGGTGATTCTTGGTTTTAATCCCAGTTCCTTTGATTTCTGGAATATCCTGTTCCAAACCCTTTGTTCCCTTAATGTTGAAGCTGCCAGGTCCTGTTTTATCCTCACTGTATTCCCACAATACTCGAATTGTTTCTTTCTAGCTGCTTGCAGTATTTTCTTCTTGACCATGGAACTCTGAAATTTGGCCTCAATATTCCTAGAAGTTTCTCTTTCTGGGTCTCCTTCTGGAGGTGATCAGTGGATTCTTTCAATATTTATTGATTCTAGAATATCAGGAAAGTTTTCCTTGATAATTTTATGGAAGATAATGTCTAGGCTCTTTTTTTGATCATGGCTTTCAGGTAGTCCTATAATTTTTAAATTGTCTCTCCTGGATCTATTTTCCAGGTCAGTTGTTTTTCCAATGAGATGTTTCACATTATCTCCTATTTTTTCGAACTTTTGGTTATGTTTTCTAATTGCTTAGTTTATCTCATAGTCATTCATTTCTCTGAACTCAGTTCTCTCTTTCAGAGAACTGTTTTGTTCAGTGAGCTTTTGAACCTTCTCCTCCATTTGGCTAATTCTTCTTTTTAATGCCTCCTTCTCCTCATTGACTTTTTGGAACTTTTTCCAGTTGAGTTAGCCTCTTTCCAAAGGTGTTATTTTCCTCAGCATTTTTTTTGGTTCTCCATTAGCAAGCTGCTAACTCTCTTTTCAAGCTCTTCTATTGCCTGAGCTTAGTTTAAATTCACTTTGGAGGCCCTGGAGGCAGGGGTCTTAACTTCCTGTGACAGTAAGCCTTGTTCCTCCTCATGAGAAAACATGGGAGGAGACACCTGTTCACCAAGAAAGTAACCTTCTATGATCTTATTCTTTTCCCTTTTTGGGGCATTTTCCCAGTCAGTTACTTGACTTTTGAATCCTTTGTGGAGATTAGACTCAGCTGCTTGGTTTCCCTGGGCTTTGGTTGGGGGTGGGACTGCCACTCAGGGCTGGGGTTTAGATTAGCTGCTCCCTACTGCCAGAGGCTTTAAGCTGAGCTGCCTCAACAATGAATCCAGGTTGCTTCCCAGTCTCTGTAACTACCTAAAGTCAGTATACTGCATGGCCTCTGTCATCACCTGGGGCTATTGCTGGAGAAACCCCTGTTCCCTCTTGCCCAGCTGGGAAAGTCCTCCCCCGCTGACCTTTGAAGCTTACTTTGTCACTTGTGGGTTGAGGTATCTGGGACCTTCCTTGCTAGGAACTCTGCCTGGAGGTTTGTTTAGGTCCTATTCCAACCAGTGCCACGTGTCCAGGGCTGGGCTCAGCTCCGCTCAGCGTCCCATGGGATAGACCTCTCCTGTCAGCCTTCCAGGTTACCTTTGGCTGGAAACCTCTTTTGCACTGTTGTTCTGGGGCTTCTGTTGCTGTAGACTTTGTTGAGAGTCCTTTTTACAAGTATTCTGTGGACTGCAGGGGAAGCACTAGAGTATATGTGTCTTCTACTCCTCCATCTTGGCTCCGCCCCATCTCAGAGCCAGCACAATAACACATGAGAACCAGTGCCTCATTAGAAAATTAACAAAAGGTACTTGAGGCCCATTAATGGGCAGGGAAGATATAATTAGCATTACATGTAGTCACCAAGAAAACCCCAATTGGGGTCATGAAGATTTGAACATGACTGAATTGACAGAACATGAACAGGTCACAGGTCAGAGCCCAGGACTACAGGGTAGAAATTCAAGTTCCAGGTGGAACATGAAGAGTTAGGTTGTGGAGTTATAGTGTAAAATATGGTATATGCTGTCATATGTAGTTGAAACTAATTTTGCTTTGTGTACTCTCCTTGGCAAAAGGAAAGATGGTGGGGTGAAAGTGAGGATACAGGGAAAAGAGGCATATTCAGAAAGGACTACGTAAGAACAAAAGGCATGAACAAAACTGTTTCTTAAAAAAAAGTTAAGAAATCTAGGCTGTAAACTCCAATATATCCAAGAAAGTATTGCCAGAAACCACTTTAGAGATACTCTGGTGCAGTGGTGGGGAACCTGCAGCCTCCAGAGCACAACAGGTCTTCTAGGTCCTCTAGTGCAGCCTTTTCACTGAGTCCAAGTTTGACAGAACAAATCCTTTTAATGGGGGTACTTGTTCTGTGGAGTTTGGATTCAGTCTGCACTTGAGGACCTAGAGGGTCCCATGTAGCCTCAAAGGGCCAGGTTCCCCAACTCTGCTCTAGTGCAAGGATGTCTGTGCAGAGAAGTGATTTGTACCAAGTGACACAATCAATTAGCAGCAGAATGTATTCTTGGAAAGGTCAACTTCCTCTTTTTTGAACTTGACCTCCCCAGTTCAAAGTTCTTTTGTCCTGTATTGTGCATTACATTTGGAAGCATGGTTTGATGAGATGACATATTTTTTAGATATTTAGTAAAAACAAGATAGACTTTATTGTCATTGGTTTTTATATTCATACCTCATTTTATTCTTTATAAGATTATCATTTTATAGTCATTCATCATTTATTTATTCATTATTTCATTTATTTTATTATTTATCAGCATGAGTTCCAATAAAGACAAAGTCACATGCAGTGTCATGTTCAGACACTTTTTATACAGTCAGCCTTAGCCATCACCATCATGGACAGCTTCCATGTTCCTTCAATTATTCTCCTGGGCAGATAATGAGTGATCCAGGGCTACTTTCTTGATTAGAACAGCAAAGAGAGAAGTAAGGGTGAATAGGCCCTTCAAAGGCTAGGTTGGAGAGACTGCAGACAAGGGATCTGTCTGGGACATCATAAAATGCTATGTGTCCCTTTTTCATAATCAAGAAAAATGCCCACTTTTGGAATAAGGGTGCTGGACTGAAAGTCTGTTTGTGAACTCCAGAGGAAGAAACCATTTCCAGATGTGAAGCCTACCAGGGTCCTTACATCTTCAGAGGAACAAGAGAGCTTCCCCTTTCTGCTGACTGTATCTTTACAGATGCCCATCTCCCACTCTGCCTTATCTCCCACCTGCACTTCCCAATAGTGTTTGCCTGAGGTGAAGGCCTGGGCCCCCAAAACAGCAAGAACACAGTCAAATCCCTCTGCTTTGTCAGGCAGATCCTGAGGGACACTTCCGTACTGGACACTCTTCAGATCTCCAGACAGGATGAGATGAGGATTGGCTGATTCAGGATCAAGAGTTATATCCCTGTGGAAACTCCTGAGCACTTCTCTCAGGCCTGTGATGGGGACAGTGAGCCAGACAGGGAAAGCAAGCTCTGGGTTTGGAAGCATTGACTTCTCACTCCTTTTCAAAGTGGCTGCCAGGTCCTGGAGCATTTCCAAAGTCACCTTGTCCAATTCTCGTCTGCATCTAAAGTCATTTGTTGCAGATTCTGGATTTGTTGGGACAGCTTGGCCTTCCTCTTCTTCAGTTTGACTCGATTGTGTCTGGATTGCTTTTTCAGTCTTTGCAAATATCGATATTCTTAATCCCATAAGAACTGGCGCATTTTCCAATATTCAGAAATAATGAGCGTTTCATAGGGTCCTCATCCTCTTGAAGGTGGGTCTCTCTTTCTGTCATTTTGTCCAAAGCCCTTTTAAATTCCTCTTCTTTTTTCGGTAAGGCAGTGCAAGTCTCCTGGAGCTTGTCTTTACCCTTTTCAGAGGCTGTTTCCAAGGGAAGTACTTAGTGATCCTTGTGCTCTCGGGCTGATGAACAGCAATCACAGAGGACTCTCTGGTCTTCCTCACAGAAGAACTTCTCTTTCTCCCCGTGTTGATCACAGGTAGTCAGGCTCACCATGCTTTGGAGCAAATGAGGTCTGAGCATTTTGCTCGTGATGGATAAATTCTGCAGGTTCCTGTTGGGCACCAGGTCACTCTCTTTGATGATCCCTTGGCACTGTGGGCAGTTTAGGGTTTCACTGGCTCCCTCCTTGCACTTGAGAGGACACACTGTTCAAAAGTTATGGCCACACTTGACAGTCACTGGGTCACTGAAGTAGCCCAGGCATATAGAGCAAGTGAGCTCTCCCTTCAGATTTTCAATTAAGGCTCTTGCATCCATGTTCCTAGGATTCTGATTCCTTCCTTCTCAGAGCTTCCACTCAGTTCAGGACAGAGAATTCAAGCTATGGCAGCAAATGATACTGGCACCAAGCTGTGGAGTCCTTTTAAGGAGCCTTCCTCTGCTTAGCCCCTCCCTTTACTCCACCCCCAACAGGTGAGAACTCCTGTCTGTGGAGAGGGCTTCCAGGTTCTGCTCTGCATCGGAGATTTCGCCTTTCTTCTTATATTTTTGTAGAATTAATTAATTTTTAGTTTTCAACATTCAGTTCTGTAAGTTTAAATTTTTCTCCAGCTTCCTCCCTTTGCCCTGCTGAAGATAGTGTGTAATCTGATATAGATTCTATCCACACATTCATATGAAACTTATTTTCACATTAGTCATGTTCTAAAGCAGCATTAGTTCCAATGAGAGGAACCACAAGAAAGAACACACAAAACAAAACAACAACAGCAAAAACAGAGCCAATAGTATTCTTCCACCTTGCAGTCAGACTCCAAAGTTCTTTCTCTGGATGTGCTAGTGTTTTCCATCATGAAACTTCTGGAATTGTC
>CM053772.1:167828713-167855972 GCA_028658325.1 Potorous gilbertii | reverse complement strand
GTAATGGGGAATAGAAAGTTATCTGGCCCTACAGGACAAAAGAGAAGATGGGGTAAGGGAAGGGAGGGATGATAGAAGAGAGGGCAGATTGGTGATATGGGTAATTAGAATGTCCAGTGTATTGGGGAGGGGGGAGGGGACAAATGGGGAGAAAATTTTGGAACCCAAAATCTTGTGAAAATGAATGTAAAAAGTTAAACAAAAATAAAAAAAATTAAAAAAAAAACCCAAACAAATAAAAAAAAATAGTCTAACTTACATTCTACTGGGGAGGTGGAAGAATGACAAATAATTAAGTGCAAAGTATATACAAAATAAAATACTAAATAATATGGGAGAGAGACTGTAACCACTGGGGATGGGAATCAAGGAGGTGGTTGAGCTGAACCTTGAGGGAGGCTAGGAAAGGAGTTGAAGACGGGGAGCATTCCAGACACGTGGGACAGCCTATGCAAAGGTACTGAGATAAGGAGTAAGCCAGTCAATAATTTATGTAGTGGGTCTTGTGTTTTCTTGGGGAATGGTGGAAGATCTTGTGGTCCATTGCACAGGTCTTGTATTGCTTGGGAGCTAGGAGACTGAGTACATCTAAAAGGAATTTACACAGAGATTTATTATCAGAGCTGTGTAGCATATCCTTCAGGACTGAAAGCAAACCTCCTACTGGGGCAACTGTCCAGCAGTGGGCATCTTTGTCACAGGTTAGGATGTGTGCATAGCAGCACTGTGAGTCCCCTTCTCTTTTCCTACAAACCCTGGAAGGGTTCGTGCAGGTGGTGAGCTGAGTACTAGAAATGCATTTGGGCTAGCAAGAGTCATGATAATAGCTGACATTTATCTAGCACTCTAAGATTTAACAAGTACTTTATGTATATTATCACATTTATGCTCCCAACAATCCTGAGGTTGGTACTATAGGTATTTAGTATCTCCATTTTACCCATGAGGAAACTAAGGCTGAGACAGGTGGTAAGTTCACTCTCACTGGATATCTTTAAACAAAAGGTGGATGACCATTTGTTGGGTATGTTGAAGGGGGATTCTTGTCCAGGTCTGGATTGAACTCAACCTTGGAACATCCCTTTCCACTCTGAGATTTTGTGATCACGTGGTCTTGTGACTTGTCTACAGCCACATAGCTAGAGTGTCCAAGACAGGATTCTCACGGCAAGTTCATGGCTCTTTTCACTACATGATGTTATCTCAGCTGTAAGGGAAACTTGTAGGTACCTGTGACTGGGACAGCTCTTCCCACAGGTGGGATTTCAACTTCTGCCCGAACCTATTCCATAATGCACTCACTTTTCCAAGGTCAGAGAGAGGAAATATTGACTTTCTCTGTCAATGTGAGTTGGCTTTTAAGATGTAGCCCTGCACCTTTTCAACTGATCAAACCAAGGGAACATTTATATGGGGAGACAAATCTTGCTTGATCTACTGGGCCT
Organism: Potorous gilbertii; assembly: GCA_028658325.1. NCBI lineage: Eukaryota > Metazoa > Chordata > Mammalia > Diprotodontia > Potoroidae > Potorous > Potorous gilbertii. The sequence goes on along the minus strand of CM053772.1, from coordinate 167,854,527 downwards.
TGATCCTACTGCAAATAGAGAAGGCTGAATTCAAACTCCAAACTGGGGTCTCAACACTCTTGGAGTAGAAGCAGAGAAGAAAGCTTGCCTACGGTAGCATTTGTTTCCAATAACATTCAGCACCAGGGCCATTCTCATTTCAAGCTGAGAATGTGTAACACATTGACTCTACATTTGATCTCTGATATCCCAAAGACACGGGGCAACTAGGTGGTGTAGTGGATAGAGTATGAGACCTGGAGTCAGAAAGACTCATCTTCCCGAGTTCAAATCCGGCCTCAAGAGACTTCCTAACTGTGTGACCCTGGGCAGGTCACTTAACTCTGCTTGCCTCAGTTTTCTCATTTAGAAAATGAACTGGAGAAGGAAACAACAAACCACTCCAGTATCTGTGCCAAGAAAACCCCAAATGGGGTTGCGAGTTAGAGACAACCGAATAACATCTCAGAGATGTAGCAGTTGTCCACCCTAGCAACATGGGAATGGAATTTACAGGAAGCACTCCGAGCAACCCAACCGGCCCTGCTCTTTTCATAGAAGTGGAACCTGACAGCAAGGGAAACTGGCACTGAGTAGACCCACCTCTGCTGGAGATCAGGTCTGGCTAGCCTACAGATCCTTCTCAGTATGGAACACAGTTAGAGATGTTCGATGGGGGTGAGATTTAGTGACAAGAAACTCAGTTTGGGTTACTCACCATTTAGGAAGTAGCTCAACTTGCTCCATCTCTTCAGGTATTTTCAGGAAGGGCTGATAAATGCTTAGCAACTGGATCTCTGAAAAAGAATGTTCACATAAAACATTTTTAAGTTAATCTATACTATTAACATTTTATCCACCAGTTTCTTAAGCCTAGACAATTCCGATTAATAGAGTTTGCATAAAGTGCATATATAAGGTGTATATACTATGTATTATATTTAAATCTACTATATATGCTCTATATATCTATACACACATATATAATATATATATACACATACATACACACATATATGCATATATATATACATACACACACACATATATGTATATGAAGGGTCACTCCCGAAATTTAATCATTAGCATGCTGGAGTCAGTTCTAGCTAGCTGATTATTTGGGATCCTTCACTATCACTTGATCCTGGAATCTTGTAACTTACGAATTACGCCTAACCAGGGGCTGAAATATTCAGCATTGTGTTTTCCCCCTTTTACTTCAGAATTCCTGTAACAATAACAGGAGCAACCAGCCTGACCTGGTTCACATTGTGTCATAGGTGGATAGAGAAACCTTACTTGTAAATGACTAAAACACCAGAAGATTGAACTGACAGCAGGAAAGGGTATGATCCTGTGGACCAGACATGGAAGAAGATGGATGGTCTAGGTTATGTGGTGGATAGAGCTCTGGAAATGGAATTAGGAAGGGTTCAAGGTTCAAGTTCAAATCTTGTCTCAGACACTTACCAGTTATATGACCCTGGGCAAGTCATTTCACTTCCAATTTATTTCAGTTTCTTTGTAAAATGAGGAGCTTGGATTTGATGACCTCTAAGGAGCCTAACTCTAACTCTAAGGAGTTGGAGGACTCTAAATCTGTGCCTAATTCTTTTTTTTTTTATTGTATTTTTATTTCATTGTTTCCAAATTACATTTTTTTTATTTTTACAGCTGTTCTCTTTTATTTATTTTTTTAATTTTAAATAAATTTATTTAACTTTTTACATTCATTTTCACAAGATTTTGGGTTCCAAAATTTTCGCCCCATTTGTGCCCTCCCCCCTCCCCAATACACTGGACATTCTAATTACCCATATCACCAATCTGCCCTCTCTTCTATCATCCCTTCCTTCCCTAATTCTTAATCAGATCCTTTCACCAAGAGCATCTGGAAAGTCCCATCTTTCTTGGGGAATATGTTGGAGAGGTCATTGTATGCTCTGGGGGGAGGGGTAATATTAGTAACAAGCGTCCGTCAGAACCCAGAAAGAGTGCCTTCCGGAGGAGATTGGAGCTATGTTGACACATTCTGCTGTTTTGACCTCTGAGTCTTCAGAGGTGATGCTTCTCAATTGAGCTAAGTCCCTGGGAAGAATGACTCAGTAGCGGGCATCCTCAAGACAGACCATGACACTCACCATTTAATAGGAATTATTTCCCCAGTACTATATTGTGGACATCGGATAGTTCTCTCTCTGTCTTTATTTCTCCCTGTCCTTTACTCCTCCCTTGCTCTCCTCCCCTTCCTTCTCTTCTTTTCCCCCTCTCCTTTCTCTTCTCTTTCCCTCTCCTCTTGGCTTTCTCCTCTCACAGTCGAAAAAAAAGAAATTAATTTATTCCCTTTACTTCATCATAGAAGATGAGCTGGTCGCTGATGGTTAGATCACTGATTCTAACTTTCAGGCAGGAAAGAAAATAACAAGCCCACAACATCAACAAGAAAAAGACCAAACTGATCTGAGTTCGAGAACCAGAAAAAAAAAAAAGAGAGAATTAGGTCATCTGAGGAACTGAAAGTTGTCCGCTAATTTGCTGAGCAAAGTGAAGACTCGTTCTGACCTCTGTTACTAGGTGAACACTTGCGGATCCCTGCCATTCACCTCTGGGTGTTAGTATTTTCTTTGGAAATTGTTTTCTATTAATTTATATATTTTATATTATCTTTGTACATGTTATTTCCTTCCAGAAAACTGTAAGTTTGGGTTAACAAATGGAAACTTATTGAAGGCAGACACCAGCGACTGGTACTTTATAACTAAGTGTTGAACTGAGTCTTTATACCAGACTCAATCCAAATTTCCAGACTAACTGGGAAGGCTCCTGAGAAAGTGCCCTTCCTGGCGCTAGGCAAACCAGTTAATTCATTTACTACAAGCCCTTCTGGATTATTGTTCTATTACCCACCAACAAAAAGCCAGAGGAGGCTTCTGTCAAGGAAGGGGCATTTAAACATGGATTGAATGATATTGAATTACAGAGCAATCTGATGTTTGCCTGGACATCTGTGGAGGAGTCTCTGTGTTGTGCTGGTATATATTTAGTAGCTAGCTCTCTGGGAAAAAAGTGTATATATGTATATGAATTTATTATAAATTTTAGTGACATAAAGGATGTACAGCACATAATTTACAAATAATAAAATCTACAATATTCCTTATTGTAAATGCCATATACTCAATTGATTCTAACAAAATGCATTTGTTAATTTTCACCCGTTATATCTACAACTAACCTCTGGTTACAATTCAACCATGATTTGACAAATGAAGTTTCAATTTGATCCCTCAACTCTTTTCCCCCCAAAAAATTTACTGTCATTACATCCAATGTGCCATCTACCATTGAATATTTTCTCACAATAATATTTATATTAATTAAACTTAAACCTCTTCTCCTTCAGAATGCCTAATTGCACTAGTGCTAATTATCTTTTTAGAGTTTTGCATAGTTGCAGAATTTGGAAAATTGTTTGGTCTACATAATTGTCCATACAATCCCAAAAAATCATTCAAATGAATTTCATATTTTAAAATTTCATTTGAATGCACAGTTTGTTTTCCCCAGATATCTATGGTGAGGTTAGCACTTTATATAGTCAAGTAGATGGTTCTTAAAAATCAAAATCACTAGAAATGCTTTCAGCACCATTTTTGACAATTTAAAATATAAATTCAGATGTTGAATTATATTTTCTAGTAATGTCCTCCTAGAAAACATTAAATTTAATGAATTTAATTTTTTAAAATTATCTTAAATAATTTAAAAAATTAAATTTATTATTTTTATTGAATGAAGTATCTTTAAATTTATCTGAAAATCAAATCTTCAGCTTGAGATTCATGTTTTCCAGTAACAGTATTTACATTTTCTGGAACTCTTATGGTGTGTTTGATTAATTTTTGTACTTTTTGACTACATTACAGTTGAAAGTGATGAAAATTCTTCAAGAGTGTCAATCATTAAAGCAAGGTCTTGCAACAAATTAATGTTAGTTAATCTTTTTATGAAAACAGAAGAAGGAGAAAAATGCATCCATATGTAATATAGGCCATACATGCCATACAGTAATAGGAGTTCTTAAACTTCTTCATTACCCAACTTGGTTCACCCCATTTAACCAATTATAATGACTTTTATTTCCAGTTCTTTAGTTTCAACTTCTAGCTTGATTTGAGTTTTATTGGATTGGCAATAAATTTCATCAAGAAATATTTTAAAAGGATTAACTTGTTCAGATGTTTAATTTTCAAGTGATAATTGATTTAAATGATTAAAACCATGCCTGATGATTTAAGGAAAATTTTCTAAGAATTGCATGTTTGTGTCAGACTTTCATCCCAGCATTGTATTAGCACCACTAGAACAAAGTGCAATTAAGTTTGCTTTCAGATATTCACTACTTTAACAATAATCAATGAGGATCCGTCAGCATTGAGTAGTTGTGATGCACCATAGGATTTTGGTCCAAAAATAGCCTTCAGGGGATCATAAAAGTGCTTTGGGTTGTTACTATCAACATAATACTGAATTTCATCTACCTTCCTACTTAGCCAGAATCCTGCATCTCTCTAAGTTTTGCTTGTATTTTGCTTTTGATGGAATTTAAATGCTGTCTTCTTAGGAATGAATGGACTATCCTGCTAGTAAATCCTATGGAGTTCTTGTTTTTCATTTATCAGTTTCTGAATTTCCCCATCATTTTCATCAAACTAGTCTTGGTGTTTGTGAGTGTTCTGACCCAGATGAGCAAATGCAGTGCTGTACACCAAATCTCTGAGAGCTGATTACTCCTTTTCTGCTCCATTGTTGCCAACTGTGTGTTGACTTAATTTTCCTTCCAAGTTAGCAACAAATTGTTCACACTCAGAGAAGAACTCTGATTTGTTGATGTTAATTCTTCTGGTAGCTATTTTGCCTTGGGGGTGCCACTTTTGATGAATGTCATTATCTAGCTTGGAAAGGATAAGTCTATGATCAGTCCAGCATGCTGCACCACACTTTGCCTTCATCATGCTTGCATCTTATCTATCTCTTCTCCTTACAATCATGTAGTCTATTAGATGCCAATGTTTGCTGCGAGGGTGCATCCACGAAGTTTTATTGTATTTAAGTAAATTGAAGACAATGTTGATGATGAAAAGGTCATGAGATGCACACATCCTCAGTAGTAAGTGACCACTGCTGTTGCTGTTTCCGACTCCATTCCTCCCTAGGACTCCCTGGCAAGTCTGGTAGTCTGAACCTACTCTAGGATTAAAGTCACACAGAATTCTATACTTGTCCTCTTTTGACACATTTATGATAAGGGTCTCTATGTCTTCATAAAATTTTTCTTTGACCTCACCAGGATTCGTCATGGTGGGAGCATAGTCATTGATGATGGTGGCATGGCATTTTCCTGCAAGTGACAAATGCACTGTCATGAGCCTGTCATTCACTCCTTTTGGCAGTCATACCAGCTTGTTGACTAGATTAGTTTTGATTGCAAAACCTACACCAGCTTCACTGAGGCCACTGCAGAAAAATGTGTATACAGCTCTGACTTTAGTAGTCTGGCCTTCATTTGGCCTTGTTTCATTCAGGGCTGTTTTTTGTGTTCTCTTGCAATAAGAGCTATTTGTCTTTCAGGTCTACTGGATTTCGTGTTGTCTATAAGTGTGCACGTTTCATGTGCTGCTGATGAGTGGAATTGTTTTTGCAGACTTTTTTGTACTTTTTTTTTGTGTTTTGACCACAGAGTGGGATTCCCTGCCTGCCGCGATAATCGGGCCCAGGTTGGATAAGCAGACAGCATTTCCGTAGTGTTCCCACCAGACCATCATCAATCAACGCTGAGGCCATTGACCTCAGGGTGAAGTCAATCCCTCCCTAGCTGAACCTCCAATGGAAGAAGAGGTTTTGAGGGCCATTAGGCTTCTTTCATGTGCCAAAGCACCTGGTGCTGATTCTACTCCAGCTGAAATTTACAAAGGAGGGGTCCAGTGCACATACAAAACTCACTGACATTTTCCAGGTTTTATGGCTAGAAGAAGTTGTCCTCCAGGAGTTCAAGGATGCCTTCATAGTCCATCTCTCTAAAAGTAAAGGAAATAGATTGTCCTGGGACAATCACAGGGGAGTCTCTCTGTTAGTCATTGCTGGCAAGATTCTTTCCAGAGCCCTCCTTAATAGGCTGATCCTTCACTTGGAAGATGGTCACATATGTGAGAGTCAGTGTGGCTTCAGAAAAGACTGAGCAACAGTTGATACGGTGTTTGCAGCCTGACAACTCCAGGAGAAATGCCAGGAGAAGAACAGAGGTCTGTACACAACATTTGTAGATCTGACCAAGGCCTTTGATGCTGTTAGTCGTGAGGGCTTATGGAAAATTATGTCAACATTTGGTTGCCCAGAGAAGTTCATCAGCATTGTATGTCAATTTCATGACAACATGCTTGCCTGGGTTCTGGATAATGGACAGTGCTCTGCTGCTTTTTCAGTCACCAATGGAGTGAAACAAAACGGTGTGCTTGTTCCCGTGCTTTTTAGCATGATGTTTCCAGCCATATTGTCAAATGCTTTCACTAAGGATGAACATGGCATCAAGGTTAGCTATCACATTGATGTTAAATTCTTTAACTTGAAAAGGCAACAAGTCAAGACCAAAGTGGAAGGAATGTTAGTTCATGATTTTCTGTTTGCAGATGATTGTGTACTCGATACAGCCTCTATGAGATGCAATGAAGTATGAATGGATGCTCTGCTGCCTGTGCTAATTTTGGCCTAACAATTAACACCAAGAAAACACAGGTGTTCCATCAGCCACCACCACACCATCCATATTTGGAACCATCAGTTACAGGAAGTGGAGAAGTTTTGAATGCTGTGGATAAGTTCACTTACCTTGGTAGGGTACTTTCCAGGGATGTACACATTGACAGTGAGGTTGATGCATGCATTGCCAGAGCTAGCTCAGTGTTTGGAAGGCTCCAAAGGAAAGTATGGGAGAGAAGAGGTATTAGACTGACTACCAAACTGAAGGTCTACAGAGCTGTTGTGCTGACCTCATTGTTGTATACCTGTGAAATCTGGACAATATACCAGCACCATGCCAGGAAACTGAATCATTTCTATTTGAATTGTCTTAGGAAGATTCTGAAGATCACCTGACAAGATAAGATACCAGACACTTGAGGTCCTTACTTTAGTTCAAGTAAGATTCTTACTTGAATTTAATGGCCAAGCATTATATGTATTGCTTCAGAGAGAGCAACTCCGATGGGCTGGACACATTGTTTGAATGTATAACGCATGCTGACCAAAAAGACTATTTTATGGAGAATCACACAGGGTAAGCATTCACATGGTAGTTAGAAGAAGAGATACAAGGACACTCTCAAGGTCTCTCTCAAGAACTTTGGAATAAATTGTGTAACATAGGAGACACTGACACAGGACTTCCCAGCATGGCATGTCCACATCACAGAAGGTACTGTGCTCTATGAGCAAAGCAGAATAGAAACAACTCAAAGGAAACATAGGATGTGCAAATTTAGAGTAGACACCCCAAATGTTCACACATGGACTATTTGTTCCTGATCTGTGGTAGAGCATTCTGAGCTCATATTGGTCTGATCAGCCAGACACATTGAAACTTGACTTTATCATAGTGATGTCATTTTGGTCCTCTGAGAACAAAGGACAACCACAAATTTAATAATAATTTAAAATTTGTCCACAGTAATTTAGAAGTGGACAATCATGTATTAAAAAATATACTCTGCTATAATCAACACTAATTCTTTTAAAGTAATAAGTAATATTGCCAGTGTGGATGGAACTGCTTCCTGGAGAGAAATCACTAGGGAATTTTCTTCAAAATGGCAGATGCCTCATCAATCATAATAGAGATTTTTATATTGTTTGCTATAACCTGAAACATTTTCATATGTTTTGACATTTTTGTTGCAGTTTTGCATATGTAAATAATTGCCTATATCTACCCTCTTTTTTTTAAGGCAGCTACTTGGGGCAGTAGATAGAGTGCTAAGCCTGGAGTCAAGAAGATTACTCTTCCTGTGGAGTCTTGCCTCAGATATGTACTAGTTGTGTGACCCTGAGCAAGTCACTTCACCCTGTTTGCCTCCAATCATCATCTGTCAAATGAGTTGGAGAAGGAAATGGCAAACCACTCCAGCATCTCTGCCAAGATAATTCTAAAGAGTTGGAAACTACTGAAGGACAACTGCATTTTTGTCTTGGAATTCTATGACTCCTTCAATTATGAGGAAAAGGCCTATTACATTTTACTAAACGGTAAACAGTATTGAAAACTTTTGGTAGCATTAATATTCTTATTACTTAGTTTATGCACTAAATTGGAAACAAAGTCATTAGCTGACTTTTAAGAAACAAATCTTGAATTTTAGAATGAGCTTTAGAAACACTGTTTCCTAATTATTTTTTTAAGGGAAACTTGCCTAGAAATTTTATTAATGCCATTTGGTGTTACTAAATATGTACGCCATTGCTTGGACACATGCACATGCTTTTTTTTTTTTATTATTCCTAAATGCTAAACTGTTGAACAGTCCTTACATCCTAATTTAACTTCTTTTATTTCAAGTCATCGTACTGTTCTGTATATTTAAATATTTGCTTTTCATTCCAAAAATCTGGAAGCACAAGATAATTTTTTCCCCTTAGACAAACATCATAATTTTGCTTTATCAATTGGTTGTTCAAAAGATTCAAAATTTAGTTCCATTGGCTTTGATGTGCCACAATGATTTTCATTCCTATCATTATTTTCTTTGACTGTTTTCACATTCAAGTAAAAAAAAATACTTAATTGATCAGTTTGACATTTTAGGAACAGATGTTGAAAAATAATTTTGTTACCATAGTAAAATTCATGATACTATTTGAATGTCAAAGTAAAAATATTTGTTAATGATTTATATAATTTTAGAAGTAGCACATTTTAAATATATATGTATATCTATATACATATATATGCCTTGTTTTTTAGTTTATAATTATAACTTCAGTGTGGCTTGCTTTTCTTGCAAAAACCACTTCAGTTTTAATAATTCTATCAACAACAGTGGCATAAAACAGACCAAAATATATTGATTTGTGTAATTTCAAATAATTTGATTGCTTTGTGATTCAGCAAAAATGTTACTCATATTTTTGATGAAGGAGTATAGTTCCAACATGAATGTTGGTTGAGATTTTCCTTTATGTTAATGAGCAAGATGAATGTGAAACATATGTTGGAACTTCACTCTTTCAACAATGAGCTGAGAGACTACTATGTGAATCAAACAATAGTTTTTGAATATTGGAAGAATATTTCCACATTTATTTGGGTGTTATTCCCAAGGTAGTAGTTACAGACATGATTTTTGTTTTATGTTTAATCTTTCTTAATTGTGTAAATACTCCTACCATGACTGATTTTAAGTTACCAACATGTTGTCACTGAACACAGAGTTGGAAAGAGATACACAAGGGTACAACATTATATAGCATTTCTATGATTCAGACATATAGTCAGAAATAATCTTAAGAGCACAGATAATAGTGACATAACCAGGAAGTGATGAGTTTTTGGTGATTCTCACTTTTGCCTTTAATATAATTTAATTTTGTTACTATGATTTGATTTTTAATAATGGCTTTGTTTAAATTTACAGGCTGTCATGAGCCAATATGAGCCAGCACCAGCATGCCACTGGAGAACCTTCTTTTCTCCTAAGATAGGAGGAGGCCTTTCCTGCACCCCGCCCTCCTGAAAGTGTGTTGAATGTACTATCCAAAAAAACGAAAGTCAAGGTAGATTCATTTCATCTCGGCACTTAATTGTGATTCATATGGAAGAAATCAGATATTATATTACCGCATAGATAGGGATTCAAGCTGTGATTTTACTGCTATAGGAAGCTCCTGGTGAGGACACTGCCTCCACTAGAATAGGTTGGCATCATCTTTAAAAAATTCTATGACCTCCCCTTTAGCTGCTCATGCCATCTGCTCTAAGGTTACCTTTTATTTACTCTGTATATGTGGGAGAAGTACCGATATTAGGACAGCAAGTGGTTAATTGTGGGAATTGAGTGAACCACCCTCACTCCATCTTGGGGCTCGGGTCTGGAGCTAGTTCAGTTCCCTTTCTATTCAGTTATGACTCCAGTCCAAATTCTGTCTTGTGAGAAAATTTCATTCAGTCGTAGGAATTGAAAAAAAAAACAGCCCTATTTCATTCTTTGCTGGACCATCCCTAGCTGCGTTTAGAGACACTTAACCAAGGATCTAGGTTATACTGATCAGAAACTCAGTCAGAACCAAAGACTGCTACAAGGAGTTTTCTCACAATTGCATATTTCAAGCAACTCATATGTCTTATCTGAAAACTGGCCCTGTACTGATCAGTCAGTTCTTGTTTTCATGTCCCTTTGATTCTTCGAAGTCACTTGGGAGGAGTGGGATGCCTCTTTTTCTGAATTCAGGGAATTGCACCTATTCTCTCTCCCCTTCCCAGCTTGGAAAGTTCGTAATCTTTCATTCAATTAGAAATTGGAGTACCTAATGTTGTCTTGTTTCCTTTTAATTAATTGGATTTGATTAATTGTTTTTAATGTATAAAACTTTGTCTCCCCCTGTAATTAAGGGTCAAGCCTAAATGGAACAGTTTGGTCCCAGTTTTTTGTTTTTTGGGTTTTTTTTTGCAATTGGTATGCTTTGCTTAATAAATTGATATACTTGAAAAATTGAACCTTTGTTTCCTCAGTCATTTCATCTTTCATGTTACTTATATTAGCTTATTTATGTGCATGTTGTCTCCCCTGTTAGACTATAAACTCCTTGAGGGCAGGCAGTATTTTTGCCTTTTTTTCTATCTCTAGTGCTTAGCACAATGCCTGGTATATATACAGTATGGCCTCATATGGATCCTCATAGAAGATTGTTCATAGAAGATTATATCAGGGAGGATTTTAGAATTATTGTGAGGAAAGATCTTATAAATGACAAAGTCTTTGAAAACATGAGCTCTCCCCACTATTAGCATCCACATGCTTCCACTTACAGTTCACTTGTAATGTCAATTCAACCCCTAAAGCAACATCAGTGCTATTTTCAAGACAAAACAAACCTCTACAAGGCACATTCCCTCCATACAGGGTTCACTGATGCATGAACTAGAATACTTGAAAGCGCTGTTATTGAAGTGTCCTCTGTATCAATGTGAATTGTTCTATGTAGTTTGTAGAATGCAGTGTTTGTTGTTGCCTAACAGACCCTCTACAGGCATGTGCCTGCACCTAAATATGCATATGGACATTTGCTAGTTACACAGGGCCACAGAAAATGATCCACGCATTTTCTTTCCTTCCTCAAATTTGTGCAAGACCCCTTTTCCCTGATCACCCCTACCTTAAGGCACACTTACACTGTGGGATATGTATCCCAAGGTAAACTATAAACTTCTTGAGGGAAATTCTATTCAATTCAATAAGCATTTAGCAAGCAACCACTGTGGGTCAGACACTGGGGCTATAAAGACAAAAAGAGATAGGTCTGACCCTAATAGAGCTTCCATTTTCCTAGTGGGAAACATATGAATACTATGTTAGTACAAAATGTATATGAAGTAACTTCTGGGAACATTGTGGAAGAATGTAACATTCTAAAGTAACATTCTGGAAGAATGCTAAAAACTGAAGGGATTGTAGGATCAAAGATTTCAAACTGCAACAGATGTTACAGTCCATTAATTCCAACCTCATTTTATATAGGAGGAAAATAGGACACAGACAGACTGAGACTTACCTTAGGATCATAGAGCTAGTAAGTTTCTGTGGAAAAATCATATATAGGAGGCAGCAAGTGTTGGATTTTGAGGGACCTTGGGATTCCTAAAGTCAGAGATTAGATGGGAGGAGAATTCTAGGGATGGAGTAGGGGGCATCAGACTATGGAAAGGCAAGAGAGGGAAAATGAAACGTTATTTACCGGGTTATTATAAAGTAGAATCCAGTTTGATTGGAATGTAGATCCCCTGTCAGCAAGGGATAAAGTAAAGTTGAGGGGATAAGACAGTTTGGATTTGGATAGTGGAGGGTTTCAAATTTTAAAAAAAGGATTTATTTTATTTTTATTTTATTTTATTTTATTATTAAAATAATATTTATTTTATTATATTATAGACTCACCAGAGTAGAGCAGACACTGTGCTGTTTATCTTGATATCCACAGTAATGTCTTCCATATAGTACATCTATTTAAATATTAATAAATCTTTAAAGAAATTTTTATTGATAAATTTTACTTCACCACACCATACACCCAAATGAATTCCCTGAAGTGGGCAATTTCTGAAAACCACTGAGATAATGCAAAGGAATGATTTTGACTGCTAACACGTGCACTTTTATACATTGGTGTTTTTCCATTTGTTAAAAGAAAGGAGAACTCTATGAATTGTGTGTTAGCCTCAACCTTGTGCAGGGTTTTTTATCTGACCCAACATTTGTTAAATGTTTATCGAATTGGATTCCACAGTTAACCATGTCCAAGAAAGATGACATAAAAAAGTAGACCAAAAAATCTTACTGGGCCCCCCAAATAAATGCACATTAGGAATTTGGTAAAAAGTGAATTTTGGTGACAAGAAAATTTCAAATTGAAAACCATTGTGAGTTTTTATCTATTTGTTTATTTTAACTTCAAGGCAAGTAGACAGAGGGCTAGTTTTGGAGTAAAAAAGATAGGTTCAAATGAATTTTGTTATTTTTTTCTACTTTAGTAAAATAAGTTTTGGTAATTTAAATGGGATGACATTGAATATATAAATTAGTTTAAATAAATTTGTCATTTTTATTATATTGGCCCTGCCTACGCATGAACAATGAATATTTCTCTCATTATTAAATCTGATTTTATTTCTATAAAAAGTTTTTTAAAAAATAATTTTGTGTATGTAGTTCCTGGATTCATTTTGGCAGGTGTACTCCTAAGTATATTATATTGTCTAGAGTTATTTTAAATGGGGTAAGCCCTCCCTTTGATGTAGCTTATCTGTGTAACCACAGATTCTAACTTACTGATCTAGATAACTCTATTGTGAGACAATATCACAGTTGAGTTGCTGATCTGAACCTGTGGAGGGAATTCCTACACCAGGAGTTTCACAGGGATGAAATCACAGCACCAAATAAAAAAATTTATAATAGGAATTATTTTTTAAATATGAACTATGAAAATCTTCTTTTGCTTATCATTGTTTCTTTCTTTCAAGGTATTATTTTCTTCAGCATTTTTTTGGGTCTCCTTAGCAAGGTGTTGACCTGCTTTTCATACTTTTCTTCCATCTCTCTTCCCAGTTTTTCCTCCACCTCTCTAACTTGATTTTCAAAATCCTTTTTGAGCTCTTCCATGGCCTGAGCCCATTGAATATCTATTTTGGATGTTTGGAATACAAAAGCCTTGACTTCCATGTCTTTCCCTGATGGTAAGCATTGTTCTTCCTCATCTGAAAGGAAGGGAGGAAGTATCTATTCACCAAGAAAGTAACCTTCTATGGTCTTATTTTTTTTCCCCTTTTCTGGGCATTTTCCCAGCCAGTTACTTGACTTCTGAGATTCCTTTCCACACCCACCTCACCTCCAGATCAGCCCAGCTAGTGCTTGGGGTCTGAGATTCAAATGCTGCTACCCAGCCTCAGAGCTTTCGACAGGGTCGGGGCTGCTATTCAATGTAAGATTAAGTTCAGCTGCTCAGGTGGGGGCAGGGCTGCTATTCAATGTGAGAGTAAGTTCAGCTGCTCAGGTGGGGGCAGGGCTGCTATTCAATGTGAGATTAAGTTCAGCTGCTCAGGTTGGGGCAGGGCCACCACACAGAGCTCAGTTCCCTCAAGGAGTTTACATGGAGACCTTCAACAATGGATCCGAGCTCCTGCCTGCTTTGGGAGCCCCTGTCAGCTGCTGCCTCCACTGCTGCCTCCTGAGGGGACCTTAGTTATGGAGACACCCTGCTCCCTTCTCAGCCAGTCAAACAGGCTCTCTCATTGACCTTTGCGCTTGTGGGTGGAGGGAACTGCATGGCTGCTGGAGATTCCGTCCCTGAAGCCTGCTCGGATCTGCTCCTCTTGGGGCCGCACAGCCAGGGCAGGGCTGGGCTCTGCTCCGGGTTCGGTGCGCAATGGACCTTTAGTGTCGGTTTTTCTGGTCTCTCTGAAACAGAAATCTCCTCCATTCCATTGTTTTGTGGCTTCCACTGCTCCAGAATTTGTTGGGAGTTCTTCTTTACAGTTATTTTATAGGCTGTGGGTTCAGAGTTAGCATATGTGTGTCTTTCTGCTCCACCATCTTGGCTCCTCCCCCCTTATCATTGTTTCTTGATATAATACTTACCAATTTTGCTAACGGTGAACTCTTTCTTTCAACAGTTCAGCAAAACAAGAAGACACCATAAGTGTATCAGAAGCTGTTTGCAACATGCCACACCTATAGAGGCATACCTTATTTTATTGCACTTGGCAGATATTGTGGTTTGTTTGTTTGTTTGTTTTTTTATAAATTGCAAGTTTATGGCAACGGTTCATCAAGCAAGTCTATCAGCACCATTTTCCTCAAAGCATGATGCTCACATCATGTCTCTGTGTCACATTTTGGTAATTCTCAAAATATTTCAGACTTTTCATTGTTATTATATCTGTTATGGTGATCTGTGATCAGTGATCTCTGTTGTTACTATTGTAATTCTTTTCAAGTGCCATGAACCACCCTACATAAGACGGCAAGCTTAATTGGCGAATGTCGTATGTGTTCTGATTGCTCTATGGGCCTGGCCTTGCCCCTACCCCCTTCCCTTTAGCCTCCATATTCCTTTAGACACAATAAATTAGGTCAATTAGTAACCCCTACAATGGCCTGTAATTCTTCAAGTGAAATGAAGAGCTAGTCTTTATTGTTGCTTTATTTTAACAAATTGCCACAGCAACCACAAACTTCAACTACCACCACCCTGATCAGTTAGCAGTTATCAACATCAAGGCAAGACCAGCAAGAAAGCATACAATTCCCTATAGGCTCAGATAATGGTTAGCATTTTTTTTAAGCAAGAAAGTATTTTCAAATTATACCAAAGCTGCAATATCTCTGAGATATGCCTATATTTCACTTTTTTCTGGAATAGAGGGAGATATGTTTAATTATCTGTTTTCTGGGATAAAGACAGACCACTACAATTACTTAGGTCTAGCTTTAGTATTCTTTTTTTACATTTGGTTACAGTGTTGTGGTTAATGTGTTTATTATACTCTAGTTTTATTTATTTTACTCTCTGCACCAATTCATACAAACTTTCCCAGGTTTCTCTGAATTCTTCATACTTATTATTTCTTAAAGCTCAATAAAAAGCTCCGCATTTTTTTCAGTTATTCCCTAACTGATGGGCACTCATTTTGTTTCCAGTTTCTCACTACCTAGGAAAATGCAATTATGAATGTTTTGCAAATATTGAATGTTTCTTTTGGCCTTTGGCCTTCTCAGGGTATATATGTAGTCATGAAGTAGCTGAATCAAAGGGTGTTAATAGTTTAGTGACTCTACTTGAATAGTTTGAAATGACTTTTCCAGAACAGTGGAAACTAACTCACAGCTTTCCCAAGAATGTATTAGTGTGTCTGCAAATTTTGTTTAATTTAAATCTAAAATAGGCAGATAATCAGCTATAAGGGAAATCATACTGACACCAGAGTCACATCAAAGTTCAACCTCCTGTAAACACAAAAAAAGGAAACATCCACAAAAATGTAATTGATCAAATTCCTGATAACCTATTTGGTTTCTAAAGTAGTAACTTATCAGGGAGAAGGTGTTCTAAAACATGTATTTATTAAGCTCTTATTATGTTCTAGGCACTGTACTAGGTTCTAGGGATACAAATACAAATAATGAGAAAAATGCAGATGACTAGAATTCTCTGACAAGCATGTTTCCTCTTCCAAATTAACAGGTTGGGATCATGTACCCTTTGATTCATTGATACTACTACTAGGTCTATGTTTTCAACTATATCGAAATCAGGGGGAAAGGACTCATATGTACACCAATATTTATAGCAGCATTCTTTTCATGTGGTGGCAAAGAAATGTAAAGTAAAGGAGTGCCCAAAAATGACTGAACAAATGATTTTATATGAATGTAATGGAATATCACTGTACTCTAAGAAATAATAAAAGGAATAGTTTTAGAGAAACCTAGGAAGACTTAGATGAACTGATGCAGAGTAAGTGGGTAGAACCAGGAAAATGATTTCTACAGTAACAACATTGTGAAGACAAACAACTTTGAAAGATTTAAAAACTCTGATCAACATGTTAGCCAACCATGATGAAGATCCATGATGAAACATACTATTCAGCTACCGTTGGAGAGGATTCCAGAAGCAGAGTGAGACATTTTTTGGACATGGCCAACACAGGAATCAGTTGTGTTTGACTATGTGTATTTTATTAAAAGGGTTTTGAGCTGTTGGTTTGTTTGCTGTTGTTTTTCCTAGTGGAGGGGGAGGTAAGAAAGAGAAAAAATAGATTTCCATTCATTAGAAAAATAATTAAGTCTAAAAATAGAATGGGATTTTAGTTTTTGAGTATATGCCCTGTGGATTTGGTTAGTGTGAATCCCTTCAGCAGGACTTAGGAGTAACAATGAGTTTTTGCAACTGTCAAGCTGAGTTCCTGCATCATGAGGATCTGGAGATGTTTAGCTTGGAAAAGAAGAGATTTAAGGGGACAAGAAGGCTGTCATGTGAAAAAGGTATTACACTCATTATATTACATATATTCATTCTATTTGGCCCCAGAGGGCAGAGGTAGTATGTGGAAGTGACAGAGTTCAGTTCAATATAAGCAAAAACTTCGTAAAAAATTGTAAGGCAGCCTGATGTAGCTGGAAAAACATAGGTTTGGAATCAGAGGATTAAGGCTCAGCCATAGTTCTGCTGCTTCCTACCTGTGTGACCTTAGGTGAAGTATCTCACTTTTTCTCTGGGCTTCTATTTTGCCCACTCTGAAGTGAAGAGGTTGGATTACATTGCCTCAATGTTCCTTCCAAGTTCTAGACCCAAGGTGCTCAAATGGTTCAAGAAAAGAGTGGGCTGTCTCTGGAGTACTAGAGTAATAAAAGTTGACATGAATATACACACATTGTGTGTATATATGTGTGTGTGTGTGTATGTATATATGCATGCATACATTAGGAAACTGAATAGGTAGTAAGTTTTCTCTCACTGAAGGTCTATCAGGGACAGCTAGATATTGCAGTAAGTAGAACATTAGAGTTGGAATCAGGAAGATCCCATTTCAAATTCTGCTTCAGATATTTACCGGGTGATCCTGGGTATATCATATCCTCTCTTTGCCTCAGTTTTCTTATCTGATTAACATGGGGATAACCCCACCTCCCTCCCAGGATGGCTGTGGATCAAATGAGATAATATTTGTAAAGTGCTATAGTATATATATACGCATATATATTTATATGCACTATTAGCTATTGTTGTTCAAGGGGACGCTGGATGATACCTTACTGATGATGTGTAGAGGGGATTCCTGTTCATCTGTGGTTCAGACTAGATGAGTTTTCAGGTTCCTCCCATTTCTGGGTTTTTATGAGGTTTCCCACAGCTAAAATAAGGATGTAAGAATGTGTATAACTTGTGGGTGGGTGAGAGTGAGCAGATATGTAGGAATGAAAAGATTTAGATTAGAAGGAAGAGTTTTGTGTTTTAGGATGTCAGGTGAGAGTTCAACAGAGATTAGGTAGATAAAAAGTGAGCATTAGTCAGTGAAGCAACCAGAAAAACCTTTTTGTTCCTGTTTAGCCATATCTGACTCTCTTGGGCAAAGATACTGGAAAGGTTTGCCATATTTTCCAGATGAGATAAACAGGGTTAAGTGATTTGCCCAGGGTCACACAGCTTCCAAGTGTCTGAGGTCATATTTGAAAACAGGATTAAGTGACTTGCCCAGGGTCACATAGCTAGCCAGTGTCCCAGGCCAGATTTGAATTCAGGAAGATGCGTCTTCTTGACTCCAGACTCAGCATTCTATCCATTACACCACCTAGTAGCCCCAATATGTCATCAGGCTAAAACAAGATAGTCTACAATTAAATGCTAAAGCGGTTTGGGGCAGTAGCACTCAGCCAGTAGTATAGTTATAACTAACGTGGGGATGGGGGCTCTTGATCAGCACACAGGTAGTGGGAGCAGGGTGTGTGGTATGTTTCCTCCTCACAATGTTGTGGAGTCTTCTATCCCTAGGTCCATACCAGACTCTCACATGTCACAAGCTGTCATGGTGAGAAATGACCCTGTTCTCTTAGCTAAGCTGGGACTGCCCTCCCTTGGGGTCCTGTTCCTTCCCCAGGGTCCCTCAGGCAGCCCTAAGATGTACAGTACACTCTGGGGAGTAGGCTGCCTCAATCTTAGCACAAAAATTCCCTCTTCTAGACTGCCCCTCCTTTGTACCACTACCCCACCCCCAAACTGTTCTTTTGGATCTAGTGAAAGAATTCCTCCTGCTGGCTCTGTACAATAGGATTTAAGCTATTAAGACTCTTCTCGTCCCTGAATCTGATCATCCCATCTATTAAGCAGTCATTCCCTCCCTCCTGCTTTTTTTTCAGCCCACTAAGTGCTAAAGTGGTTTGGGGCAGTAGCACTTAGCCTGTAGCAGAGCTCTAACTAGGGTGGGGAGATGGGGCCTTGACTGGGGCCTGGCTTTGGTGGGGGCTGGGTGTTTATGTAGGGCCTACACTCAATCCCACGTACTTTACTTTCTTATATTTTCTTCACCTTCCTACCTAGAGGCATACCAGTTTCTATTGTCCATTCCAGGAACACGCTCAATTTGGAACCCCAAAAGGAAGGCAGAGAAAGGAGGTGGGTTACTGTCAGTGGACAGAGACTAATCAGGGAGGCTCCCACGTGACTCAGGTAGGTTGGAAAGCCCCAGAAGGGCAGGGATAGCCACCAGCTGGTAGGCAATTGTCCATCTGTCTGCTGGGGCTTCTGTCTGAGTCTCAGGTTTTTAAATGCTTGCCATCAACTAAATCGGGAAAATGCTGGGATTAGTGAGCTGGCTGTAAAAAACAACCACAACGAAAACCTTTGGGAAAAACCAGCAAAAGCAGAGACTCAAATACCTTACTATCATTGTTACTATTTAACCAAGGATACAGGAGGGAAAAGAACATGACATCATCCAAACAAGCCCTCGTTGGCTGAACATTTCCCTAAGAGCAGGACTTAGCTCTCCTGAGTATCTCAAACAACACAAAGTCATTTCCCATAAATTGACTTTGAAGACTTAGGGCCTCTGAGGTCATTAGGTTGCAGCCCAGATAGGGAGATCATGCCACTTTGGGAAATGTTGGTTGGTAGGAGAGATGCCTCTGGAGCTTTCGCTACCTCTGGATAGTATTCTCTCTTTGGACTATAGTTTTCCATTTTTTTACGGCTGTCAGTGCACAGTACAGGATGCATGAGGGCTATGTGGATAGTAGCTAATGAAATTGTAACAACAGGTCTGTTTGTTAGCTTTCTGCAAAATGGAATGTAAGTTAATTGGTTCTGTCTGAATATTTATTACAAAGTCATAGTTCCCAATTTCAATATGGCAGCTTGCCCCAGGGCCTGCTAGAACTGTTTTAAGCATATATTGTGTTGTTTTATGGCTATGAACTAAACTTTTTTTTTTTAAAAAGTCCTCACTAAACTATACAAATGTATCCATTATAGAAAAAAATAGATACCACTTGTGTTCAATGGTTGAAAAATGACTGAAAGAATTCTCTTGTATAGTGGAGCCTTAGCAACTCCCTAGAACTCATCTATTGAGCCATATAGCTAAAATTATGATATATATTAGTGGATGGAATTTCCACACTGGAATCCCCAAGGGTAACAAAAGTTTTGAGCCCTTCTCATATTCATACAACCCTGTGAAAATGGCATATATGAAGAATGCAAGGAAATATCAAAGGCCTTTACAAAGTGACACAGTGTAAAATCAATAGAAACACACAAATGCCAACCAGATTCTATGCATTTGAGGGGAAAGAGGCCAGTCTCAAAGAGGGAGCTTTAGAAATACACAGGCAGATTGAGAAGAGTATATCGAATGATTATATTGTTTGCTTATTTTTTCATATGTATAGTATATAAAAATAGGTGATGAAATGTACTTCTCTCTTCTCTGAGGAAAAGTGGGGCACTCAGGGAACAGATTGTACATGCAGAGATGCAGCTTTTTGTGTCACTGTCGTAACAAGAGAGGATTCAGTGCAGAAGCTATCAAGAAATGACTGGTATAAAAAATGAAGTTATCAAGAGAACATTTTTAACAGGTGTATGATATAATGTTGGCTTTATATATGGTTGGTTATATTACATGGTATATAATGTGTGTTTGTTTTTCCAATTTGATCACAAGGTAAATGACTCAAGTTTGAGCATTAGGATTGAAAATTAATAGTGTCTCTGATGTAGGTACAGGTTTCAATCGTGAATCTTACGTTTATCATAAACACTATGAGGCTGATGAAGAATGGACTATTAGTTTTTTTAAAGAATGACGATATTTTTGGAAGGTGTGAAAAGAATTAGAAGATACTTTTTCCCTTTGGTAACTAAGATGTAATAATTTTTAAATTAAATTCCACGAGTGCTTAACTCATCACCTAGTTTGGACCATTTTAGTTTCAACAATCAGTTATAAAGAACAAGAGCTCAGAGGTACTTTTTGAAAAATAACCACCCTGGGTTTGAGTGTTATTTTATTTTGAGTGTATGATTTTAATGGCCATTTTAGTTTTCATTTCTAGTCTTATTTTAAGTGACATCACTTGCTGGTGCATATAGCTTGACTGACAGCCTAGGAGAATGAACTCTGCAGTTGGTCAAATAATAAAAAGTAATATCCTTTCATGATATGGAATCTTTCCTTACAGGAATCTGAGCTCTCTATAGACATGATCTCATCACTGTTCATGGGATACTCAGAAGGTCAGGTGAGGATTATTAGCACAAAGTTCATAATTTATCCACCTTTTCTGAATATTGGGATGCTAAATTCTGAGTAATTTTCCCAAGGAGAATAATAGTAGCAATATGAAACAGAAATGTTTCCTTGTTTATATTGCTGTTTGATTTAAATGTTTATACACTAAATATCAGAGATAGCCTTTTATCTTCACACTTAAGACTACTCTCTTCATCCTCCCAGTTTCCTGTCTTTTTTTTTTTTTTTTGATAATTCCAGAGAGAACACTTTTGGAGTATAAGTCAAATCTCAAGTACCTTGAATCTTGACCCCAAGTCCAACCTTAGGTAGAAACAAGAAAAGAGATTGTTCAACATCTCCCTCACATCTCAAACATGTTATCCATGAATATTTCATCTACTTAAGATTTAAGTTGGGGCCACAGGAAACTCCTGAAGAATTGACTAGGCTGATGTCACACCAACAATTGGATTTCCAAGATATCTGATTGTCTGATCAGGTATTATTTTTATTGCTGTTCAATCCTTTCAATCATGCCTGGCTCTTTGTGACCCCATTTGGGGTTTTCTTGGCAAAGATACTGGATTGATTTGTCATTTCCTTCTCCAGCTCATTTGACAGATGAGGTAAACAGGGTTAAGTGACTTGCCCTGGGTCACACAGCTAGCAAGTGTCTGAGGCCAGAATTGAACTCAGGTCTTCCTTACTCCAGGTCTGGCACTCTATTTACTACCCCATCTCAGATATTTATTTAAGTATGGCCAATTCAATGGAATACAAATGACTTTTTTCCCATACCCTTTAACCTGTGACCTCAACTTTCATAGCAGATGTTCTGATGGAATATGTAAAGAAACCAGTTAGAGTCAATTAAAAAGGTAATTAAAATAATAATTCTAGTAAACTTGCAGGATACAAAATACATTCACACAAACCATTAATATTTCTAAATAATACCAGTAAAATTCAACTTTCTATCCAAGAGAGATAGAAATTCCATCTAAAATGACTACAGAATATATAAAATATTTGGAAGTCTACTTTCCAAGATACATACAAGATCTAGGTGAATGCCACTATGGAAAACTATAAAAATAAAGAGATATAAATAACTGAAAAAATGTTAATTGCCCATGGATGGGATGATAATATGACCTATTTTGTTTGGTATATCCAATGCCATTTTGCCAAACAAACTATGAAAAGATTACTTTATAGAACTGGAAAGAATAATCATAAAATTCATATGAGGGAAAACAGGTCAAGAAATGGAAAGAAAATGGGAATGAAGACAGTCTAGCTGGGCTAGTCCTCAAGTTATATGATAAATCAGAAACTATTAAAACAATTTGGTACTGGCTAAAAAATAGAGAGATTGATCAATAGAACAGATTAGGTACATAATATACAGAAGCAGATGTCCTAGTATTCAATACCATTTGACAAAAATTGCTGGGAAAATTAGATAGCAGTATGGGAAAAAAAAACCCCTAAAAACCCTAGATTTAGATTAGCACCTTCCACCTTATATAACGATAAGCTCCAAATGGGTATGCGACCTAGACATTAAAGATCATATCATAAGCCAGTGAGAGTAATACAGAAAAAATTACTTATCTGACCTTTGGATGAGAGAAGATTCATGAGCAAAAAAGGAAGAGAGAAGATGAAAATAAAGGGATGATTTTTATTGCATCAAATTAAAAAGGTTAAATACAAGCCAATCTAATAAAATTAAGCTTAAAAGAGAAACAATTAGAAGAAAAGTCTTTACCACAAATTTCATAAAGATTTCGTTTAAAAGATACATAAGAAACTGATTTAACTGTGTAAAGACAAGAGCCATTCTCCAGTAGAGAATTTGTCAAATACGAACAGATAATTTTCAAAGGAAGAAATCTAAGATATAAACAATTATATGAAAAAATGCTTTGAACCACTAATAATTCAAGAAATGAAAAGATGACAGAAGCAAAAAGGAAAATGTCAATGTTGAAGGGGATATGAGAAAGCAGGTACACTAATGCACTGTTGGGGGAATCATTCATTGACCCAACCATCCTGGAAAGCATTTTGGAACGATATTCCTCAAATCACTAAGCTGGCTACTCTTTGATTCCTTGATACGACTGTTGGGTATGTCTACCAAGGAGATCAAAGAAACAGGAAAAGAACCTATATGAATTAAAAATACTTAGAGCAACTTTTTATAATAGCAAAAATCTGAAAACTAAGGGAGTGCCCATGTATTAGGGAATGACTAAACAAATTAGGGCATGTGAAAGTAATGCAATATTACTATGCTGTGAGAAATTATGAAATGGATATTCTGGTAGCTGGTCAGTGACTTTAAGTGCCTGTCTCACAATTTTTCTCTCCTGCCCTACTCCTGCCCTCCTACTAGGATAGTCTGTAGACAACTTTCACTCAACATGTGAAAAACTGAACTCACTGTCCTCCCACTCATAGACTCCCCTTTTCCTAAATTTCCTAACCTATTTTTGTGAGTACCACCATCCTCCCAGTCACCTAGGCTCACAACTAGGTGTCATCCTTGGCTCCTCACTTTCACTCCGTATTTGCAATTAGTTGCTAGGTCCAAACATCTCTCATACACATCCCCTTCTCTCCACTGAAACTGGTACCACTCTGGTTCAAGTCCTCATCACCTCATGCCTGGGTTATTGCAAGAACCTGCTGGGTTAGTCTCCCTGCCTCAGGTCTCTCCCCACTCCTGCAGTCACTTGTCAATCCTGCAGTCACCTGTAGAATTTATCTTCCCAAAGCGTAAGTCTGATCATATTACTCCGCCATTTAATAAACTTCAGTGACTCCCTATTACCTCTTGGATCAAATATAAAATCTTTTGTTTGGCTTTTAAAGACCTTCATACCTTTCCAGTCTATTTATTCCTTTTCTCCCTCCACTGTGACATCAGACTTGTTATTCTTTGCATAAGACACTCCATCTCCTAACCTTAAGCACTTTCACTGGCTGTCCTTCCAATGCCTGGAATTCTCTCCTTTGTTTCCATTTCCTAGCTAAAATTTCACCTTCTACAAGAAGTTTTTCTACATCCCTCTTAATTCTAGTGTCTTCTCTCTCTCAGTGATTATCCCCAGTTTATTTTGTATATAAGTTGTCTGTACGTTTTCTCCCACAAGTGAACTCACTGAGTGCAGGGACTGGTGGTGTTGTTTGCCTTTCTTAGGAACCCCAGCACGTAGCACAGAGGCTGGCACGTAGGAGGTGTTCAGTAAATACTTGTTGACTGAGAGAAAACTGGGAAGACCTGTATGAACTGATGCAGAGTTGGTGAGCAGAACCTAGATAGAGAACAATGTATACTGTAACAATATTATTAAGAAGAAAAATAGCTTTGAATGCCTCTAAACTCTGATCAATGCAATGATAAATTCTTCTTTCAAATGACCCAAAGATGATATCTGTTACCCAGCTCCTGACTGAGATGCTATGGACACAAAACGCAGAATGGCAAAATTTCTGGTAGTGAGCAATGAGAAAATTTGCTTTGCTTGACTAAGGATATTTGTGGCAAGATTTTCCTTTCTTTTCCTCTTTTTGGGGAGGGGAAGGAAAGAGGAAAAATAAATGCCTATTAATTGAAAAAAAGGCAAAAATAAAATATTGTTTTGTCAGGTTATAGGTTTCCAAAATGGTTGATACTGTGCTCTGGAGATACTAGAATGATCCAGGGGAGTGGTAGTAGCCTTGGGTGCAATTGGGGGGCGTTGGATAAAAATAAGGGAATGGTAGAAGCAGAAGGAAAGAAGAGAAGAGAATTTGGAAAAATTGTTCATACATGTTTCATCTGTTGTGTAGCAGAGTTAAAGTTGCAGTTATTACATTATTTTCCAAGTAAGTCCACAAAATGCAAGTTATAACTGATCAGTGGTCATCTGCTGCTTAAAAAGCAAGTGTTGGCAGGTAAGCAGGAAACATGTCACACATTGCTGGGAAGTTCAACATGCATCAGCAGGAATATGTGCATGTAATGACTTCTTTACAATATGATACCACACCATTGTATGATGCAGTTAGCCCAGAGGTAGCTGAGATAATGGCCATCCAAGAACAATGCTGCACTTGAATGTGAACTTGTTGGAACCAATGCTACATACAAGCTACATGACAGCCCACTCTATCCAGAGACTGAGGTGATATATAAGGGAGACTGTGCCCTGCAATTACTGGAGGAGATACATGCACTATTGTTGTTACTATATTTTCAAAGTAAATACTCTTTTTGTGAAAGCTAATCAAAGTTATTGGTTAAATGAAATTAGGTGGTTGAGAAGTGGGTGGGGAACCACACCAGAATGGAAAATTGAACTGATAAGATGGAGGAAAGACACATTCAACCCATCCAAGGTACCCTTAGAACACTGAGGAAGAATGTAACTGATCTTCCTTTGATAGAGTAAGGCCAGTGCTTGCTACAAACATAAACACTGCCCTCTCCCTTTCAGGTACTCTTCAGTCTAGCCCAACTAGATGTTTTGCTAGTTCTTACACTATGATATCCTATCTTTTCCTAGCTCTGTGCTCTTGCACAGTCTTATTGCTTTGCCTTGAATGTACACCTTCCTCACCTCCATTTAGAATGCTTAATTTCTTTCAAAGTTCAGCTCAAACACCATCTTCTATATCAAGCTTTTTTCTCCCCAGCTGCTAGTATCGCCCCCCCCTCAACCTCATACCCCCCAATTACCTCATATTTACCTTTTGTGTATGTATACACATGCACATATTCACA
>CM053772.1:167818407-167828613 GCA_028658325.1 Potorous gilbertii | reverse complement strand
TTTTTATCACCCGCATCTGGCACTTAAGTGCTTAAAAAAATACTTGTTGATTTTTTGTTTCCATTCAGAAATAAAAAGATAGGTTGAAAATTTCTCATTAGTGTCATGACCTCAAGTACCATCAGGCGGCGGTGTTTCTGATGACTTTCTGTTCCTTCATCATGTCCACTGCTTTTTAGTCCACAGAATTTCATGCTATCATAAAAATTCCCTTATTTTTTTAAATTTTAAAAAGTTTTATGACTACCTTTGGTTTTTTTATAACCACAATCATCCCTCATGAAACAAGGAAACTTTACAACACCATGAGGAAGTTGGGGGGTAGAAAGCAAATGCTGTTGGGGCTTCTCATAAGCCCAATTTTCCATTGTTTGACCAGATAAAGTGAAAGTAAAAATACTTATTCTCACTACTTCTGTCCCCAGAGTGTTCAGGTTTTGAAGTAACAGAAATAACAGGCATTTCTATGTTGCTATAAGTTTGCAAAGTGTTTGATATATATGATTCCACTGCATTCCATTCTGGCACCAATAACCTGGTAATGTTGGCATCAGAAACATTATTCCCAATTTTATATTTGAGGAAACAGACTCAGAGCACCTAAGTGACTTAACCATGGTGCTCCACCTGCTATCATAGGTGAGATTTGAAACTAAGTCTTCCTGCCTAAAGGTCCAACCCTTTCTAGTACACCACACCAC
Organism: Potorous gilbertii; assembly: GCA_028658325.1. Lineage (NCBI taxonomy): Eukaryota > Metazoa > Chordata > Mammalia > Diprotodontia > Potoroidae > Potorous > Potorous gilbertii. The sequence goes on along the minus strand of CM053772.1, from coordinate 167,827,912 downwards.
CTCCAAGATGCCCTCTTTTTGTTGGCATTCATTTCCTAGAGTTTAATCACTCATCTTTGTTAGAGAGTTTGGTTCCCTGTTTTGGAATAGTCTAATAAATTCTAGGGGTTCTTCTTTTTCTCTTCTCCTTTCCACACAAAAAATACCTCATGTTGTTTTTCTGAACTTACTGCCGTCAAAGTAAGATTGATCTCTTGGAGACCTAGAACTAAATACCTTGAAGAGAACTCTTCTCACAGCTGAAACTGACCCTCCCTGGCCTACAAAGAGAGACTTGGATAAAGCCAAGAAGGAGGAGCCCACAGTGCAGCTGTTCATTAAGGCTAGAGACAGCTCTTCCAGAGAATGTACATTTCCCAACTCATTCTCTCCAGGGTGAGCTACATCCTGTAAAATCCCATCAACTCAAGCGTCAGTGCTCCAAAAAGCTGCAGTCCCCGGAAGATATTTGCCAGCTGAAAACACCAAAAGTCCTGTTTCATAGGTGCCAGGGGAGTGGGGTTAGGGTCCATGTGGAAATATACAAATTAGAAAACATAAAAATGAGTAAACGAGGGAGACATTATTCATACTACAAAATAATGCTTTAACATGTATTGAGTAAAAGAATTGAGTATGAGGGTCCTTTAAACAGAAGGTCTTACTGATTTATTTGCTTATAGATTTAATATCAGAGAGGTAACTAGGGTGAGATGACTAGAGCTTAGCTCCCTGCTATATACTTTTTAATCCAGTAACACTGGTTTCCTGGCTGGTCCATGAACAAGACATTCTTCGCTCAGCTTTGGGCATTTTCTCCCATAGTTCTCCACTCTTCCTTTTCCACTCTGCCTACTAACCTTCATTATTGTAATTGTTCAGTTCTGACTCTTCCTGACCCCATGTGGAGTTTTCTTGGCAAAGATACTGGAGTGATAACATCATTTCCTTCTCCAGCTCATTTTACAGATGAGGAAACTGAGGCCAACAGGGTTAAGTGACTTGTCCAGGGTCACACAGCTAATAAGTGTCTGAAGTTAGATTTGAAGTCAAGTCTGTCCTAACTCCAGACTCAGTGTTATATCTGCTGAGCTGCCTAATACCCAATTAACTTTCCTAGAGTATTCCAAAACGGGACCAAAATCTCTAGAAAAAATGAGTGATTAAACCCTCCTAATTTCCTTTAAATCCCTTCATTTCCTGGAAGGCTTCTCCAAACCCCCTTAATTTCTTAATTATTTCCTATTTATCCTGTATATAGCTTGCTTTGTATATATTTGTATCGGTGTTCTTTCTCCCATTAGACTGTGAGCTCCTTGAGGATAGAGGCTGTTTTTTTGCCTTTTTTTTTTTTTTTGGTATCCCCAGTGCTTAGCACATTGCCAAGCACATAGTAGCTTTGATTAATTGATCAGTTGATAATTGGTTAGTTATTGAATTTAGAGAATGCTGACAAAGTGATTCTTCATCAGCTTAGAAATAGAGCTTATCCCATTGTTAACAAGAAAAATTAGTTAAAATACAGATAGTACAATTATCCCTTCTATTGGGATTTTCCCCATAGAGGTTTTAGTTGATCACAGGTTGGCATAAGAAATTAAATGAGAATTTTTAGGGGGAGTTTTGCAGACAATATGCCAAAGCCAGCAGATAACACAGAAAAAGTTCAGAGACTCAGAATATGCATATAAAGATACTTATCTTTTAATGCCATGATAATTCAGACTTCTCTGGTACAAAGAGAGGGTCAAAAAAGTTTTATATGGATTTTCCAGATAGGGGGGCACTCACCCCTAATCCCTGCAAGGTGGAAGGGGTAGCTATAGTTTCTTCCTCTCTGGTGACCACACCTTAGCTGAACTCCGCAATTTAGTCTTCCTGTGTTGTCCTCTCCTTCTCCTTCAACCTTTCTCCTTTTGTGAGACTTGCCCTAAACTTTATTTGTACCCCTCAAAATTTCTGATTACTGTTCTCCTTTCTACTGTATTACCACTTGATATACCAAGAGATCTGACAGTTCAGTGCTGTGTAAGCACCTGAAGAGCAGGGACTGCTTCATTTTGCCTTTATATAGGTATTATCAGCACATTGTAGGTACTTAAATGTTGAATTGCATTAAGTTGAATCAGAGAAAAAGATAGCTCTGGAATGATTCCTGGAGTTAGTGTAGCATGAAGTCAGCATGTAGAAAGAATTGAACACTAAAATGTCCACTCTTACATGTACAGTAGGAGGAAAGTATTCATTGTGCATGAAATGATGACTTTATTGCTTTTCTTTTTAAGTATATATTGAATTTAATGTGTAACTTTTTAAAGTCATGTTTCAGATAAGCAGCTTACATTCCACGGGGAGGGGGGCAGGGGAAGGGATGGCACATTTATTAACTTACTTCATGGTGACCATAAGGTTAAATGAAATGAACATCCCACCATTGTGTTCCACTCACTGGTTGATCTCTGTCAAATCACTTAATCTGGTCCTCAGTTTCATTTCCAGTAAAATGAGAGGATTGGACTAGATTTCTAAGTTCTCTTTCACATCATATGATCTGACATTTGAGTCTTCAAATAACATTTTTCAAGTGACTATTCAAGCAGAAAGTGTTCTAGGAAATGTAGCCTGTAATAATAAAATCATGTATTTTTCAGGACAATCTTCAGTAATGAAAACTTAAGCCCCTTCACAAATTGGATCTGGAACGCATCTGGGTCTTTGTGTGGGTAGTTAATGATACAGTGCTATATGACAGCATTATGAATTACTGAAATTCAGTGGAGAGGATCAGACTCATAGAATCTCGAGTGAGCCATCAGGGAAGGCGTCCCATTTACACGGAGTAAGGAAACACCGAAAACGAGAAAAGTGGAAGGCAACCAATTTTGTATTATTAATAGTCAGGGGCTTGAAAAACAGTTAATTCGATTCTGTCACCAGAGGGCGCCAAAGCTCAAGTTGACTTGAAAACCTGGGTTGTTAAGGGCTGAAAAAGACTTTTGAAAGGTCATGGGATTATTGAATGTCAGAGCTGGAATAGGGCTTAGACATGGTCAAATCCAACTCCTTGGTTTTACAGATAAGAAAACTGAAGCCCAGAGAAGTGGGTCAGCAAAGCTAGTCTTGGGAATCTGGGTTCTTTGACTTGAGTAGATGCCTTTTCTACTGAAGCAAACTGTCTATCTGCTCAGACCGTAGGGGACACAGTCATTCCAGACCGATGTGATTGTCTCCTCTAACAGTCCATAAGCCATTCCACTGTTTGCCATTCTTCAGTGTTAGGTGACTTTCAGAGTTGAAGAGCCCCCCTCTCCATTATCCAAAAAATGGATTATATGCTTGACACTTTAGCCCCAAAAGAATGAGCAACAGGAGATAGGATTGTATTAAACATGGAGGTTAAACTCTAGTGGCTCCCTATTGTCTCCAATATGATGTCCCTTCCTGTCTTTCCAGTCCTGTTACACTTTACTCCTTTCCACACACTCTGGGATCAAACTTCTCCTGTGGCTGTGCCATGGAGACAGACCCAGTAGGTGTATCATTCTATAACCTTGAATAAAATGCTTTCACCCCATAAGCCATTCTGTGTTGGTACCCCTCCTTAATGTGGATAATTAAGCACAGCCTCTATTGAAAACGCCTGCTGCACTGTATAATTTCCTCCTATGATTAGTAAAGTTGGAAGATGGTAGATTGTCACTATTTTAAGGTTAAAAATTTCATCCATCCTTTTTAAAAAATGCAGCTATTCCCTAATATACCCCCGTCTACCACTGCCCCCTCCACTGTTAACAAGTAAATGTATTTAAGTTAAAAGTGCAACACTCGACACACACAGTACCTCTCCCCTAACTCACCACACAACTCTGCTGAAAGGGAAGTAATCTTTCAATATCTGTTCTTCTGGGATCGAGACCAATCCTTGTAATTCATCTGAATTCCGCTCCCTTGGGTGCTGTTGTGATTTACATTCTTGTAGTCACTGGGTATATTCATCTCTTGGTTCTATCTTCTTGCTTTGCCTTACTTTAAGCTCAAGTTCATGTGAATAACCTCATGCTTCCTGAATTTCTTGTATTCCACTGTTCGTTGTAATAATCTTTGATATCTTTATTAAAGTCCATTATTAATTACACCCTCCTTCCTCCCTCCTTACCACAAGCTTTTATCTTTTCTAGGTTGAATAAGAATAATCTTGCTTCTCTTAGCTCTTTCTCAGAGGTCATACTGAGCCCTTTAGTGATTTCATATATAAAGTCCAGTAAGTGTCTTTCTTAAGCATCTTACAAATTGGTTAATACTTTGTGATCATTGAGAGGGCCAAGTACCAGTCAGTGCTTAAATACAAGAGAAGCAATATGTTCAAGAAAATTAGTGCTAGAACAAAAAATCTAAAGACCCTGATATGATGCTGGCCACCCAAAGGTTAGAACTAGGGCTCTCCTATTCCTCTGGTTTCTGGTAGGGATAGCAGCGTGAAAACAATCCAAAAAGTTTGAATTCTATAACCACACTCCCACTCTGTAAGAAGTGGACGCACCTTTGTAGTGCCCCACCAGGTTCCTAGGCAGAAAAGCTCTGAGCACCTTAAACTAAAATGGAAGAGGTGGGGGGGAGCACAGGTATTAATTTAATGGCAAAACAATGTCTTCAGGGCACAGAACAGCTCTTGTCTCCTCCATCTCCTCTTTTCTCTTGCCAACCAAGATGGATCCTTGAACTGAAGTCTAGTCAATAACTTAAAGAAGTAAGACACTGTTTATAGTTTAAGCATTAGACTGGAGTGGGCTAAATTCTGAAAAGAAAAGAAAAGGTGGGTCTTATGCTGCATCTTGTGGAGAAGGTCTACCCCTCCACCAGAACATGGAGATGAGATGGGCAAGTGTTGAGTGCCAAGTTAGCAAAGGGCCATATGTTTCTACACTGGGGTGTACAGGTTTATAAATGAGAGAAGTCATTGTGTGACATCTTCAACGGTAGGGGCCGTATCTTCTACTTCTCTACAATTCCCCTGTCACAAAGTGGATGTCCAGTATATAATTAATGATGATTATGAAGAGGATGATAATGAACAGGATGATGATTGCGATGGTTAATCGTAGCCAGTTCCATTTGGATTTCTCTGTGTCATCTGAAACTCAACATATCCAAAATGGCACTCATTATATTTTGCCTCAAACCTAGCCCTCCTCAAAGCTTCCCTATTTCTGTTAAGGGCACCACCCCTCTAGATATCCAAATGTGTGACCTATTCTTCATCCTTGACTTCTCCTTCCTCCTCCCTCCCAATACCCATGTACTTGCCAAGTCTTGTCCCGACCATCCCTTTTTTTCCACTCACACAGTTAACGGCCTTAGTTTACTATTTTTTTTTAATTACTTTTCACCTGGATTATTACATTAGCTTCCTAATTGATTTCCCTGCTTCTAGTCTTTCTCATTTCTAATCTATCCTCCACACCGCTCCCCAAATAATATTCTTAAGACATACCATTTAAAAATCTCCTATTGTTTTGCATATAGTAGGTGCTTAACACATGTTCATGGAACTCTTATAGGAAATAATCAGAAAGGAAAATTTGGTACAGTATTGTAGTTATTCCTTACAAGGGAAACTGACTTGGTGCTTCTTCATCTGATAGAGAATGAAAAGCACAGAGAAGTTGAATAGTTTGTTCAAGGTCACACAGTACTCAGAAAATGAAGCCAGAGCTTAGAGCTTCCCGCAATTTCTTGCTGTTATCATGTCTGACCAATGTGCTTCTTAGAGAAATATGGAACTGAAGTAATTGATTTTGATTAAAGAATAAAGGCCCACCTATATTAATGTTATACACTTATCCCTTTGCACATCATTACATTCCCTGTCACAATTTTGATGTTGTGGGTTGGCATAAGAAATATAATGGGGAATTTGGGAGGAAATTGGTGGAAGCCATAAACTACATAGGAAAGCCAGCAGATAGCACAGAAAAGGTTTAGAAACTCAGAAATGCATATATGTACAGTATTATAATAATAACATTTTATCTTTTAATACCTTAATAATTCAGACATCTCTGTTACAAAGAGAGGACCAAAAAAATTTTACATGGATTTTCCAGATTGAGGGGATGGTGTGCCCCTCACCCCCTTGATGTAGAAGGATAACTGTGTGTTTAACTTTTCCTATATCAATGAAGTTTCCAATTTAACTTTCCCATCTGACTAAGACACAGGAAGACAGAGGACAAGGAGTCATATAAAGACTGGATGAGATGGGAAATGTGTGTAAGCATATATTTCCAAGACTTATCAGTTTCTAGTTCCTTAGGCCTTAGAGGGACTTCTGTCCAGGACTTTTGTGAAGGCTTTGAGAGAGAAAAGGGGGAAGAGAAAAAGGAGATTATCTTCTATGGTTCTTCTGTCCTGTGCAACACAGATTGTGTCCTAAGCAGTTGATTGCAAAGTGTGAACTGAAATTGCTTTTGAAATGTTCATGGAGGCAGAGAAAGGAGGGCAGATGCATTGTGGGAGGTTAGAAACAGCCAGCAGAAGTAGAGAATGGACAAACCCAGGAATGCAAATAGGATGAGCTGAGAGGAGAGGTAAGGAAGAAGAGGGGGGAAAAATCAATTCCCTTAAAAGCATTGCAGCCTTTTATCTATCATTTTCTATTGCCTCTTGGTATCTACTAGGCTATTTGTTACTGTTAGTAAATCCCAGGGCCATTAACTGTTGAGACCTATGAGTTTGAGGGGCTGGGGGAAGAGATCATGGTGGAAGGGGTAGAAGAAAGCCAGTCTATGGGATAGACTCTATAGATATTTGATGAGTTGAAACTGATTTTACATTTTGGTAATTTTTGAATATATTTCATACTACACCCTTCTTAACTCAGTGATGTTGGACTCAGCACAAGAGGGAGAGTAGGCTACTGCTAGTGCATGATTGAAGTGGTCAGATGTTATACTATCCCCTTTTCCCAATGGCACGTACACAGATACTGCTGTGGACCCCTGGGGTAGTAGACCTGGCTTACAAAAGGGTAGGTTTGGGAGTTTGCACAATGGAGTGAAAGGAAGGGGAGGTGGATGTTGGGGGAGGAGGGGAGGTGCGGTTGTGTTGAAGGCAAACACAAAAATTGACTATTGCAGGGAAGGTGTGACTATCACATATGACCACTCTATGACTGATCATTCACACCTCAGGGTCAGCTCCCTTTCAAAGTCTGGCTGCAGTGCCCTATTTACAGGAACCTTTTTCTGATCTCCCCAATCTGAACCTTCCCACCACCAATTATTATGTAAGTATATTTTGTATGTCTGTGTTTAGGTTGTTTTTCACCAGAAGGATACAAATTCTTTAATGTAAACTAGCCGAGACCAATTTATAGTGGTCTCGGTATTTAGTGGAGTACTTGGCACATGGGAGGTACTTACTATTTTTTGATCTGAATTTTTCTGGTAAATGCTCTTGATCAATTTATAAGTTTAAATTCCATTTATATATACCATTGTTCCTGGATGCAACTATTTATGTGGGTGTTTGGTAGACTTGGAACAGATACTTTGGGAAGGGTGGTGTTGGCACATGGAGAAAGAAGCCTGATAGGGAAGGAAGGAAAATCAATACATTTGCCATTCCAGTTTAAACTCTCATTGTTTCTATGGGCACACAAGACAGTCTCATGTGCAATATAATTAACTTGGACCCTTGAACTTGATGATTTGGGGGAGCTACACTTATCTATCTAACATCTATTAACTGCTTTCGTATGTTAGTAGATGCTTAATTTTAAAGAATAGTTATATTAATGGGTTAACTTCATTTACTATCCATTTGATAACTGAATACATATGCCTTCAGGTTTGTTTGTTGTTTTGTTAGCTTATTTTTACCAGCAATTAGCTTCTTCTCTTAGCTTCTGCAATCCCTCCCAGAGAGGTCATGTTGCTCCTGTCACAAGACACATCTAGCCTCTTGCCTTCTCTTTTATGATGCCTTGCAGGAGACTCTACCTGGGCATGTCATGAGGATACCTGCCAATATTTTTCCATCTAGTCTTTCTTTGGAGTATAAAAATTCTTCTGCCGCAGAGAGCCTTGAGTCACTCAGCACCTGGGGTGTGATACTGCCCACATTCCTGACTGACTTTAGTTGTGGGCTTTAACCACATTGCCAGATACTAGGGAATCCAGGGTCTGAGCTGACCATGACTGACTAGATTGCTGATTCAGGATTTCTCTGATGGCATCTATTTATTTGCACAAGAGATTGCTACTTGATAGCTACCTGTTCCTACATATCCTTCTCAAAAGCCTTGCTTCTTTCCATAAAGGCAATACTCTTTTGTGTACCTCTTACTCCAAACATTAAGTGCTGAGTGGCTTCTCCATCAAACTAACACAATTATCTTCTGTAGTGGAGGCAGTGTGGTACAATGGAAAACCAACCAGCCAACCAAACCAAACCTGGTTCTGCAGTCAGGGGTACCTGAACTCAAATACACCACTTGTGTGATTTCTGGCAAGTTACTTCATTTCTTGGGTCTCTCTTTCCTTATCCGTAAACATGAAGGAGATGTCCTAGATGGCTTCTGAGATCCCCTCTAGCCCAATTTCTATGATTCTGTGGCCCTTCTTCATCAAGATTCTACTGTTAACCTACAGTCAAAAGGAGACTGTTTTGTATTACAGTGCTTGGCATATAGGAGATGCTTAATAAATGCTTGCTGACTATATCAAATTATTTGCCTTCTCAGTGGGGATGGGTGGGGAGGGAGGAAGGGAGAAAATTTGGAACTCAAGGTTTTAAAGAAGAATGTTAATAATTGTTTTTTCATGCAACTGGGAAATAAAGACATATAAGCAATGGGGTATAGAAATTTATCTTGCCTTATGGGAAAATGGAGCAGAAGGGGATGAGAAAAGGGAGTGGTGTGATAGAAGAGAGGGCAAAAATTGGGGGAAGAGTTAGAAGGCACGATGTCTTGGGGTGGGCAGAGGGGAGAGATGGGGAGAAAATTTGGAACTCAAAATCTTGTGGAAATGAAGGTTGAAAACTCAAAGAAAATTAATTAAAATTTTAAAAATGGTTGTTGATTGGATGATCACAAGGACTCGGTATTTAATCTGACTTTTGGTAAGCAGATCTCTTAGATGGAGACTTTCAAATGCCTGGGTAACTGAAATGATTAATATATACTTTAACCTCAATTATCTGGATACAATAATAGGTGAAACGGATCTTTCATAATCTGGCTATTAACCCTCCTCTTATGTGTGTTCATCCTTCATTGCCAAAGAAGACCATACTATCAGAGAAATAATGACATGATTTGCCTTGACTTTGTTTTGAGGGAGTGAAGGCTGTGCAGGTCACCAGCCTCACTTCTCCTCCAGAGCCATCTGAATCCAGTGACCAGATATTCATCAGAATGACTAGAGATGACCCAGAATGAGGCAATTGGGGTTAAGTGACTTGCCCAAGGTCACACAGCTAGTGAGTGTCAAGTGTCTGAGATGAGATTTGAGCTCCGGTCCTC
>CM053772.1:167797476-167817907 GCA_028658325.1 Potorous gilbertii | reverse complement strand
ATAGCAAAGAGAACAGCACCTCTCCATGGTGGCCACCAGATGTCGGTCTCCGAGACTACACTGCAGCTCCTAGTCCTCTCCGCGAGTGTTGGATAGACCAGCGAGAGGGTGGAACAGCTGCAACTCCGCTGTCAAAACAGAGTTCTATTTAGGAACGTGAAGCCTTCTCCCTGCCCTGATTTCCCACTAGGATCCCTGGTGAGCTCCCGGCGGTCTGTACATGAAGTTGCTTCTCCCTTCCCTCTCCACCCCGCTGGGAGCCCGCCCCACTAATCGTGGAGAGCGGAGAAGGGGAAAGAGCTACTCAGAAGACCTGAATTCGAGTCCCAGCTCGGCTCTACCAGCTACGTCCTCAGGGGCAAGTCATTGAACCTTAGTGCATTGCTAAGGGTCCAGCCGGATCAAACTCAGCAAACTTCATTTTCCTTATCTGAAAAAAACAAGAATAAATCTCTACCTGCTTCCTTTGCAACGCTCCGGGGAGGAGGGAGGTGGAGGGGGAAAGTGCTTTATGATTTTTATTAATATTCATTTTGTTGTTTTTGTCCATGAGTTATGAGTCCCAAAAGGCTACATCAAGGTCCCTGATCCTTTTTATGGGATTATAAAAGCACAGATTTAGCACCTGAAAGAAATTTAGGAGTCATCCAGTTCAGACCTCTCCTTCTGGGATGAAGAGACTGAGCTCCATATAGGGAAAATGATTTGCCTAGGGTCACTCAAGTATTAAATGGCAAAGCCAGGATTTGAATCCAGGCCCCATAATTCCCAATTCAATACTCTTTCCATAGTGCCACGAATTGAAATTGATGTCATCCTTTTCTTCTCCTAACACTTCTTCCTCTCTTCCTAACACGTCTACCACTGACAAAAAAGGAGCACATCTGGAAAAGTCTTGGATGGGAGAATCTGTAAGACCAAGCGAAATCCTTAAGGATTTGAACTCCTGAGGCCAAATGTGAATCTCTTGTTAATATCCTTATTCTAATAAAAAGATTTCAGGAAGAGTTATTGCTCAAATACAGAATAGAGGATTGCAGATGATAAAGTGGACAATTTTGATTATATAAAATTGAAAAGTTTTTGCATAAACACAACACAGAATTAGGAAAATAACTATCTAGGAAAATCTTTGTAGCAAATTTTTATATTCAAGGTCTAATTTCCAAATAATATAAGGGAAATATTTTTTAAAAAGAACTATTTCCATAGAGAGTCAAAAGATAAGATCAGTAATTTCTCAATAGAAGAGATACATATTGTCGACAACAGCAAGGGAGGGGAATAATGCTCCAAATAACCAAGAGAAATGCATCACAGAACATTTCTGAGAATTGTACTTCACATGCATCAGATTGATTGGTAGAGAATTGATCTGACAAAAAAAAAAAGAGAGAGAGAGAAACAATTTTTGGAGGGGATGTTGAAGAACAGGCATACTGATGCATTGTTGGTGGACCTGTGAAGTACTCCAACCATTCTGGAAATCAATTTGAAATTATAACAAAAAAGTCACTGTACTGTGCTTATCCTTTTACCCAGTGATACCACTACGAGGCATTTATCACAAAGAAATCAAAGGGAAAAGACATCCATATGTTACAAAAATATTCATACAACTTTCTGTTGTAGAAAAAATATGAAAACAAAGTAAGTAATCATGATATATGAATGCAAAGAAATAGTGTACCCCACAAAATTTTGAAATGGATGGAACCAGAAAAATCTGGGAAGACTTACGTGAATTGCAGAATGAAGTAAAAGAATGAGAACAATGGCTACAACATTGTCAAAAAAAACAACTTTAAAACACTTAAAAAAAATTCTGATCAATATGACGATCTAACATGATACCAAAAGACTAATGATGGACCAAACTTCTCATCTCTTGGTAGAACTACAGAATGAGAATATGTGGGTTTATTTTATATGACTATTCTTGCATATTGTTGGGGGGATGGCATTGAAAGTTATGGGAGGGTAGTGATAGAAATAGTGACAGAAAAAAGAACTGGAAGATGATCAATGACACATTTTAAAAATAAAAAGAAGAGAGCAGAAGGAAGTTCAGGAGGGAATACAACAAACCAGGCAATGTTGGAAGCACCACATTAAATTTAATATATACTTTAAAAGATAACTGTAATAGATTCACCATGCAATATTTTTGTTTTTCTTTTTACATGGAAATATTTGTGTTTGTTGATTTTTTTAATGTTTATAACAACCAAAAAGAAAATTTCAAATTAAATCAAAATATGACCTTAAAGTGACATACAAATGCAAAGTATCTAGTCATTCAATAACCAAATGGAGAGATAACAATTCTCTGATGAATTATACCAGGTAAATGGCCCAACTGGCTAAGTTAAGATAAAAAATTACTTTGGACACTGAAGTATTATCTGATCTCTACTGAGCTCCAGTTCAATTTGATAATCCTTTATTGATTGCCAATCATGTGCAAGGTACTGTCAAGACAAAAACAAAAATGAAATAGCACTTGTCCTCAGTGAGCTTACATTCTACTAAAAAAAAGCAAAATGGTCAGAGCCTAAGATGAAAGGCAATACGCCATAGTGGCTAGAGGGTGATACTAAGCATGAGAAAGATTTGGGTTCATATACCTCTGACATGTAATAACTGTGTGACCATGGTAAAGTCTCAGAACCTCTCAATGCCTCAGGCAACTCTAAAGACTGTATATTACAAATAAAGCACCCAGGTCAGCCATGTCTCATTTTTCTCCAGTTTCTCCAAACTTTCTCTACCATGTCCCAGGCTGTGTGTCTTTCCCCATTAGAATCCTTGAGGTAGAGAAAGAAGGAAACATTTACTAAGTGCCCTACTATGCTAAATGCTTTACAAATGTAGTGATATGGAGCCCTCACATATTGAGAGGGGCCATCCTTATGTGTCTCAAAGGGAGGCAGAATAGATATTTCTCTAGCCTTTTCTCTTCCTATCCTTTTTTTTAAGGGATACTTTCATTTCTGTCAGGAGAGGAAGCAGGAGGTTGGGATCAGAAGCCACCACTCTACTTTCCTAGTACCAGTCTAGAAGTTTATCTATTTTCTTCCCCATATTGTTTATCTAGGGGTTATGATCAGGTTACATCTGACTCCTGATCACTTTGTCATTTTGAGGGCAAAGGGGGACCCTAACCTCTATATTCAAGACTTGACCCCTTTTCTATCTAATACTAGTTCCACAATCAATACATATAGCAAATAGCAAAGAAACACACTTATCTAAATCATGACAAAACATATCATAGAAGGTATACATAGGAGAATATATACCAGACAACATTGTAGAGGAGCTCTCCCATTGGCAATGAGATAACTCAATTCAACCAAGAGAAAGGAAGTCCTGGATCTCACTCAAGAGGAAACTCCCTCAAGTGTCTTATAGTAACAAACTAGATATGATTGGTTGTTGTTCTTTGTTTCTGAAGAGGACCAAAAGGACATCACTATGCTAGAGTCAGGTTTCAATGTGTCCAACTGTGGCTGATTAGACCAATACCAGCTCGGAATGCTGTACATGTCAGGCACAAATAGTCTGTGTGAACATTTGTGGTGGATACTGCAAATTTGCGCATCCTGTGTTTCCTTTGAGCAGTCTCAATACGGCTTTGCTCATAGAGCATAGCACCTTCTCTGATATGGACATGCCATGCTTGAGCGGTCCTGTGTCAGTGTCTCCCATGTCACACAATCAATTCTAAAGTTCTTAAGAGAGACCTTGAGAGCGTTATTGTATCTCTTCTTCCGACTATCATGTGAACTCTTGCCCTGTGTGAGTTCTCCATAAAAGAGTCTTTTTGGCAAGCATATGTTTTGCATTCGAACAACATGACCAGCCCATCAGAATAACACTCCTTGAATCTTAGATTGAGTGCTTGGCAGTTCAAGTAAGGATCTCAGTGTCTGGTAGCTTATCCTTCCAGGTGATCTTCAGAATCTTCCTAAGACAATTCAAATAGAAGCAATTCAGTTTCCTGGCATGGCACTGGTATATTGTCCAGGTTTCACGGGCATACAACAATGAAGTCAGCACAACAGCTCTGTAGACCTTTAGTTTGGTAGTCAGTTTAATATCTCTTCTCTCCCGTACTTTCCTTTAGATCCTCCCCCAAACTGAGTTAGCTCTGGCAATACATGCGTCAATCTCATTATCAATGTGTACATCCCTGGAAAGTATACTACCAGGATAAATGAACTTATCCACAACATTAAAAACTTCTCCATTTCCTATAACTGATGGTTCTATATCTGGATGGTGTGGTGGTGGCTGATGGAGCACCTGCGTTTTCTTGGTGTTAATTATTAGGCCAAAATTATCACAAGTAGCAAAGAACTGATCCATACTTTGTTGTGTCTCAGCTTCAGAGGCTGCATTGAGTGCACAATCATCTGTAAACAGAAAATCATGCACCAACACTCCCTCAACTTTAGTCTTTGCTTGTAGCCTTTTCAAGTTAAAGAATTTACCATCAGTGTGGTAGCTGACCTTGATGCCATGTTCATTCTTATTGAAAGCATTTGATAATATGACTAAAAATATCATGCTAAAAAGCATGGGAACAAGCACACCGTCTTGTTTCACTCCATTAGTGACTGAAAAAGCACCAGAGCATTGTCCATTATCCAGAACCCAGGCAAGCATGTTGTCATGAAATTGACATACAATGCTAATGAACTTCTCTTGGCAACCACATTTTGACATAATTTCCCATAAGCCCTCATGACTAACAGCATCAAAGACCTTGGTCAGATCTACAAATGTTGTTTACAGACCTCCGTTCTGCTCCTGGCATTTCTCCTGGAGTTGTCGGGTAGAAAATATCATATCGCCTCTAGCCAACCCTTTGCACAAGGCAGGGGCTATATCTCCACCAATAAAAAAGAGAATCCCATACCAATGAGCTTTGGGATAAAGATGACACAAATATCATCTCATCGGATCCTCACATTTACCCTGGGAAGGAGATGCTACTATTATTTGTTTTACAACTGAAGAAAGACATTAAGTGATTCTTGAAGGGTCACAGCTAGTAAGTATGTGAGGCAACATTTGAATTCAGCTCTTCTGACAGCAGCCTCATTGCTCTATCTGCTATGCCATTTAACTTCAGAGGCTTATTTTTATTTTTGCTTGCCTTTGTATTCTCAGTATTTAATACAGTGCCATGCATACATTAAGTGCTCAATAAATACTGTTGCTGTGATCCCCAATGTGACTCATCACTTAATTCTGAGCAGCATTGCCTTTGGGTGCCCTATACTTTCAACCTTTCTCCAAGGTCAAAGATGGAGCAGAAAGAGAGTGAACCTTGGAAATCCTGCCTAATGGCTGGGCATTAATAATGAATAATGGTCAAGCCCAAGAGTCTAGAACATACTAGAATAGGCCTACTTCCAACTCAGTCACCACAGCCATCATTCAGGGAAGGTGCTGAGACCCGACTCATTCAGAATTTGCTGTCCCAGGCAAATAAACAAGGGTGATTTTTTTTTTTTTTTACACATTCCTTGTCCACACATTCAGTTTCTTGTACCAATTTCCCTATGGTCTCTGAGCAAGTGTAAGCAACGTCCTTTAATTTGCTTCCCCAGTGCCATACAGTCAAGTCTCAAACTCTCCAAATAAGCCAACAAAATGGAACGTTTTTTACAAAGTTAACAAATTTCTGTTTGTTTAGTCTCATTGGACTTTTATCAGTCCACAAGAAAAGATCAAATACAAGGAAAGCTGACTTCTATTTTGAATAGAAACCTGGTCCATACTGAGCTCTCCCCACTGGGATTTGGGTTGTGGGGTGAACTTAGCACTGCCCCCTTTTCAAATGAGAAAATCATTCAGTGTGGAAACTTTTCCAGTGATTCCCTCAGTGCATTAAAGCCATCCAACAAGGGTCTAGGGTGGAGCACTGATCTTGACCACCGAGGTGAAAATATACCAGTGGGTTTGGGAATTTGGTTTACATGTATTCCCAGCAGCACAGCACAGTGACTGGTACTTAATAGGCACTTAATAAATGTTTACTGAGTATTCATACACACACACGCACGCATGCATGCACGCTTCTCATGTGCTTCAATGGAAAGAGCACTGGGTTGTCCCTCTGAGGTCCTGGGTTCAAATCTCAACTCTGTCACAATATCTGTGAACCTGGGTTTAACTTCTCCAGGTTTCCTTCCCCATCTGTAAAATGAGGAGTTTTACCAGATGACTTCTAATATCCTCGTTGCCTATGTCACTAAATCGATCACCCTATGGTGCCTAAATCCCTCTCACATCACCAAACTTTTCATTCTGCAATTAGATATAAAGATTAAAATACAATGCCTGTTGGAGAGGTGATACTAAGGGGAAACAGCATTGAGCTGGGAATTAGGGAAATCCAGTAAATCCTGCTCCTAGGAGCTTAGGACCCTGTGAGCTAAGTCACGTCTCGCTCCTTCTGTAAAATGAGGCAGCTGGACGAGGGCACGTCTAAGGCTTCCTCCAATTCTCACATTCTATGATTTTACTACAGCACCCAGGTCTCTCTTTCTTTCATACGGCCCTCCTAAAAGCCACATTGAACTTCATGGTTCTATTTGTAGTCCTTAGAAGCCTACGTCGCATGAATCACCCAGACTAAGCCAGAAGGCAAATACATTCAAAGCAAGAAAATATTTAATGAAATAGAATCGTAAAGTAAAAACAAGAATTGTAATTCTCCTAATCTCAAAGGGATGCACAATCCCAGAGAGTCCCACACTTTGGGGAGAGGGACTCCTTCCTAGATAACTTCCCCCTCCTGGCTACTTCCCCACTGTGGTGAGCAGCTCCTGCTGCCACCGCTGCAGCCGCTACTGCTCCACTGAGCTACTGGCCACCGATGGCAGCACCAAAGGCATTTTCCTCCTAGGGGTTGTTACTGCTCTTTTCTCCTTTGTGTAAACTCTCTGCCAAGCCAGTCTCACATCCTCACCTAGCCAGACTCGAAAAACCCCTCAGATAAGGCTCTGCTCTTTCTGCCACCTCTTTCCTTAGTAGGCGTAAACAATATGACTGCTACCTGATTCTTTCCTGAAAGCAGATTTTGGTAGAAGTGAGTGGGAAAGAGCAGAAGGGACCCGGGACCCCGAAAGTAGAGAACAAGTGAGCGTGGGGAAAAAGTACTACGAGCTTACAAAAACAAACAAAAGCCACCACCAAAAAGCAAATAAACGCACGAAAACAACATCAAGATAAACAAAAAATAATGGTGTTAAGTAGCCCCTTCTTCACAGTTTTGCTTGGGACTGGCCCTTATGCGTATGAGTTGGAGGAGATGGTATGAGGAGGGATAAATTTCGACACCAGCACATGGCACAGTAGGAAACCCTGCTAAGTCCCCTTCCCCCTCCCGACTCCCAATCTATTTTTTTTTTTGAGGGGGGAAGGGCTAGGCTGATTTGAGTTGGGAGCACACTTCCTTAATCGTTGATTGTTTCTGTCTCTCTGTCTCTCTCAGTCTCTGTCTCTCTCTCCTCCCCTAATTTTAAACACAATGATTTAACTCAAAAGCTGTGGCTGGAGATGTGGTCTCTTTATTGTGAATTATGCCCCAGGATCAAAAACAGGTTTAGGGTCTCTCAACCCACGGAAAACAGATCCTGTCGCTGACGGCTTGCTCTGATAGCCCGGGATGTTTGAGGATTAAAGATTTCAGAGAGCTACGGAATTCTGACTGACTGCTCTGCCTGGTGTGGCTCTTTGGAAGTACAGAACGGACTTAGAGCCCAGTGTCTCTGCACACTTTCTTTTCACAGGCATTCATTTCTAACCTTAGAGGGAGTGTTGCATTAATTAGTTAAACAGTTCTGCTCAAAGGGCTCTTTTCATCCTTCACCAGCTCACGTGGGCGGTTCTTTTATCTGCTACAAATCGGGGCTACCCTGAGGTGGGGAGGTGGAGGGCAGCCTTGAGAAGGAGGCTTACTGAAATAAAGCCAATTTTTCAGACCTGCTTTGCATTGCAAATGCTTCCCTTTGGCCTCGACCGCTTGGGCGGAATAATGACAGATTGAAAGCATGGGGTGGTTTGAATTCCTTTCCATCGCTCCGTCACCTCCTTCTACAAACTGACTTCTCCATATGGCTTTTTGGCTGCATATTCTTATCTTATATCAGAAGAAAGGGAGGCTGGGATTCCATGGGGTGGACTGTTTTAAATGGGACTTTAATGTGAAGTGAAGAGTCTTTTCTAAATAATAAAAACTTTTATTGATACTTTTTATTTCGTATGACAGTCATCTGGACATACCTCCCTTCCCTCCCTCCCAACCCCCAAAAGACTCCTCAAGTATAACAAAGAAAAATAAAGAAGCAAAACCAGAGACAAAAACAAAGACAATGTCTGGGTCTATAGGTAATGTCCTGTAGCCTAATCCTTCACCTTTTTACTGAAAGGAAAGGGACACTACCTCATCCCTTTTTCAAGGCTTAGTCATTAAAATTATTCAGCGTGTCTTCATTTGAGTGTTTTAATTTGCATATTGCTTCTAATTCCCAAAAGTTGTCCAGTGTTTCTTTGAATCCTCATATCCATTATTTCTTTCTTATATTCCAAGTGAACATCTACTTTGTTTCCGATGTTTTTGGTACCACAAAGAATCCAAAGAGTTTCTTTTAAGTGAGTCAACTAGATCCTACCAGCTTTGCAATGACTACAGTGATGGAAATGAAAACAACACTAAAAGCTGACGAAACAACTGATCTTGGTTCTGAAGGATAATTCAATGTATTTCCCTCCTCCGGTAGAGTTAGGGAGATAGAGGGGAGAGAATGTGCCATGCTATCAGGTTTGGTTTCTGTGTCTATCAACTGTAATTCTTTTTCTTTGTTATTGGGAAGATTTTTATGATGGCAGTAGTAATATCAGTCAATGACTGGTGTAATTTTTTTTAATACCAATGAAACTTTATGAATGAATTGATCTGCTAACACATTAAAATGAGTCTTTACCAAATATCCTGGTATTCATGTTTTTAATTTTTTTAAGTTCCTAGGGACCATTTTAGCTTCAGTCTTCTGAAAATTTGGGGAAATTTTGGATAAAGAAAGAAGGAAGGGAGGGAGAGAGGAAGGACTTATTAGCACCTACTGTGTGCCAGGCTAAGCACTTTACAAATTTTGTCTCATTTGATTCTCACAACAACTCTGAGAGCTGGGTGCTCTCATGAGCCCTGTTTTACCACTGAGGAAACCAAAGCAAACAGAGGTTAAATGTCTTGCCCAAGGCCATCAGCTAGTAAGTGACTGAGGCATGATTTGAACTCTGGGCTTCCTGATTCCAGGACCAGTCCTGGCCTCCAGGGTTAGAAGAATGGCCCAGGAAGGAGAGAAAAAAGGTGTGGACAGAAGAAATATATGTCTATATTACTTCATGAGGACAGTACACACAAAAGAAACATTATCAAATACCCTTTGGAGATAATTATTCTATTTTTTGGTTGAGAATATGGCTACACCAATATGAAGAGGTTGGACCATAACAGACTCACTAACGGAGCACAATTTAAGGCATTGGCTTTCCAGTTAGTTTGGGAACCTGCAGATTTTACACTATGAGAGGAAATGGTTGTTACTTCCTGGAAATGATGCTCATTGATTGACCTGGCCTCCTATGAATTGGCCGGGCCTGCTTTTGTGGATACTATCTCACTATATGGATGATGTGACTGACCAACAAGTCTTTAATGTATTGGTAAAAGCACTGCCCTCAGGAAGTTTGGTGATAGGAAAATTCTAACCACAAATAACTTCCAGGAATGTGACTTCAATGGAAACTGTTATAATGTTGCATCTGTCAGGCAGAGGGGAGGTCCTATGAGTAAATCAACCAGATCACCCAATTTCACTAAAAATAAATTATAAATTGCTGTTCTCTGATACATTTACTAGGTTAAAATGCATTTTAATTAGAAACAGGGTGTGATAGGAAGTCTGATTACCTAAGGCACTAAATAAAACCTTGAGAGAAATTAATACTATACTATTATATCATTAATTGCAATTCATCCTTTTTTCCTTCTTTTTCTATAAAGAGTTTGCATGTTTTCTTTCCCATTAGAAAGTGAGCTCCTTGAGGAGGAGGCATGCTGAACCTTTTTTTTGTTGTTGTTATTGATATTGAGACCTCTTTGGCAATTTGGTGAATTCTATGGACTAACTGACTCTATCTCAGAATAATATGTATAAATGCATAAAATACAATTTTAAAAAAGATTACTCAACAAACTAATTATGCTGAAACAAAGATAGAAACTTTTCCCCATCCCAGTTCATGGATCCTCTGAAATATATCCATATACCGTTTGGGAACATGTCCACTCCAGATTTAGAACCTCTCCCTTAGATTAACCCAAATCAGTTTAGGACAGCATTGGTAAGACAGTCATATTGCCAACTATGGGAAAGAAGCTATAGCAGAAGAAAGATAATGGAGAAGCTTCTCCAAGCCTTGCACTGGTTCTCCTAAAAATGAGGGCAGTGACTATATACTCAGAAAATTGTTCTGGTAAGTGTCCTTGGATGCATTTTGGCTTCGAGTGTAGGTGGAGTCCCATCACTTTTCCATCTGTTGACTTGGGCAAATGAGGCACAAGTAGGTAACCCATGTTTGTAGGAAAGGTCTCACATAGGGAAAAATATGAACAGGGAAGTTCAGACACTACTATCGTCCCCAAACTCTCCAGATCATGGCTCTGTCTGAAGCAGAATCTTCCCAGTTTTCTATCTGCTAGCATCCCAGGCTCAGGTTCCCAAGCTATGCCCCTTCATCAGTCATTTGACTACTTCTTTGAAAATGAAAACCTCTAGAATCTGAGAGACAAGAGGGAGTTCCCCTGTGCTATTATTTGAGGGATTGATTGCTATTTTGTTTTGTTGTTTAATTTTCTTTTCACAAATAGTATTTTGGAATGAGGGTTTTTCCCCGTGCTCTCTGATCAGGTGAAGTTGATTTCCAAAGGTTAAAGACTCGGGAATTTTTCCAACATTCATTTGTCTGTATCAGGAGAGTAGTACAGTAGGAAACATTCTGGGTCTGGAGTTCTGAGTTCAAATCCTCACTCTGAACCTCCATTACATTTTACTTACTTTGTAAGCATTTAAAGCCAATTCTCTTTTCTAGACCACAGTTATGTAAAATGAGGATTTGGGGCTGTGACTTCTAAAGTCTCTTTCAATTTGAGGTCTCGAATGTTATAGGTTCTGGTCGGTACAGTACAGCATCATTGGGAGATTAATACTTAGAGGAGGAGTTCTTAACCTGGAGTTCATGACCACATTTTCATAAATATTTTGATAACTACATTTCAGTCTAATTGGTTTCATTTCCAAATCTTATATTCTTTGATGGTTTAAAACCAGTATGCTAAGGAGTCTTGGTTTCACCAGACTGACAAAGCGATCTCTGACTCAAAAAAAGTTAAGGGTCTGATTTAGGTGGACTCAGAACCTCCAAAGGTTCTAGAATATTTATTCAAAATCAACAAAAGTCTGGTCTCATGACTTTCTCATCAGTTATTACTCAAGTTTGTAGGACTCAGAGACCCTAAAGAGGGAACTAAGACCCAGACATGTTATAGAATTTTCCCAAGGACACACAAGTGATAAGCAGTGGAGCTTGGATTGAAATCCAAGGCCTCCGAGTCCAGGTGACATCCTCTCTCACACTACCCACAGCACACAGCCACATCAAGGCCAAAGAAACCAATCAGCCTGGATTACTGGCCTTGGTCAAAGCTGCTGCCCTCCCTGATAGATATCTCTTCTCTTCTTAACCTCTCTCCCTTTTCCCCTTTTTAACACTTTAAGTCATAGGTCTGTGTTTTTATAGGGGGATTTGTTTCCTTTTGTTTTCTTTCCCTTATTTTAACCTATAGCAGGTTCTTTCCCCTGAGGTCTGTGATCTTGTTTTAAAAAAAAAATGTATCTTTTGATATCTGAATTTCATATAATTAGTTTACTTTGTGATGCTATGTATATTATTTTCTGTATTTAAAAACCTTATTTGGAGAAAGGGTTTCGTAGGCTTTCCAGACTGCCGGAGGGGGTCCATGACACACATAAAAGGTTAAAAACCTCTACCCTTAATTCAGCAGCCTACTTCTCCTCGGGGCAGTCTCCTCCCTCTACCAACCTTTGGGCCCTGCCCTGTTGGGAATTTGTTTTGCATTCTGGGAGAAAGAAAGACTGCCAGAGAACCCCTACCCTCCTACAGCCTGCTTCCTCCACACTGGCTAGAGAGAAGAGTGAGGGTCTCCTCTCCCACATCCTGCCTGGTTACCTAGCAACCTCCTTCAGCCCTCTCTGACAAGTCACCGCCTGCTGATGCACACCCAACAAAGAAGAAAGTGACACCACAGCTCCAGGCACTCCCTTTACAAGCCCCCCTCCATCACCTTGTTCATTAACCTTCATTAAGGGGTTTGCCAAGGGCCCCTCGATGCCCCCTCTCTGGTGGGGTCACTGCTCCATTATGTGACTCCTCATGTGGATCTTGGAGTGATGGCAGTTCAACATTATCAAATTACGGGTATGTACTGGGCATTTCTGATTGAATCACTAATTGCTTCCCATGTCCCATCACCTTTCTCACACAAGGTATGACCATAGTCATTTTATCGGCATCTTAGAGTCAGTCTCATGCGTGTGCGCGTGCGTGTGCCAGCATCCATATTCATGCATGTGTTTTTTTGTTTCGATAATCCATCCTCCCCTTTGAATTTGTCATTCAAAGAAGGTCTGTTTGTTTTTAAGTCTCCTGCCAATGTATCCCCTCCTTTTCATACAAGAGGAGGCCGGCTCTGCCGCTATTGCTCAGAAACCATTAGCTCTCTCCACACACCCTTCCTGGGTTGCCTGCTCCAAGTCAGTGGTTGGTATTGGGATTTCGGGCTGTGTGCATGCCCTGAGCTAGGCTAGAATGGTGGAGAAAGTAGATATGCAGCAACTGCCTAGAAACCCAGGAAGGGGAGTATTGTCTAGCCTTCTCCTTTTACCACCCCTTTCAAACAGGTTGATATAATGAGCATGATCTAGATCCCAGGGAAATAAGTCAAAAGGAGGAAAGAAGATGTACCCAGGAGGGCTAGGAAAAATTAAAAACAACTTCTTTGTCCAATGGTAAGGCAAAGGCTAAACAATCTGCTGTGTATGAACTTAATGGAACACTATGGAGCTATCGAAAATGACAAGCATGTGGAGCGTGGAGCCTTGTGGAAATGGTCATCTGAAATATTCTGGTTGTTGGGGGAGAAGTGAAGTAGACATGTGTGCTTACTGTCTGTGGGACCTTGGACCAATCACTTCCCCTTCCTTCCTCTCATTTTCCCAATTATAATTTAAGAAGTTGAACTAGACCATGTCCAATATCCCTTTCAGTCTATAGGGAACACTCCCTATGGAAACAAATGAACAGTTTCTCATAACAGAGTCTGCCTGGGCCAATGAGAAAATGCCTAGTCTATGCTGACTCAGCTAGTACATGTCAGAGGTAGAATTTAAATCTTTCTGACTCCAAAGGTGAGTCCTCTATCAAGACACCTAGATATGTCTTTGGAATCAGGTAAAGTGAGAAAAAAGCAGAACAAAAGGCAGAATGGAAAAATTAATTATGTCTATACAGTATAATCAAATAAAATACTGGATTTGGAGTTAAGGATATGAGTTTGAATCCAGTTCTGTCACTTACTTTCTGAATGACCTCTGGGAATTCCTTTCTGCCTTCCTTAGCCTCAGTATCATCCTCTGAAAAATGAGGGATTTGGACCAGATGACCTCAGAGATTCCTTCTAGCTCTAAATCTTTTATCCAGTTTACATTAGTAAAGATGGAAGATTTGGGAGTAATGGTTAGAATGTATATGTGTATCTAGTCCTTTTTGTCCAGTTATTTCAGAATCCTAATTTTTAAAAGATAAGAAGAATTGAGATCCTTTAGGGACTTCTATCTACAAGGCGGATTTCTGCCTCAGGGTCATGAATTTTTACAACACTATGATTCACCGTGAGAAAAATAGGGATGCTGCCTGCCCACACGCACGCACGCACGCACGCACGCACGCCCTCCCAGGGGGCCCTCTGCTAAAGAAAACCAGAGATATGATACCTTCAGGGGAAGGAATCTTCTAGAATACTAAGATTGGCAGAAAAGACTGATTAGGGGGTACAACAAGAATCCTAGGCTATTGTATTGCATTCATTGTAACTCTCTGATATTCCACCATTAGAGCATCAGTCTCTCTAGTTAAGAGATTATGTCGTCCTAAAATGAAAAACATCCTTGAGGTTGAGACAATTATTGAAGTTCCCCCAAGGGCATCAACCTTCTCTTATCTATCTTCATATTTATTCCATTGTCTAATACAATTTATTGCACATACTAGGTACTTGATAAATGACTGCTGAATGAATTAGTTAATATTAATTATGAAAGAATGGGGTTTGAGTTTGTGTGTGTGAAAATGTGTGTGTGTGTGTGTGTGTGTGTGTGTGTGTGTGTGTGTGTGTGTGTCTTGGGACAAGGGTACTTGGAATGCTCATGAGAGCAAGGGTCATCCTTTCCACCTCCTCAGAGAAGAGGTGGGAAAGTGTTGAAGACAAACTCCTCTTATTTCATAGTTTTGTCCAGGCTGGTCATGAGTGTAATATTGGAATTGAGTTGGGAATAATATACACCCCACCCCCAGCCCAGCAAGTTCTGTATAAACCTGAAGTAGAAGAGGAAAACTTAGGGAACCCATCTCTATTCTGGTGGCTCCAGGGGGTTGCTGAAGCCAGCTCCTGAAAGTCAATTGTTTAGTTTTCAGTGTGAACATTTACACTTTGGAAATCAGCAAACTATGAATAGGGGATCAACTTTTTGTTTTGGTGATAGCCCAGAACTAACGAAATAATGGAGAAAGTGTCCAAGATGCAGATGATCCTTAAAGGTGTGTCATTCTTTCCACACATGCCCTCCCCACAAGAGCTAGTTGTTAAACGTAAAAGCACACCACTGGACTGTGTGGCTCCTTGAAAGTAAGAGAAGCCCTGAAGTGCAGGGAGAAGGGAGTTGCCTTAGAGGATCCTAAAATCATTTTTCTTGGGTAGCGTTTTGAGGCCTTTTTTTCACATATCCCCAGTTCTTAGAACAGTACCTGGTGCATAAGAAGCACTTAATAAATGCTTGTTGACTGACTAAAGTTTGAAAAATACTTTTATGTATAGCCTCTTATTTGAACTTCACAACTCGGTGAAGTGGGCACACTGGCAGAGGGAAATGAGTTGAGGTCTGCAAATTCATTGGAGAATTCTCTGTGTGGAAGCTCCTTCCAGCATGAGAGCAGCTTGAAGTGCCTGGGATATTAACAGATTAATTGACTTGCCAATGACCACAGAGCTGGTATGTTATGGAGGCAGGATTTGAACCCAGGTCCACTTGACTCCAAGGTCAACCCTCTAACCACTTTGTCAGGCTACCTCTGATACTACAAGTATTTTTATTCACATTTTACAAATGAGGAAATGAGGTTCAGAGAGGGTAATTTGTCCATAATTACACCATTAATTTCTACTGCTCCCTTATTTGTATAAACGGGGGAAATAATAGAGAACAAAACCCTCAGTTTATCTTATGGTCACAACCAACAAGTCCCTTCATTACTTTAAAAGAATACTTCCTCCGCTTCTATATGAACCTCCTCTGAAGGAAGGATGCTTGGATGAACCAAGAAAGACAATCCTACCCTTGCTGGAATGAACAGTCATGGTCTGTCATTGCTGCTTCATTCAATAGTCAAGTAATTGTGCTAAACACCTTTCTCTTTATCTCCTAGCGTGAGATGCACTCACAAGGCTTTAGTTCTTTAAAACATGGTGGAGATGTCATTTGTTCCCCCAAAGGGAATCAACAGGGAGTCAACTCCAGTTTCCAACACCCTCAGTAGTCCCAAAGCTAGCCTACTCCCAGATGAAGAGACATTTGTCAAACTGAATTTAATTGCATTGAACCCTTTGCATGGGGAGAGTGAGAATGTCTGAGATTATTTGTGTCTGATGCTAGATGTTGTCTCAACTGGATCCAATTTTTCATGGAATCACAGATTCAGAGCTGGAAGTGGCCCCAGATACCATCAGTCCAATCCTCTCATTTTACAGAAGAGGCAACTTGAATCCCAAAGATGGGAAGTAACTTATCTGAAGTTACCTAATACTTGGTAGAGACAAGATTTGAACGCTATTCCTTTTGACTCCACGGTGCTCTTCCCACTTTACCATGCTGCCTTCTAGCAGAGCATTCACATCCTTTGGGAGGTTCCTTTTTTCCCCTCTCCCCTCCCCTTTTTAGATAGTTTCTTGTTAATGATACTATTGGAAGAAAGGAGGCAGGGATAGGTCCATCAAGACCTTTCGCAATCAAATAGAAACATTTCCTTCTAAGAAGATATTATTTTCTGTGGAGTTCTTGGATTTTTCTTGTGTCTGACTGTTAAGGTCTTGACAGCTTTTCAAATGAGGAAAATGGCCACATCTATGAAAATAATTGCAGCTGTTGAATCTACAATATAATTTTACAACATTTCAACTTTGAGGAAAATGGCTTCAATAAACAGAAAATGTAGACTGACACATTCCAGGTTTCTGCTCTTGAGTTTACACTACAAAAAAATTACTCAGTGTTTCCTAGGCATATGCTATAAAATGAAAATTCAACTTGAAGTTGCTTTCATTCATTCAAGATTTGGCCCATATTACAAAAATATATTAGTGAGATGAGACAGCGTGGTGTGATGGAGTTACAGAGGATTCAATACTGCCTTCGATACACACTGGCTATGTGACCCTTAGCAGATCATAAAACCTCTCAGTGTCCCAGTCAACTTCCTAAAGGGTTGTTTCGGAGAAGGTGCTGACTTGCATTGGTAAAGGAAGTTTCTCACTGAGTCCTGCAAACAGAAATGAAATAAGGGGCCCATTCCAATAGATATGGTTAATGTAGATGAGTAGTAGCTAGGTGGCTCAGTGGTGTTCCTAGCCTGAAGTCACAAAGGTTCATCTTTCATGAGTTCATGAAATCTAACCTCAGACACTTACTAGTTTTGTGACCCTGGACAAATCACTTAACCCTACTTGTCTCACCTGTAAAAGATATGGCAAACCATTCCAGTGTCTTTGCCAAGAAAACCCCAAACAGGGTCATGCAGACTCAGAAAAGACTGAAGAACTGAACAATAACAAACATGTGTGTGTGTGTGTGTGTGTGTGTGTGTGTGTATGTGTAAAGGATAAAATAAGAAATTTTCCTTATGTTATTCACTCCAAACTCAATACTATTTACCCAGAAATGATGACTTCTAAAGTACTTTTCTTCCCAATGGTGCTTAATATCCAACTGCAGAAGACTGATACTGTGGTCTCAGCACCAAATGAAATAAAGACTTGTCTTACCCTTGTACTTTGGTACCTATGATCCCTCAGATGTGGATACTCCCCCTTCCAAAGGTGCAGATAATAGCCTCTCCATGGCTGTCCAACTTTCAAGACTTCTGTCCATGTGCCAGATACTGCGCAAAGAGTTGAGGATATACATGTAAGCAGCATTTCCTGAAAGCTAGCTCTTTGGGAAATGGAACTACATAAAAATGAGCCTTTGTTTTAACATGCCAGCAACTGGAATGGATCGATTCTTACCTCTGTTCCATACTTCTGGCTGAAAAATCAACAAAGAGAGTCCTTCTTTATTCAACTACCTCCCACCTTGAGGACTGCAGCCATATGCCCATGGCTCATCTCCTCTCTTTGAATACAGAGAGAAGTCAAAAGCACAGTTTCCTTCAAGTGATTACTTCCCTTTCGGTTTCTGGTTGTCTGTATAATACTACAGACAGCTGCTGCTTTCAGGTTGATAGGTAGAAGGACTCTAGCAAAGGGATATAGGACAGATCTTGACTGACATGGTAATTCACTTAAAACAGGGATTCTTAACCTTGGACCATGGATACCTAAGGAGTCCATAGATAGATTTCAAGAAGCCTGTGAACTTGGGAGGAAGGAGGAAATTATACCCTTATTTCAATAGGACTGATTTCCTTTGCAAGCCTATGTATTTTAGTTGATGCACTTAAAAACTTTATTCTGAGAAAGGGTCCATAGGCTTTATCAGTCTGACTATCAAAAGGGGGGAGTCCATAGTACAAGAAAATTAAGAATATCCTTGATTTTAAAAGAAATTCAAATTGAGAAGCTGGAGAGAGAGAGAGATGGGAAGATGATGCCATTGTAAATCTGGTGGCACAGTGGATACAGCACTAGGTCTGGAGTCAGGAAGACCTGAGTTCCAATGTGGCTTAAGACACTTACTAGCTACGTGACCCTAGGCAAGGCACTTAACAAGTGTGCTTGTGTTTCCTTATCTGTTAAATAAGGTTAATAATAACACCCACTTCCCAGGATTGTGGTGAGGTGAAATGAGATATTTGCCAACTGCTCTGCAAACCCTAAAGGTCTATAGAAATGCTAGCTATTGTCATTACTATAATATCTAACCCAAAAAGATTCTGAGAAAGAAAAGACCTTTTTCTGGGCTGGGGAGTAGGATTTGTGTTTTGTTTCAAAGTTAACCAGCCAGACTCTGACATATTCCAACACAGTGATTACCCTCATTCTTTTCTTTCTGATGATTAGTGCTCCAGAAAGCACTTGAGTTTCTAGAAATCTACATATTTCCATATGCAAATCTTGTTGATTTGGATGATATGAAGAGGCTCTCTGACAAATGATCCTTGAGATTTAGGACTAATGATTTGTAGGCATTTACAAGACAAACCATATCATCAAAAATATTGTATTTATGTTTCCTACTTTGGAGAGGAGATGGGGGAGGAAGGGACCAGAGGAAGGAGCTACTGACTTCCTAGATGTTTATCTTCTAAAGGCATGTAATTGTTTGTAGTTAACAAGCAAATTATTACACATTATGCAGGTAATGGTCACTTGTCCAGCCAATGCAATACGTCATCCTTCCTGATAATCAGACACTTTACAGTCAGGCTCGGCCAAGTACCCATGATAAAGGAACCCAGGACGGTATGCTCTCTCTGGACAGACACTTATTTTTAGGTTCAAGCTTTGCTTTTTGACTGTGTGTTTTCTCAGTGGAGGTGGTTCAATCTTCCTCAAAAGCATTCCTTAGAAACATTTTTTGTCCTGACCACAGACTTCTAAAGAGCATAGCTATCACCAGTGTATCTTCCAACGGTGCTCACCAAGTTTTCTGAATAACTAAGGGCTGAAGAATCAATTCATTCATGAGCATTTATTAAGCACCCGTTGTATGCCAGGCATTGTGTTAATTCCTGGGAGTACAAAGACAAAAGGAAGCCAGTCCCTGCCTACAAGGAGTTGGCAGTTTTCTACCTTAGGAACCACAGAATTGTAGATCTAGAACTGGAAGGGGACCTCAGAAGTCATCTAGTCCAAGGTCATCATTTTTCAGCTAAGGAAACTGGGGCCCTAGGAGATCAAATGACTTGTTCAAGGTCAACACAGACAGTATGTATCTGAGGTAGGATTTGAATTCAGGTCTTGGGAATTTTTAATCACTTTCTCCAGTTCTTAAATTGGAGGTCAATCCTATTCAATGATCATGTTTTTCTATCAGGTTTCATGTCTCCCAGGTGGACTTTACCACATGCACCCCAATACTCCAGAGGATCCTCATCAAAGTTGGTACTTGCTCATATAATGCAGGTGTCAGCCCAACAATCCCCTTCAGTCCTGTTCAATCCTGACCCTCCTCCACACTGTCCTACAGAGGGTCTATTCAACATGCTGAAGGCTTTTAAAATTTTCCTTTAACTTGTGAGAAACCAATTAACCAAAATGCCCTGTTCATTGATTATCCCTCACTCTTGCTATATCAAATTGCTTTCCTCCTCAGTGGGGAGGGATGGGAAGGGAGGAAGGGAGAGAATTTGGAACTCAAGGTTTTAAAGACAAATGTTAGAAATTGTTTTTACATGCAACTGGGAAACAAGACATACAGGCAATAGGGTATAGATATTCATCTTACCTTATGGGAAAATGGAGTGGAAGGGGATGAGAGAAGGGAGAGTTGTGATAGAAGGGAAGGCGTCTTTTTCTTTTCCTTGACCTATCTCTGATGACATCTTTTACATGACTTCTCTGGTGCAATGCCTCATTTGGAACGTGTTGTAATACTTGTAATTCTCCAATGCCCTTTGGATGATCCCCAATATTATTTCTTTGGAGACGACAGTATTTCATATCTCCCAACATACAAAAACACTGAAAGAATACTAATGATAAAAGATAGACCGTTGTTTCAGGGAGAAACTTGAAGTCTTTTAAAAGCCTTGTGGGTGCATTCCCAACAAACTTACATAA
>CM053772.1:167760369-167796976 GCA_028658325.1 Potorous gilbertii | reverse complement strand
CTCAAATCCACTCCATTTGCAAGCCATGGCATTACCTTCCTTATGGCATGGTCCTCTTAGAAAATGAAGGACAAGTAACGACCTGTGAGTAGTAGTAGCTGTCCACTGGGGACCCAACTGGCCTGTTCCAGTTGGGCAATGTTGCTCCTTTCCTCCTTTCCTCCTTCTTCTCCCTCCCTCCTCTGCCTCTGTCCATAAATGGAATCTTACCTGTAGGTGCTCTGCCCAAAGGTATATACATTTGGATCACTGAAACCTTCCAAGATAACTTGGAGTTTACAGCCTAGATTTCTTGATTTTTTTTTTAATTTTTAAAAAATGTTATTCATACCTTTTGTTCTTACATAGTCCTTTCTGAATATACCTCTTTTCCCTGTATCGTCACTTTCACCCCACCGTCTTTCCTTTTGCCAAAAAGAAAAACAGAATACACAAAACAAAATTAATTCAAGCCACATGTGACAGTATATACCACATTTTACACTGTAACTCCACAACATAACTCTTAGTCTTCCACCTGGAACTTGAACTTCTACTTCTGTAGTGCTGGGCTCTGACCTGTGAGTTGTTCATGCTCAGTCAATTTAATCATGTCCAAGTCTTCATGACCCCATTTGGGGTTTTCCTGGTGACTACATGTAATGTTATTTATATCTTCCCTGCCCATTAATAGGCCTCAAGTAACTTTTGTTAATTTTCTAATGAGGCATTGGTTCTCAATGGTGCCCTCTGGCTCTGAAAAGTGTATAAATACTCAGAGATGAGGTTTTACTTTGGGGCTTACTCATTGGAAGTGTTTATTTGGCTCAATTAGACTCTTGCCTTCCTTTTAGGAAAACAAGATCTAAGAACCTGTACGGCAGCCTCTCTTTTGTATGCCAGGGTTCTTGCTGATACAAGACCCTAGAGTGGTTTGCCATTCCCTTATCCAGCTCGTTTGACAGATGAGGCAATTGAGGCAAACAGAGTTAAGTGACTTAGCCAGGTCATACAACCAATCATTGACAGAAGTCAGATTTGAACTTAAGAAAATGAGTCCTTAACTCTAGGCATAACACTTTATCTACTGTGCTACCTAGCTGCCCTTACCTTAGCTACTCTCAACTCTTCTGCCACCTTTTAGCCATCTCCAGGATACTGGAGGTATCCTGCTAACTTTTCCAAATATAGCTTTCGGTGTTGTCTTCTATGTAAACTCCTTGAGGGTAAGAGCTGTTGTGTTTCTTGTACTTGTAGTCCTAGCACTGAACCCAGTGACTGGTACCTAGTGAATGTTTAATAAATGCTTATTCACTCATGCATTCACTCATAGTGCTACACGTCTCCAATAAAAGTGCAAAGGCACATTCTCTCATCCCTTGTTTGGGGCCAAGACTGGTCATTATATTTTCACTGGAGAGGAACTCTTTTTTCAGAACTCCCTATCTCTTTCTATCTCTGACTTCTCTATTATAGTACACTATGGATTATGCCAGTGATTTTAATATAATATTAATGTGTTTGTTGAATGAATGACTGAATAATACTCTAGGATGCTAATTAAGTGGATTGACTCTATTGGATGAGGGTGACTTGTATGAATTTTATTACTTCAGCTATATGTGTAGGTAATAAATAGACAGGATACAGAGAGTACTCCTCTAATTTCAAATGAAACACTCTTTTTAAAAAGAGCCCTTAATTTACATTGAATCTATCACTTTCTCTCTGGAGGTGGATAGCACATTCCATCATGTGTCCTCCGGAGGATTTGTGACTGGTCATTATTAGGCTAAACCTTTTAAACTTGTTTGCCTTTACAATAATATTGTTCTCCTGGTTTTGCTCACTTTGCATGAGTTTATACAAATCTTCCCAGGTTTCCCTAAAACCATATAGTTTTCGGTAGCGCAATACTATTCTCTCACATCAGTATGTCTTAGGTTTTCAAGTCATTTCCCAAATGATATCCTTTCCCTTGGTTTCCATTCTTTGCCACCATCAAAAAAAACATTATACATATTTTTGTATTTATGGGATCCTTTTCCTCTTTCTTTGATCTCTGGGGTATAGACCTAGTAGATCTCTTTCTGGGGCATAGTTCCAAATGACTTTCCAGAATGGCCAGACTAATCCACAGCATTCTTTCCAAGAAATAGGTGACAGTAATGGACAGACTCCCAGAGCAAGAAGTGACCTTACAGAGGTCTAGTTCGATCCTTATCTGAACATACTCCCTATAAGCTTGCTATTTATGTGATCTTGGACCAATTATTTAATCTCCCTGAGTCTCAATGTCCTTAAGTGTAAAGGGAGGGCTGACTGTGAAATGCCTTCTAGCTCTAGAGAGACTAGCCCATTTTCCTAAGAAGTTCCTCCCACCCCCCCTTTTTTTTGTGAGGTCATTTTGTTTGAGTGACTTGCGGGGAATCATAGAGCTTGAAAATATCAAATATTTGATGCTGGATTTGAACTCAGATCCTCCTGATTCCAGGTTCAGTGCTCTATCCACTTCACCACCTAGCAACCCTGTCATTTTTCTGGGTAAGGTTTCCTGGTGAGGAAGAGGTAAGGACTTTGGGGAAAAATCTTAACCTGGGGCCAGTGAATTTTTTAAAAAACATTTTATTAAATATATTTCAGTACAATTGGTTTTCTCCCTCTGTATTTTAGTCTATTAATTAAGGACCATTACTCAGAGAGAGAGAGTCTATAGGTTTTCCCAGACATTGAAAGGGGACCTTGATGCATAAAAAAAGTGAAATCCCTCTTCATTTTTTCAAGTTTTAAAAGAATATTCCTGATTGCAATTACCTAGTTTAGAGGAGTGGCTGGCACCCCCATGGTCCTGGAAGTGCTAATGCACTTTCTGGAAGTAAGCCTCAGGGTGGATCAGATCTATTGTTTACATAACCCAGGACCTACCTACTGGCCCTTGTACCTAAGCAAAGGTAACTTCTAGTTTCTGGGACCATTTTTTTTGTTTATTTCCCCCTGCCTTCACAAAAGCTTGGCTTGCTTTGTAAGGTGTCTTTCCGTCACAAGACTGACAGGCTTTCTTTCTTTCCTCTTCCTCCCTTTCTCCAAACAATTCAGCTCTCAGCAAAAGGCCAGAGGAGAGAGATGGCTAGCGATCCAGTACTCCTGGCTGCAGTCTCTATTCTGTCTGTCTTCCAGCAACGTAAGTATTCCTGCAATTGAGGAGGCAGGAGGGGTCCAGACTGGGAGGAGGGAGGGGACAGAGGCTTCACATAAGGGGAAGGTATGTGGGCCTCCTACTTAGGTCTGGCTTAGCGGGCCGAGACTTGTTCCGGGCTGCCACCCCTGTGAGTTAAAGGGACTCAGAATGGAGCAACACGTTCTCCCTCCTGAATGGAGGCTTGGTGCATCATGTGTCCGCTGCTCTCAGTGACTTTTATTATTGTGTGTCTGCAGTCACAACCACAGGCCAGTGGACATTAGTCATATACTAATTTGGGGGTTGTTTGGGCCCTGAAATTGATCTGAGCATCCCACTAGGTAGGCAGGCTTCTTCAGCTGGGGTTTAAAGACCCTCTAGCAATAGATTTCAGGCAAGAGGGTCTTGATGCTGGTGAATTTGACTTTCTATAAAATGCAAGATTTTGTTGGTAGATCTATTCCAGGAAAAGGCTGAGGTTTTTTTTTCTCTAAAAATATGTTTTCTTGAATCTTTTTGTCTTGAAATGACCAACATTTCCCATTCCTCTCTCAAAATGAAGTCTTCTTTATTACAAAAAACAAAACAAAACAAACCAGAGACAGAAAACTCCTTTTACAAGGTATACGATATTCTGTCCTAGTTGCTTCTTTCCCCACAAAGCAAGAACTGTGGTTCATTATCTCTCCTCCAGAACTTTCCTTTGTTATCCCTTGGCTTAGAATTCAACTTCCTTTTCATCTGTGTCATTTTAGTCATTGTGTATGTTTTTCTTGATTCTGCTTATTTCTCTCAAGAGTTCATTGACACTTTCCTATGTTACTCTGAATCCCTCACATTTGCCATTCCTTTTGGTACTGCAATAATCCATGACATTCATATACCACAGGTTTTTATGTCATTCCCCAGTTGATGGCCATCCACTTTGTTCACTGTTCTTTGTTACTACAAAGAATACTTCAATGAATATTTTAATATATACTGAACTTCTGTTTCCAGGTGAACTCCTTGGGCTCTATGTTCAATAATGGGGTTGCTTTTGCTATAGACAGTTTGGTCACTTTTTTGCATTATACCAAATTGAAATCCAGAATAGTTGAACCACATCACAGCTCCACCAACAGTGTATGAGTATGTCTGTCTTCTTACAGCCCCTCTGACTTTGACTGCTCCCATCTTTTGCTATTTTTACCAGTTTGCATGGAATGAAGTAAAACCTCACAGTTATTTCACTTGAATTTCTTTTCTTTAGATATATTCTATGTGATTTGTAGTGCTTCATATGTTCATTTATTATTTTTAAATCTACTTTTGAAAACTGCTTATTCATATCCTTTGATAACTTATCTATTGAGAAACTGGTTTAGATTTATTGTTCAGGATATATAACTACCCGGATATATGAATGTTCCTTTACCTGAGGGGAAAGTCCAAGGTGTCCCAGCCTAATTAGCTTTCTGTATTGCTCTATTTGATTTGTGTACTTGGGAAATTCCTGTACTGTATATTCTGTAGTGTGATATTAATGTTTTCTTAGGTGCAAGGCAGGATATGTTACTTTTAGATTCCTAAATCATTCGTTATTATTCATCCATTCAGTGCCTACCTTTCCCTCTAACTCCAAATCTTATGATCCTACTATACGCAAAGCCTTGTGCTAGGCAATGAGGAAGGAGTGGAAGTGTGATATAAAGTATAGATAAGAGATGTCTGTGATTTCATGGAGCTCATATATTGCATTTGCCTCTTTGGGAATTCAAGACAAATCTGGAGGAGTGTGCGCATCCCCTCCCTGCTTTAACAACTAGAGAAAGCAGTTGGCCTGAGGATGTACTGGTCATTTTCACCAAGAGCTTTCTTTGTGATTGGGCCAGTGGATGGTGTGGGTTGAGAGGGAAAAATAGATTGGTTAGTTTGCAGATGTTTGTGTAAGGACCAAGAGAACTCAGATCAGAGACTACAGCAGGGGCAAGTACATTTTAAAATATTTAAATAGAAGGCCACATGATTAGAAATTCACATATGTATGGGCCACATGCATTTAATTATATGTAATTAATTACCTTCAATCTCAAATTATAATGACTGATCCAAATCCCTTAGTGCAACACTTGGTGCTGGAGGAGGATGGATGGTTAGGTTGTACTTGACTCATAGTTCATGTGTGAATTAGGTTTTTAAAAATCAGTTTTGCTGGAGCTTTGTGGATCTATATCAGGTCACTGAACAGTCAGGAGGGCCTGGGAGAGGGACTATGTGTATGCTGGATAGAAGACTGGTAGTGCTGGGTTGAATTCCTGCTCTCCTATTTACTTCCTATGAAGGGAAAATCCCTTTTCCTTCATGGACCTCAGTTCCTTAACAGGTAAAATGAGGAGGCAGAACTAGATGAGGCTGAAAATCCCATAGACTCACAGATTTAGAGCTAGAAAGGACATTTGAGGTCATTTGAAACCAATACCTGCATTCTATAGATGAGGAGACTGAGGCTTCTACAGGTTAACCTGTGTCCAGGGTCACACCTCAATCTTCTGGACTCAAAGTCCAGTGTCCTAACTGTTGAGGGAGTTGGGAGAGTGTGGTTCAGGTGTGAAAGAATTCACTTAGACTGTCAGAGATGCACTTGACACACAAAAAGGTATCAAGGAAAATTTATTAAAATAGAGTTCAGAGGAGAGAGGGCCTTCTATGTTCATTCTCTTGAATGAACGGGTAGTTTCCAGTAAGGCTACAGGAAAACTACCATATGTTCAGAATAATGGAAGCTTCTTATAGTATTCTGAATTTTGGACTTTCCCTCAAACAGCTCATCAAGTTTGCACACACTTTTCAGACCTTTACCTGACCATGCTAGGTCACAACTCTGTGGAAACAGAACTTCCTTGTTTCCCACAGACCATCTCTTTTAGCTAATGGGAGCTTTTTATTTTAGGTGAAAAAGCATCACTGGCCTCCTTAGCAAGAAAGCTAAGTGAGACCCCCATATTTGGGGGAGTTACGCTTATATAGAGGTTTCAGAATGGTGACATGGTTTTAGAGGTTTTTATGGAGGTTAAAGATGAAAGACAGGACATGATGAGGGAGATAAAGGGAATTCTTTATGGTTTAAGGATAGGGCAGGAGAATACAGTTTAAAACTTAAAGGACCTGGGGAACACAGGATAAGAGAGACCAAAGCAATTCTTTTGGTACTGGTTCAAGGTAAGGGGGAAAGGACTTTAGGGAACCTTCAAGTCTCAGAATAAGCTACAGGACTTGACAAAGTTTTATAAAAGCAACCCTTAATATTATTTTTAACCCTTAGGGCATGGTTTGTATCTGCATCATTTCCCCACTCAACCACTAGACAGGAGAAATCTTTCGGAAAAAGTCTTTCACAAACCTTTTGGAAGGTGATTGTCTTCTCTGATCACTTTTCAGGCTGGTCACATTCTAGTCTTATGTCCTATCTCTTGTCCTGCTTGCTTCAATTGCCTCAAGTGCTCTTTTCTTCCTCATCATAACTATTATGCCGCATTCTCTCTTCCAGTTCTAAATCTATTGATTATATGAATTATGGGAGCAAGAAGTATTTAGATAGGAGTTGAGGGAAAGTAGAGAGGGAAAAAGAGAGGC
The DNA here is from genome assembly GCA_028658325.1 of Potorous gilbertii. Classification (NCBI taxonomy): domain Eukaryota; kingdom Metazoa; phylum Chordata; class Mammalia; order Diprotodontia; family Potoroidae; genus Potorous; species Potorous gilbertii. Next base: position 167,790,204 of record CM053772.1, on the reverse strand, counting down.
AGGAAGGCAAAAAAGAGAGCAGAACATCTGTTTACCTGGAATTTGGAACCTGAATCAGTTCATGTTGGGACAAAAACCAGTCTCTTACAGAGAGTGAGGCTGTGTGATGGCTCTCTCCTGTGTTTATGAGGGCTCAGCCAGATATTTCTTTGGACCAGAAGTGCCTTAAATAAGCTGAGAAGAGAGAGTCGTAAATGTCCTGAAACTTCCAACTGGGACAATCTATAGAGAATAACTTGAGGGAAAGAAGAAGACAAAGGGAAGGAAGACAGGAGAATATTTGAATGGAGTGGATTTGAAATCAATTAAATGGTTTTATCAAGTCGGTCAATCCATTAGCCAACATCCAAACTTTTAAAAGGGTCTTTTATCTACCAAGCATTGAGCTTAGTTCTGGGAATTCAGAGAAAATAGTGAAATAGCTTCTTCCCTTAAGAAACATATAGTCTAGGTGGGGGTGGGAGATGGACAACTTATGCACATATAGATAGAATCACAAAAGATATAAGGTAATTTTTAGGGAATCAGGAAAGCCTTTGTTTAGGAGATGGTTTTTGAGCTATGTTTTGAAGGAAAGCAGGATTCCAAGAGGCAAGGAAGGAGTGAACAAGAGGCTTGAGTTAAGCAATGTAATGGCATGGAGATGAGAGCTGGAGTCATGGTGGAGGGACAGTTAGAAGGCCAATTCGACTGAATCATAAAGGGTAGTAAAATGTACAAGGATGGATAGGTGGTTTGGGGATCAAATTGTGAAGGACTTTAATCACTGAAATAATAGAGGACCCATGGAATGTGTTTTTTTAGGGGAATGACATGGTCAGACTTGGGATTTGAATAAAGTTACTTTGGCAGCTGAGTAGGATCAACTGGAGTGGGGAGAGACTGGAGGAGAGAGAACAATTAAGAGGCTATTCAGATAGACCAGGTGAGAGGTAATGAGAGTCTGAACAGGAGTGGTGGCATTTGGAGAAGACAGGTAGGGACAGATGCAAGGGAGGATATGCAAGTCAAAGTGAAAATATTTTGCAAATGAACATGTGCGAAAGGAGGGGAGAGAATGAGTAGTTGTAGATGAAGATGAGGTTAAAAACCTGAGGAAGTAGAAGGATACTGGTCCCCTCAGCAGAAATAGGGAAATATGTAAAGGGCTGGTGAGAGACAAACGAGCTCTGTTTGGGACATGTGGAGTTTGAGATACCTACAGGATCTTCATTTAGAAATGTCCACTGGGTTCAGGCCTAGAGCTCAGGAGAAAGCCTAAGGCTGGGTATAGAGAACTGAAAGTCATCTGCTTGGAAATGATAATTAAATGCATGAGAATAATGAAGTCACCAAGAGAGGATGGGGAGTGAAGAGGAGCCAGGATTGAACCTTGGGGTGCACACATAGTGACTGTGGTGTGAATGATAATCAAGCAAAGGTGACTGAGAAGGAACAATCAGATAGGTAGTAAGAGAATCAGAGAAAGCAAGTGACACATAAACCTAGACAGATAGAGTATCTGGGAGGAAAGGTTGGTAGGGAGGCTACAGAGAGGTCAAGAAGAATGGAAATTGAAAAAAGGCCATTGGATTTGGTATCTAAGAGATCATCGGCAATTTGAGAGAAAAGAATTTCAGTTGAATAATGAGGTGAAGAGCCAGATTATAGAGGTTTTAGAAGCCAATGAGAGGAGAGGAAGTGGTGATATCTCATGTAAATGACTTTTTTTAAAAAGGGAATTCTACTCAAGGAATGGAGAAGAAATATAGGACAAGAGCTAGAATGGTAGAGAATTCAGGAGGAGGTCACATGTGTATGACTCTTTAAGATTGGCAAAGTGCAATGCACAAATTATAAATAGAAACATAGAATAACTGATGAATTCATTAAGGGATGCTCCTGATAACACCAAAGGAATTCTAACAATACATGTGTTTAGCTTTACTTGGCTACCCAGATTAGTATATTTGAAGGTGGCTGGGCTCTGTATATCCTGGATTGGTGTATTTGCAAAGGGTTCAAGTTTCTTCTGTCTAGCTCAGTTTTACCTAGATAGACTCTCTTCTTGGTCTATATAAAATTGATCTAAAATGTTTTGGGCAGGGCTAGTTGCTTGGGAGAATCTGGTTGTTTCCAATTTTCGGAACCAAAACCAATGTTGAGATTCAGGTTTGTGGTAAGGTGGTCAGGGTAGATATATCTTGAATACCCTTTTTCCTCTAAATTGTATTATACACTATTAGTAGACCAAAACTTCATACATCAGACATTCCCCACAACATGTTGGTTAGTTTTGCTGAGTTTTTCTCTTCCACTTTAAAAAAAATATTATGAGATGACTCTTTCATAGAGGATCAGTTAATTGGAGAGTCAGCAAGCATTTATTAAGGGCTTACTCTGTTCCAGCATTGTGCTAAGTTCTGAGATACAAAGAAAGGGAAAAACATGGCCCCTGTCCTTAAGGAACTCACATTCTAATGGGGAAGAAAATATGCAAATAATTAGGTAAAGAGAAGCTATATACCTGTATACTGTAAATGGAATTCAGTCTCAAAGAGGAGGTTTTCACAAACAGGAAGACTGCTTCCTGCCGAAAGTAAGATTTGAGTTGAGTCTTGGAAGGGAGCCAGGGAAGTCCAGAGGCAGAAGTGAGGAGGGAGAACATTCTAGAAACAGGAGACTGTGCAAGTTCAAGTGGAGTCAGGAAAGGGAGTGTTCTGGGTGAGGAGCAGGAAGTAGCCCAGCATAGCTTTACTGCAGAGTATGAGGAGGGGAGAAAGTAGAAGAAGACTTGGAAAAATGTAAAGGGATCAGACTCCTGGATCAGATTGTGAAAAGCTTTAGAATTTTAGACTTGATCCTGGAGGTAATAGAGAGCCCCTGAAATTTATTGAGTAGGAGGTGACATGGTTAGGAAAATCACTTTGGCAACTGAGTGAAGGATGGATTAAAGTAGGGAAAGATTTGAGGTAAAAAGAATAGTTGAAAAAGCATCAAAATGTTATATTGAACTTCCTGATTATGAAGGAAGGAGCAGAGAGACAAAGACTGGGAACTGGGCACTGAATTAACTGAGAAAGGAAGAAGAATGCTTTGGGGATCGGTAGATAATGGGCACTAGGATCTGTATTCAATGATAAATTTAGATATTATGAGCCTTAAAAGAGGAGAGGTTACTGAGGAATAGTGGTGGAAAGAGAATCTGGATGTGGCAATGGAAAGCAAGCAAGATGCTGACTCCTCACCACTATGGATTGGGGGAAGGGGTTCTGAGTGAGTAGTGGAAAGGGAAGAAGTATCATAACATGACTTAGTGGGCAGCAGAAGGTGGAAAGAGTAAGAAAGGAAAGGAAAGTAAATAAAGGAAAAATAAATAAAGGAAAGGAAAAGAAAGTAAAGGAAGGAAGGAAAGGAGTAAGAAAGGAAAATGTTTAATAAGAAAGGAAGTGTGTTCATTATGGAGAAGGCAATCCAGAGAGCATAGTGGAAGGGGAGAGAGGATATGGAGTAGGATACTGGGGGATAGAGTTGAGGAGGACGGGGATAAAGGAGCCGGCAACTGGAGATGCGTTTGTATATTGGCAGCAGAGGGGTTTGGGGAGAGTAAGAGGGATGGGAATGCACTAATAAATGCAGAAAGGATCACGGCAAAGTATCCATGGTTAGACCGAGGGATGCAGGGAATTTGAATGTTCAAGGTCCTCCCTGGAGCTCCAAACTCCCGGAAGATGTTGATGTTTGTTCTGGAGGACCTTGGGAAGGTCATTTCACAGGATATAGAAGTGGACTGGTTTACAGCTTGGGGAAATTTTCTCAGAAGGCTAGAGGTGACAGTGGGAAGTAGGCTGTCTGAAGAAATGAAGGAAGGGTGGCTAGGGAAGGTCCTGGGGTGCAGACAGAGGTCTGGGGGAAGGTGGCTGGGATCCAGGCTGGCAGTGGGAAATGTGGGTGATGAAAAAACAGAAGATGTGAATACAAGTTAGAAAGAAATAAACTGAGTGTGGCCAACTGAGTGCCAAGCTCTGTCTCTGCACCCTTGAAATCCAGCATTAGACTGGTGAAGCATGCTTATCAGATATGGGGATGCCACAAGGTTGAGAGAGATAGTTAATATATTAGACGATACAATCAAAATACAAAGGTGATCTCAGAAGGCAGAAAGGATGGGCTGGAACAAACAAGGTAAAAGCAGTGGGGATAAAGTGCAAAATCCTGCTCTTGAGTAAGGAATCAACAAAATGAACATGCAAACTAGTACACAAATATAGGAAAGAGAAATGGTTTAACAGCAATTCAGAGGGGAGACCTGGGGATTCTAGTTGACTGTAAGCTAAATATGAGCATGGTGTAGCTGCCAGAAGAGTTATTATAAATTTAGCTGACATGAATGGTGATATAATGGACAGAACACGGGAGGTGAGGGTTCCATTGTACTCTGCACTAGTCAGACCATGTGTGTAGTTCTGGGTAGTTTTTCATTGCATATTGGTGATCAGACGGGTGAATGCTCTAGAAAACATGTCATATGGAGTTATTTACCTTGGAGAAGAGGGAGGCAGGGGAAGGGGAACTCCTGAATGAAGACAAATTTCAGGTCAAAATAAGGAAGAACTTTCTAACCATTAGAGCTATCTAAACAATGTAATGAATCATCTTGTGTGACAGTGAGTTCCCCATCTTTGGAAGTATTTAAGCAGAAGCTGGAAGACCATTAGTGATACTGTTGAGAAGATTCTAACATAGCATGACCTTTAAGTTAGACCAGATGACCTTTCAGTTCTATGATTCCCCAATCTGATAAGTCCAACAAATTATGCCTACCCCTACCGTATTTTCTACAGTTCTCTCTTTTTGTACTACCATCATTTTTGGGGGAGAAATGGGGGAGGGGTGTTTGTGTGTTTGTGTATGTGTGAGAGTGTGTACGAGGTGAAGTTGAATGGGATTGTAATGGTTCCAGACATGAGATTTCATCAGTGGGGAATGTAATGTGAAAATATCCTTCATTGTATGGAAAGTCAACAAATTATCTGGAAAATTGAGAGGTGAATATTTTGCTCAGGGTCGCAAAGCCGTTATGTGTTAGAGGTGTGACTTTAACCCTCCCCATAGGTGTGTATCAAACATGGGCCAGGTGAGCTAGCACAGAAAACGCATGATCTAGGTACACTTAGAGGTCTTCATGATTCAATGGTGCACTCTCTACCCATTGTGCCACAATGTTTCTCTACTATCATCCCAAGATGACTTTTATTGAGTCATGGCCTAAGGAAAGGCAATCCTTCTAAAAAGTCTTTCTTGCCTATGCATGAACTTCGTAGTTCTGAACCTTTTGCTCAAATGCTAGATTATTGTTCTGAGATAAATTCCAGCACTGTTCCTATTTTACAAATGCAGAAATGATGTTTTACTAAGAGTCACCAGCTCAAAGTCTCTCAAGAAGCTAGACCTCTGGCAGGGACAGGACCCAGAATGGTCCATCCCTAAATATCATCTCTAAAAAATTCCCCTGTTACAGCCACCAACCAAATCCATAGATGCCTGGCCTCTTCTGGTTCTGAAAGTGGCAGCCCTGGCTTCACAGGCTACAGGGGAAATGATCTGCCTTCTGCACCACACACTTCAAAAAGTCCCTCTCCTCCCTCTCAAAGTCTTCATTAGAAACCACTGCCAGTTTAAATGAGAAGAAACCAATCCTAGCCAGTTAACACACTTTAGAACATTTTAAGTACTGCACAACAGCTTGTTTGGAGCAGAGGGGGATTAAGGGAAAGGAGGCTGCCTGCTGGGCTACTCCTTACTAAATCCACTTCAATATTTACAAGCTTCTTGTCAGAGAGATTACCATATCCTGCTACAGAAAGAAATATATCACTACGAATTCTGTAACACAGAGATTAAAGCTGCAAATTTGGTGTAACAAAAACAAATGATTTCAAAAGCACTAGTGAGTGGGAGAAGGAATTCAAGTAACTGAAGAAAAGAAACTGGGTTGAACAGAAGATGTGAGGAGAAGGAAGGCAAAGGATCAAAAATTCACATTTCTACAATACTTTAAGGGTTTCCAAGAGCTTTACTTCCTGCCCTTCCCTCCCATCCCCAAAATAAAAAGCCCCAACCATCCAGGGGATGTAGGTAATATGGGTATTGGTATCTTCATTTTTACAGATGGCAAAAGAGAGATTCAGGGAGGTTAAAGGCACTCGGATGTGGTCACACAGTTCTGAAATACTGGCGTGAGAATTTCGATCCAGATTGGAATGTTAATACTCTGGAATGTTCAAATAATGTTTATTTGTAATTGTTGTCTGCTCTTTCACCTCTTGTGAAATGACAGCGAATTTTTTTTTCCCTTGCAGTCTTCTTCGTTTGGGAGGTGGGAAAAGCAAGGAAGAAATACAAGATCTCACCCCCGGCCGTTACCGGATCCCCAGCCTTTGAGAGGGTATTCCGTGCACAGTAAGTTCAGGACAGAATTAATCACTGAAATAGCAGGCGGACTGGGAACAAAAGTTTGTATATATCTATTCCGGCGTATCTTTTATCTCCAGCAATTCTAATATCGTCACTGTACAGTTTCGCCATATGCATTCAGATACAGGGCTGGAGCCTGTGAATTCCCTGTTAGCCCACTATCAGAAGCTTTTCCAGGTGTCACCATGGACAAGTCCTTTCTCCTGTCAAAGCTTCCGTCTCCTCCTTTTGTAAGATGAGGTTGGGTCAAATGAGCTTTGGGTCTAGGATCTTTTGATTGTGAGAAAGGAATTTCATTGTTCTGCTTCCACAGCAAATAGTAAAGAAATCAGCCCCCTCCCCATGGGGGAGCTGTCTCACCACTATCTGCTTAACGACCAATCATCCAGCGATAAAATTGGCACTACGTACTTTAGCTATGGACTCTGAGCCGAGGAGGGATCGAGGCTTTAGCATTTAAAGCCAGAGCCATCAGACTCAAGGTGGGCTGGCTTGGTGAGCCTTATTAATATTAACTGACACATCTCGCATATAATTATCCCTCCATTTTCTGAACACGGATCCTATGATCTGGGAAGGGAAACATGCATCTAATGGGAGTTTCAGAAAGGCTGTAACCCTGAGGAGTCTGGAGCAATCCTAATGCTGAGGGCAAGTCTGACCACTCTGACAGGCAGGTTCTTGCTTCTGTACTGTGTGTCTATTCTTTGGCAGCAACACCCACCTCCCAAGACGTGTAAAATAAATCACTTTCCTCTGCCCACTCTGTTTTTGAGTTCCTTTCATGAGAATGGCAAGTTTTTCACATGATCATGACCTCTAATGTCCTTCTGAAAATTATGGGAATGAGAGAGTGGAATGAATAGCCCCCTCCCCTCAACTCAGGGGCCATTCAGATGGGACATAGGCTTCCCCAGAGCCCAGAACCAAACCCAGGGGCCATTTGCTGCCCCTGTATGCTCTGCCCACTTGGAATACGGGGGTCACCTGAATGTGTGCAGAAGGGTAAGGCTTTGTGATGGAGGCCTGCCATTATGGGTCTGTTCCGTATGTCTGAGGGACAACCAATGAAAAACTCACTTCAGCTCCTGCCAGGAGAAGAGGTACAAGGGTTCAGTGCTCCCTATATTTCCTTCTTTCTGCTTCCAGGAGGCCTTCTCCTTCCCTCCCTGCTTCCCCAACGGAAGTGACTCAGCACTGGATTTTCCACTGATTTCTGAAACAGTCTTTTCCTCCTATTAGCTGACATTGATATGGGCTTTTTAGATTTGCAAAACACTTTGCATAATATCTCGTTGGAGCTTCACAATGACCACGATTAGCGGCTTGTGGGGTGGGTGATGGTAGTAACGGTTTTTGTGATCATAATTGGACAGGATACTGGAATAACAGAGAGTATTGGAATTAATGTTATTATTAATGGTGGTATGCCACAGGGCCAGAGAGGTGGACTCAGAAAGCCCAAGGCTCAACTGAATGTCTCAGTGTCCCAGGCAACTAATTCTCTTTTATTAAAACTAATTTATTTGTTTTCAGTTTTCTACAATCACTTCCTTATAGCTTAGATTTTCTCCCCTCCTTCCTCCTCCTTCCCCTCTCTCTCCCCCTGCCCTCCCGAGACAGTGTGCAATCTTACATAGGTTCTACACGTAACATTCTTATTAAATACATTTTCACTTTAGTTGTGTTGCATAGAAGAATTAAAATGAATGGGAGAAAACCATGAAAACAAAACAAAACGTAACACAAGAGAAAATGATCTGCTTCATTCTGCGATCCAGTTCCATAGGGCTTCCTTTGGATGGGGAAGGCATTTTGCCTCAAGAGTCCATTGGGAATTTTTTAGGTCCCTGCATTGCTGTGAAGGGCTAAGTCTACCAGAAAAATTCCTTGAACATTGTGGTTGTCAGGCAACTAATTCCCTAAGGCCTTCAGTTGTGGGCATTTTGAGCAGGTTCCTATCTACACTGGAGGGTTTCCTCTCTGAAAACTCTCTACACCAATTAAACTCTAAGTCTGGTGTAAAGAAAAGATAATCACTCACATCAGTGTGTGGAACCTTATAGCCTTTATCTAATCTGATCCTTAGAACCACTCTGTGAGTCAGAGACATGACTGGATAGTAACAATTTTTAAATTAAATCATTAATTTACTTAAATGATTATTATAAAATAATAACTTTATATAGTGTATGCTGAGACTTAGAGAAGCTACTTGCTAGTTTATCCCTGAGGCTGGATTTGAAAAATTGGTATCTTGTAGATTTGTTCTTGCAGCATCTGGTCCATAACAGATGCTTAATGTTGATTAAATCATCACAATAATATAATCATAATCTTAAATAATATGGTATGGCTATATAATCTTATCTTTATTCACTAAGTGACTTGCCAAGGGTCACAAATCTAGTTAGTTATCTGGGGCAGGATCTGAACCCAAGCCTTTCCAACTCTAAGGCCAGAGTGCTATCTACTACATGACACTGCATCATTGTATCATATATATATACATATATATATAATGTATACATAATATATATATATAATGTATACTATATATATATATATATATATATATATATATATATATATTTGTAGCTATTGAGTCATATTTGACTCTTTGTGACCCAGTTTAGTGTTTTGGAGTTTTCTTCACAAAGATACTGGAGGAGTTTGCCATTTTCTTCACCAGCTCATTTTACAGATAAGGAAATTGATACAGAGTTAAGTGACTTGTCCAGGGTCACACAGCTGGTCAATGTCTGAGGCCAGATTTGAATTCACAGAGACAGATCTTCCTGACTCCAATCCTGGTGCTCTATCCACTTTCCCACCTAGTGACCCTATCAAATCTCCAAATTTTTGACTTAAGAAAACTAGGGCTCAGAGAGATTAAGTGATTTACCAATGCTCATGCTGCTACAAAGTGTCAGAGGTAAGGTTTGACCCCAGTTCTCCCGGGCCCCAAAGTCCAACCCTCTCTCTGTAATGTCTACCAGGACAACCAGGACTATACGGGACTGAACAGATAGAGCCGTGTTTATTACATGCATTCAAGGAGTCTTTAGGTGTTTGTGCACTCTCTTCCTTTTGGTTCAACACAGTCTGTTCCTTTGCAAACAGGATAATTGAGCCAATAGGATGATATTTGATATCATCCAGGGAACTTAAAATGCTCTGTGAACAAAAGACCACTCAGCCCTAGAAGGCAGAGTAAGCAGAGTGTGTTTGTTATCAAAGCTTAGGATCACAGGATTCAGAGATGGAAGCAAGCTTGGAGATCATGGAGTCCAATCGGTTCATTTTTTAGATGAGGAAACTGAGGCCTTCAGAGGCAAAGTGACTTACCCAAGGTCACACAGGCTATTGAGATTTTCTGCAAAAAAGAAAGATTTAGGTGCAATTCTACATCATTTCATTACTAATCTTCCTTTCACAAAGGAAGAAAATTCAGGTGCTATCCAAAGGTGGAACTTTTCCATTGTTGCTTCCATGGCAATAAAATAACGGTTTGAGGTGCACATATACATCACAGCAGTTCAATTCACAGGTCACAGAGCTATAGAAAAAACATTCTTAGAGGCCATCTAGGCATATCCTCATTGTACAGATGAGGGAAATCAAGGACCATGAAGATGTTAGATGACTTAGCCATGACCTTACAGTAGTGTCTAATAAAATTGGAGCTCATATCCTCCAACTCCAGTGTGAGGCCTCTTTCCACTGCCACATTCCAGAAGAAATGTTCTGTATAAAGATAGTAAGATCTGTGAGTTCATTGATGCAGGGCCTCCCTCACTCCAAGATGCAGGTCACCATCCACCATCTTGTGTGACCCTTATCTATGTCTCCTATATGTTCACCATGAAGGTCCTCTCAGTGTTCTTTTGATCTTCCTTTCTTTCTCCTGCCACCAGGAAGATATCAGTGGGACCTTTGGATTGGCTATTGGTTATCTCTTACTGTAGCCTTGAGCTATGTCCCTTTTCTTTTTCAGTTGATACTTTTCTGTCATGAGACAGTTTCCTTTGGCTCTTCTTTGTGTTTCCATTCAATTATGTGCTGTAGAACCAGCATGCATCTCTCCATTGCCTTCTTGGGGTTAAGAAGGTATCCCAGAATCAGTATAACAGTGGATGAAAAGTTTAAAGACCTACTACTAATCTTGTAGGCAAGATGGCTGCCCAAGTGGGAGTCAGACTACCTGGCTCCCCTAAACTTACTCCAACAAAAACTTGAAATTTGTATCAAACCAAATTATGATCAATAAACCCAATGAGAAACTATAATGACTTTTTCTACCCCAGAAATGCATAAAACAGTCCAGGAACCTAGAGTCAGTGGGAAATGGGGCAGCAAAGCACAAGTGGAAAAAAAAGCCCAACTTGGGTAACAAACAAAAAGAATCTTTGAATTTCAAATATAAAAATGATTTACCTACTAACAGTATGTGAAAGGTGCTGATGTCCATGACACAGACAAAGAGCAGTATGTGGACAAATCCATCGACATTCCATGGTCTCTCAGTATTTTCTCTCTAACTTTTTAGACAAACAGCTCTATGAGCTTAACTAGAAAAAGAGAGACATTAAGTTGCCTCCACTCCAGCAGGAAAATTGGACAGATAATAAGCTGCTTGTACAGTTTTAATCCAGGTTAAACAACTCAATATCCAGTTCTCCTTTGCAAAGACAAAGAACCTTTCTCACTAAGCCTTTTGGATGTACTTCTTGGTGTCGAGAGAGCATGGCCTTAAGAACTGCCTTCATCATTTCTCATTCCCCTTTGCCCTGCAAGTAAATGTCAGCGCTGGGATGAAGACCTAGGCTTCCCAACTCCAAGTCCAGGGCTTTATCCCCTGTTACCTCACTGCCAAGGCTTTCATCTCTTTAGTCTGATGAATAAAACCAACATGCTGTGTAACTGAATATTCGATAAATGTCTTTTAGGAAATTAAAATATAAAATATAAGGAAATAAATATATAAATAAAATATTAAAAATATTTTTTTAAAAGTTTACTGGGCACACATCCTAATGAAATGTACCGTTAAAGCCTGTTTTTGTTGTATAGATCTGGGGAAAGAGGAATAAATGCTATGAGTGGTGCCCACTTTTCTGTCAATACTATACATCCTCAAAGGATGGTTTTTCTCTATTCCCTCATTCATGCTGTTGTTGCTAGGCAGCCATGAGGGGCTGATCAGAATGCTCATTGCCAGCAGAGGCCGCTAGGTGGAGCAGTGGATAGAGTGCAGGACGTGTTCAGATACGTTCTCAAGATAATTACTAGCTGTGGGACCTTGGACAAGTCACTAAAGCTTGGTGGCCTCAGTTTCTCCACCTGTATGATGGGGATATTAATAATAGCACCTACCTCCAAGGGCTGTTGTGATGATAAAGTGAGATCAAGTTTGTAAAATACTTTGCAAACCTTAAAGAGCTATAGAAATCTTAGCTATTTTAAAAACGATTTTTATTGGTCACATTATTGCGCCTCGTTGTCAGCCATCCTTTCTAGTTATCCTGCTGCTGACAGAGGAGAGGAAAGTCTGGGGGTGGGGCAGTGTCTGGGGAAAGGAGATAGGGAGCAGAAGCTGAATGTCAGAGTTTGAATGGCTTGTTCCTGGCCCCTAAGACGGCGCTAGGAGCAATGGATAGTGATTGTACAAAGGGAAAATTTAACATAATGATGGAAAATTTTCCTGACAGAGCTCTCTCAAAGTAAAATGGGCTCCCTTTAGAGGTCATGGATTCCTCTTTAAAATGTTCTGAAAAATAAATTTCTTTGGTGGTGGTGGGGGAAGATCAATTTTGATTTTACATTGTCAAGGTTTCTCCTTGTATCTCTTCTTTCCCCTCCCAGAAAGTCATTTCTTATAATTTTTTTAAATAGAGAAAAAAATTTCAACAAAACAAAAAGTTTCAAAACCTTAATTTCTCCTCCCCCCAACAATCTGATGTTATATTCAGTCAGTCAATTAGGACTGTGCTAAGTGCTGGGAAAATAAAGGGAAAAGACCCTGCCCTCAAGGACCTCATAGTCTAACAGGGAGACAGCATGAACACAATTGTGTGCAAACAAGATAAATATGGGATAAATTGTAGATAATCAATAGAAAATTAGCATTAAGGGAGATTAGGAAAGACACTTTTTTTCAAATTTATTAATTTATTTGTTTTTGATTTTCAACAATCACTTCCCATAAATTTAAAATTTTCTCCCTCCTCACTCCCCCAGAGGGCAATCTTATATATGTTCTACATATGCATTCCTATTAAGCACATTTTCACATTAGTCATGTTGCATAGAAGAATTAAAATGAATGGGAGAAAGCATAAGCAAAACTAAACAAAACCAAACATAGCAAAAGAGAAAATAGTCTGCTTCATCCTGCATTCCAGCTTTATAGTTCTTTCTCTGTATGTGGATGGCATTTTGCATCATGAGTCCTTTGGAAATGTTTTAGGTCCTTGCCGTACTGTGAAGGGCTGAGTCTGTCAGAAACAGTCCTTGAACACTGTGGCTGTTACTGTGTATCATGTTCTCCTGCTTCTGCTCATTTCACTCAGCATCAGTTCATATAAGTCTATCCAGGTATATCTAAAGTCTACCTGTTCATCATTTCTTATAGCACAATAGTATTCCATTACATTCATCTACCACAACTTGTTTAGCCATTCCCTGACTGATAGGAAAGTCTCTTTTTGAAGATGAGATTTTAGCTGGGACTTGAAGGAAACCAGGGAGGCATGGGGGCCAGAGTCTAATGATGGAGTGTTTTGTTTGAGAAACAGGAAGGAGGCCAGTGTCATTGGCCTGTAGAGTATGTATATATGGGAGAGTAAGTAATAAGAAAACTGGAAAGGCAGAAAAGGACCAGGCTGAGAAGGACTTTGAATGCCAAACAGAGAACTTTTTATTTGATCCTGGAGGTGATGGAAGTCAGTGGAGTTTATTGAATGGAGGAGGGGATTGTTTAACATGGTTAGACCTGTGCTTTGGGAAGATGAACTTGACAGCTGAGTGGAAACTGCAGTGGGGAGAGATGTGAGGCAGGGAGAACTATCAGCAAGCTTTTGCCTTCTTCCAGGTAGATGATGATGAGGACTTATACCAGAGTGGTGGCAGCGCCAGAGGAGGCGAGGGGGCATATGCATTATTCTACACCATATCCAGCATCTCTTCTCTGGGAAGAGATCTTCCTTATAACTTGGCAACATTTATTTTTGGTGGTTTTGTGGTCTTTCCACTTACATTGTTGCCATCTTCTGTGTACTATTTCCTCAACTTCGCTTTTCATGGGTTTCTTTTTGTTGGAAAATTCTGGATGACCACTTATTGGGTAGGTCATAGGGGGATTCCTGCTCTCACACAGATTGAATTAAGTGGCCCCTGAGGTCAACAACCCCGAGATCCTGTGATGCTGTCAAGATTCCCTCCTCGTTTCTGCTCAAAGGAAGAAGCAATGAAAGTCAGTAATTTGGAGCAGAAGGAGCTTGGAGCTAACAGAATCATAGGATTTAGATTTGCAAGAAATTTTAGAGATCATTGATTTCAACTCCTTCATTTTACAAAGGAGGAAACTGAGAGAATTGGGGTTGAAAGTAAGGAAATTCTCTCTAACACTTGGAGCTATCCAGTGGAACTGCCTGCTCCAGATAATGAATCCCTTTTAATAGACATCATGAAGTAAAGACTGGAGGCTTATTAGGTTCATATCAATCAATCAATCAATCAATCGACTACCATTTATAAAGCACTTACAACATGCTAGATACTATGCTGAGGATACAATGAAAAGCAAAATTCTGTGCCCTATAGGAGATCAGATTTTAATGGAGGAAGGGAGGCAACATGAAAATTGGTACATACAAGACAGGTACCCAGTAGCTGGAAGTAATGTTAAACAGGAAGGGTCTACAGTAAAGGATCTTAACTTTTTTTGTCCTGGACCTCTTGCCTCACTGGTAAAGTCTATGGATGCCTTCTCAAAATAATGTTTTTATTTGTAAATAAATTTATAATTGAGGCAAATGCTAAGTTTCATTTAGAGTTTAGTGAAAATAATGGTATGATTTTTTTCCCCCCTTCTTGCCCACAGATTCCTAAGGAGAACCCAGGTAAAGGAATCCTGCTCTAGCAACTGGGTGGGACTAAAAAATGTCTCATGAAAAAGGTGGCATTTGAGCTGTTAATGTTTCTGTGTGACCCTTCAAGGCAAGGCTCATTAGAAGACAGGAGGAGGAATAAGTATAGCATGGGGTCTGGGAGTCCAAGGAGAACTCTAAGAAGGCAGGAGCTGCTGGTGGGAGAAGTTCCTGGTGTGGATTTAGATAAGAGAAGAATGGCCAAAGTGGGTCACGGGGAGGCAGGAGGTAGCAGCATCTGGCATTCTTCCTTGGCAGGTAACTTAGTGGCCTGAGGGACATGAGAAACTTGTGTTGGGGGTGGGGGGTGCCACTTGTATCTTCTTCCCTTGGTTCAAGAGCTGGAGTGCTCTGGGGTTCCCTGGCCTTCCAGCCAGGATATGTTCTAGAGGCAGCTCTTGGTCAATTGCAATTTGAGACAGATGACTTCTGAGGTTACACTCTGGGATTCCCCCTCTAATGTCCTCTCTTCATTTTCTCATGTCTATCCATTCCTGGATAGGAAAATGCAATACTGGGAAGAACATAGAAGACCTTTAGTACCTGGCTTTCTCCTTTTCTTCAGGTCCCTGAACTTCAGGGGTGTCCATCCTTGTGAGCTTTAGGATCATTTCCAGCTTTCAGTCTGGACGCTACATCCCCACCTGTTCCCGCTGTCCACTGGTACCATTAAATATTCTTTTATATGGCTACTTATAGACACAGGACAAGAAGTTATTATTTGAACATTGAAAGGGATGTGCCCTGTAGTCTGCACTGGGCTAGTTGAAAAAGTTCACAGACTTTCTATCCAGAAATGGCCTTAGACATCATTTGGCCCATTTCTCTCATTTTATGAACTGAGGTCCCAGGAGGCTGAGTTGACCTAAGGTGATATAGAATATAAGTAACAGTTGAGATGTGAACCCAGGTTCTCTGAATTTAAATCTAGTCTCTTTCTCTTGCTGCCTATTGTTACTGAGATGTTTCCTTGTAGTGGCACAGTGGATAGACAGGGCCTGTAGTCATGAAGACTCATCTTTGTGAGTTCAAATCTGGCCTCAGACATTGACCAGTTATATGACTCTGAGCAAGTCACTTAACTCTATTTGCCTCAGTCTCCTCATCTGTCAAATGTGCTGGGGAAGGAAATGTCAAACCACTCTAGTATCTTGACCAAGAAAAACCCAAACAGGGTCACAAAGATTCAGACATGATTGAAAAGACTGAACAACAAAAATTGTAGCAAATTCCATGGCTTATATGAAGAGTCTAAATCTCTTATCATGTGCTGGTTGACTCAGGAGGATGAAATAGGATGACACAGTAGGGTGTGTGATGTGGCAATTAAATTGTCTCTTTTTTGCAATAGAAATTCCCATCCGTCTTTGTCTCTATCAATACAAGCAAACCTGGATTTTGTCATTTTTCATACAACAGGGATCCTTTTATCCCTGAGCAGTTTTAGAAAGTGATAGAATGGGTGACTGCAGCTTTTTCTGAGGTGAGACCCAAGCTAATTGAGTTAGAGTAGCCTTCTCATATGTTCTCTGTAAAATGATGGAGAATGAAGGAGAATGATGGTTCATAACTTTATTTTTTTTTATTACTTTAAAAAGGAACAGATTAGAGTCATGAGTGATAACCTGGAAAAGTCTAACCCTTAGAAGAAAAGGGGCATCTTTAATCAACTCTTGGTGACCCAAGTCATAACTAGGGTGAGGTGGTAAGCCTTTGCTGCAGGGCACTGAATTCAAAAGGTACTGGCAGTTCAGGCAGTCTTTCTGTGCTGGGGAAATAGCACAGATTAGTTAATAAGAATAATTAGTTAAAATCAGAAGCTACCCAATTGAACGTTGGGGCGAGTTCCTTCCCCATTTTTTTTTTTTTACCTCTTCCCAGTACCATTCTCTTCCCCTCAAATGAGGGCATATTTTATTTTTTATATCCCCATGCATGGCTTCCTCAAGGTATAAAGATTCCTAGCCTGGGCCCTGCTGGTGGATCAATTATATTATCACCTTAAAAGCAATCAGGTTTCCTCAGGCTTTAAGGAGGGGATCATTCATAATCCTTCAGAAGGATTCTTCCATGTATATCTACTCAAAGTCTCATTAAGGATTACAACACTGTTCTCTCTGGTTAGGATATTGTCAGAAAAGAGTTCAGCTCCCTAAGCCAATGGAGGGGGAGGGAGGGCAAATCTAATTCATCTTTTTCCCTTGCTAGGTGCCAATGAATTAATTATAGTTTCAAAAGAATTCTTCCCTCTTTCTTAAAATAGCATCAAATCTTCCGGCATATTCTATGAATAGGGACAATTTGAACTGAAGTTAGGACAGGGCATTGGGAGCCAGGAGACTAGAGCTCTAGTCTTCTTCTCTATCATTGGTACACTAGAGAGAAGGAGGGGAGCACCTGGCAACTGGTACTCTCAGGGTTCAATTTCTTCTTCTGTTAAATGGGTGTGTGGAAAATGCTATTTTATTTTCTCAGAAAAGCATTTGTGAGGATTCATTTTTAAATGTCAGCTTTACCTCAACAAATGTATAACCAGTGTAGATATAAAGCTCTATGTTAGATATTGGGGAGTTATGATTTTCCTGGCAGTATATGACATGTATGTACTCAATACTTGAATGGATCTGTGATCTTATCAAGTCAGAAGTCCCCTTTGATGAAACAGGTTGCAACTTGCTGATGTTCTGGAGTTTGACGCTAGATGTCCAGCTTGCTGGAGGTATTCCTCATTTTTCCAGACATTTCAAGGGTACCAGGGTATTTATGCATGATCTATGCACACAAATAAAGACATAGTAATTGAGGAAAACGCCAAACACTGGACCCAGGGGTAAGGGAATCAGGGTAGGTCTTATGGGGAGATAGCACCTGATCTAAATCTTCCATTAAGGATTTGGAAAGGCAAAGGCACTGAGGTGGTTCAGTGGACAGAAGGTCAAGCCTAGGGTCAGGAAGACCTGAGTTTGATTCTGGCCTCAGATGCTTCCTAGCTCTATGAGTCAAGGAAAGTCACTAAACTGTGCCTTAGTTTCCTCATCTGTCAAATGAGCTGGAGGAGGAAATAGCAAACTACTCCAGTAGTTTTGCCAAGATAACCTCCACAGGGATCTCAAAGAATTGGATATGACTGAAAATGACTGGAAAGACAGAGGGGAGAAAAGAGTATGACCCAGGCACAAAGGACAGATTATACACTCGTAAGGATGTGGGAAAGATAATGCCACATTTGAGGAAGAGCTTGTAAGCCAGTAAGGGTAGAATGTAGAATAACAAAGGAAGTCAGGAAAGGGCTGGAGCCACATTGAGGAAGGCCTTAAATGCCAGACTGAAGTGGATGTATTTGATCCTAGAGCAAATAAATAGGGAGCTACAGAAGGCTTTTGAGCAGGTGGGCAATATGGCTGGACTCGGGAGATGGTTCTGATGACTATGTGGAGGAGACTGGGGAGAGGAGAGATTGGACACCTGGGAGCCAGAGAAGAGGTTATTAGGAGAGAATGAGGATCAAGGACTTGAGCAAGGGAAGTGGACATAGGAGTAGAGAGAAGAGGCTGGCTTCTAGAAAAATTGGAGGGAGAATCCAGGAAAGTTCAAGGATGTCTTTGGAATTGGGAACCTGGGAGACCGGAAGGCTAGCCTTAGAAGATGCAGCAAGCTTTAGAGGAGGGGTAGGTTTAGTAGAAAAGATAAAGAGCTTTCCTTTTGGACGTGTTAAATTTGAGATGCTAATGGGGAATCAAGGTGGAGATGTCCAACAGGAATTGGTGATACCGGACTGGAGTGGAGGAGATGAATTAGACTGGGGAATCATTTGCATAGAGGTCATCATTGAACCCAGGGGAAGTGATAGGAATGCAGAGATAAGAGGGCCCACGAGTACGGGGTGGGAGATGAGTGATGTTTCAGTAAGCAGATGGAAGAAGAGCACTCAAACAGATTTGGAGAAATGAGAGAAGGGTCAAAGAAGCAAGAAAAGAAAAAGCAAGAAAAGGATGTCCAACAGGGCAGAGAGGCTAAGGAGGATGAGGACAGAGAAAGAGCCTGGACTTAGAGGAATCCTCTACTGAGAATTCTGCCCTCACCCATGTAGTAGAATTGTCTTCTTGGAATTATTTTGTATTTGTTTGTTTCTATTATTTATTTAGAATATTTATCAATCAATCAATCAATATTTATTAAGTGCCTACTATGAGTCAGGCACTGTGCTAAGGACTGGGGATACAAAAAGCAGTGAAAGACAGTCCTCAGGGAGCAATCTAATGGGGGAGACAACAAGCAGATAAATCTATACAAAACAATCTATATATACGATAAAGGGGAAATAAGAGAAGGAAGGCACTGGCATTAGGAGGTGTTAGGGAAGGTTTCCTGTAGAAGGTGGAACTTAAAGGAAGCCAGAGGTCAATAGAGAGGAGGAGGGAGAACATTCCAGCATGGGGGAACAACCAGAGAAAATGTCCAGAACTTACGTTCATTTATATTTAATTGACAAATATTTGTATTAGCATATATTTGTTATATCCCCCCAACAGAGTATAAACTCCTTGAAGGCAGGAGCTATTTAATTTGTGTCTTTTTATCCAAAGCACCTCTCAGAGTGTCTTGAACATAGTTAGGTACTTAAATTTTTAAAATTGAACTTTATTAAATTAAATTGAATTAAACCTACATATGTTCGTAGGCAATGGAAAGGAGTCAGTCGGATAGAGAAGAAATAATTGAAGGTGTGTGTGTGTGTGTGTGTGTGAGAGAGAGAGAGAGAGAGAGAGAGAGAGAGAGAGAGAGAGAGAGAGAGAAGAAGGGAGAGAGAGAGAGGGAGGGAGGGAGAGAGAGATCCAAGAGATAAACCTCTTGAAGGGGTTGACCTTGGCAACAAGAAAGACCACCTTTTCCTTAGAGACTAAAGCAAAGGAGAAAAAAATGGACCTCCAGTGTGGGGAATGAGAATACATCTGAAGTGCAGAACACGGGGGAGGAAAGAGTTCTTGGCAGATGACCTCTCTTTTCTCAATAAAGTAAGAGGCAGGGTGCTCTGTTGAGGAAGGATGAAGAACGATGATGGAGGCTTGAGGGGAGAAAAAAAGTTTGAAATAGCTGTTTCAGGACATGTAATAGCAAGTAAATCAAGGAAGCATAAAAGGATGGCTATGAATCATGGGGACCCAGGTGAGGTTTAAGAATATAAATTTGTGATGGATCCAGGCACCACAGTCGGGTGACTTCTTTAGCACATCCATTAGTGAACATAAGAGAAGGCAGCTATTATGGGATGAGGGGGAGGGGATGGGAACAACCAGAGTTTTTGGGGTATTATTATTGATTGAATATTTCTGGTGACGTCTGCTATATCTATGTCCAGTATATACAAAAGTAGGAGAGAAAGAAGGTACTGGCTTTAGTTTGAATGTCCTTGGAAGAAAAGAATAGAATTCTGTCTTAGGTTCCTGAAAATTCAATTAAATCCAACAAATATATTTATTAAGCACCTACACCATATTAAGCACTGAACATTTAAAGAAAAATGAATGAAATAGTCCTCCCCTCAAGGAGCTTACATTTTGCTGGGGATAAATGAAGGCAAAAATAGCTGATATTTATACACACATATACATATCAATCTATCTCTCTATCTATATTTATCTTTAAGATTCAAAATTGCTTCTATAGACTATCTCATTTGATTTGTGTTAGAAGCTTGTGATATAGGGGCTATTGTTATATCCTTCATATACATTTATGAAAACTTAGAATCAGAGGCTAACCTCTGGTTGATCAGTTGCCTATGGGTATATAGTAAGTTTTGAAGCAGAATTTGAATCCAGTTCTGTCCTGACTCCAGACTTTCTATTATATGACATTGGTTTTCTATTATATTACACAATACCTTCAAATGTGATCTTAAATGGAGCTTAAAATATAAAAATAATAGTTTATATTTACACAGCACTCTACAATTTACAAAGTGCTAGACTCCCAACAAAATTGAAAAGATAAATTAGAACCCCCCAAAAAACTATGATACAAAATAGAGTATGTATCTTGTATGCATAAGGGGGTATAAAGAGCACAGGGAGTTAGGGGACATAGGTTTGAATTTCATATTTGCTACTTGTGCGACCCTGGGCAAATCACTTAATATGTCTGGCCCTCAGGTTCCTCATCTGTAAAATGAGGGGGGGAGGTTTGGACGAGATGATTTTTAAGGTTTCTTCTGAGACTAAATCCATGATCCTATGAGCCCAAATGTTATGAAATATATGAAGAAGGAAAACAAAGATGCTTCTGATGCAGTGGGCTTTGTGGAGGAGATGGCATTTGTATTGGTCTAGAAGAAGAAGCAAGTTTCCACAGGTATAGATGGAAGGGGTGGAGAGGGATTTCTAGGCAGAGGGAATAAGAAATAGCATGAACAAATACATGGGGGTGTATGTGTGTGAGAGAATCACAGGACATGTAGTACAATGAGGCTGGAGCTAAGATGGGGTGGGTATGAGATAAAATTGGAAAAAACAAGTTGGCTAGAGAATGTGGAGGGATTTGAATATCTGTCCTGATAGTTGAGACTTTATTTTCTAGGCCATTTAGTGGTCCTCAAACTCCTTGGTAGTTCACAAAAATGGTTCAGGGGGTTTGTACAAAATTTCTTCTTCTTTCTCATCCCTCTTCTCCTCCTTTTCTTTCTCCTTTTCAGAAACAATCAGGCCTAGGTGATTTGCCAGGGTGTAAGTGTAAACAAGGTAGGATTTTTTTTATTGTTTTCTCTTTGGGGTTCAGTTTCCTAGCTCAGGCTAAATTATAAACCTATGAAGGATTAATCTCCTTTGAACCCTGATAATTCACAACTTTGCTGAGTCATGTATGTTTCATGCCTTCTGGATCTGAACCATTCAGGGGCTGAGTCTTTGTTATATATTCTGGAAGCTTGGCATTTTGCTTTGGGGGCTTACTCATGAGAAGGACCTTTTGATTCTTTGAACCAGACTCTGGGCAGTCATTTATTAAGAGCCCTCTGACTACTCAGATATTGGTGTTCTCCCAGTCTGATAGTATATGTAGGAGGTTGTATTATTCTGTTTAGAGGGTTGGAGCCCTGTTTATAGAATTCTTTCTTGGATACTCACTTCTTTCTACTTATCTGTCTGCATTCTTTAATTAAAGTAAGATTGTTGACCCCTTTGAAGTGGTCTTTCCTTTGGAAAAGCAGATCAAAGAACCTGTGCTAGCAGCTCACCCTGTGTGCTACTGTGGTTGCTACTATCCAGGCTCATACAGTTAGTAAATATCTGAGGCTGGATTTGTGCTCAGGTCCTCCTGACTCCAGGGTTGGTGCTCTATCCTGTCCCTACCAAAATTCTTTAATCATATCTTAAGCAATAAATAATTACAAAGGATGTTATGGGTAGTATGTTAAATTACCTTGGATGTTCACGTTGCTTTCTTTTTGTTTGTGAGTGGGGATTGCAGCATTACAAAAAGTTGGGAACCACTGTTCTAGGCAATCAGAAGTCATGGGTTTCTGAGGAGAACTGCTTAGAGGCAGGTAGGTGGCATCTGAGTTCAAATCCTACCCCAGGTACTCACTAGTTGTGTGACTAAGGACCAGTCACTAAACCTCCTTGTTCCTTCTTCATCTCTAAAATGCAGAGAATAATAGCACCTACCTCTTAGGGTTGTGGGAGTCACACGATCAGAGCTGTGCATTAGAAAGATAGCTGTTACTTGTCCTTTATTCTCAAAGAGGACTATGACATCAGGAAGATGATGCCATGACTTGCAAGTGAATTGGATTTAAATGAGGGAGGGCTATGCAGAGTCATCTGCATTACTTTCTCCTCTGGGTCCAGTGGCCAGATTTTCATCAGGACCACTGGAGATGGCCCCCATTAGGAAGTTTACTCTGTCAGTGGAGTGAAGGATGAACTAGAGAGGAGAGATCCGATTATAGTAAAGAGAACAGTGAAGGAATGAGGGCTTGAGCTAATGTGGTGAGAAGGGGATGGAAAAGAGTGGATGGATGGCAGAGAGGTCAAAGAAACTTACCCCAATATTGCAGTTTCATTCATTTATATATTCTCTTTTGTATCCCCAGCCCTTAGCACTAAGCCCAACATAGAGTGAGTGTTTAATAAATGCATGTTCATTGATCCTTGCATAGGGGCTATGCTATTCTACACCTTTTTCTCTTCCTCATAGACTCTGGGTACTTTACAGCTATGAGAGAGAGAGTGTGGTATAGTAGGAAGATGACTTGGGAGTCAGGAAGACCTGGATCCAAGTGTTTCCTCTGGCTTATGCTGGCTGTGTGATGCCAACAAGACACTCAATCTTGTAGTTCACTAAGGCAACTCTATAAGACTCTCAGTTGTAGAAAAGTTACTGAGATGTACTGGTAGAGGGAGTTTTCTCATTGGGAGTCTCTATGCCAAGGGAATGGAGAGGGGAGAGAAGAGAGAGAGGTTATACAACACTTTACATACTTTATCTATTTGGTCCCCACAAAAAAATCTTTCATGGAAGTCGTTTTATAGGTGAACAACTGAGGCCAAAAGTAGTGAAGTGCTTTGTCCAATGTAAGACTTGAACTCAGAACTGTTGTTCAGGCTGGTGATGCTCTTTTCACTGTATCTATTAACTATCAATTGTCTTACTTTCTGGCTTCCTTACCTCACTTGTTAAAAAAAAATTTGCAATAGAATGGACATTTATATAATGCTGTAAGGTTTGCAAAGCACTTTACCTATATCTGAGGCAGCTAGGTGGTGCACAGGATAGAAAATTGGCCTGGGAATGAGGAAGACACATCTTGATGAGTTCAAATCCAGCCTCAGACACTCGCTAGCTGCGTGACCCTGGGCAAGTCACTTAATCATGTTTGCCTTGGTTTCTCCATCTGTAAAATGAGCTGGAGAAGGAAATGATAAACCATTCATCTATCTTTACCAAGAAAGCCTCAAATGGGATCATGAAGAGTCAGATATGACTGAAACAACCGAATAACAAATTACTTACATCATTTAATTTTATTCTCCCATTTCCCCTGTAAGTGTAGATATCACAGGTATTATTGAAATCCCCATTCTACAAATGAGGTATAGAGAGTTTAAATGGCTTTAGGGTTACCCAATTAGTAAATGTTGAGAGGTAGGATTCAAACACAAGTATTTCCTGACAGAAAATCCAATACATTTGCCAATAGATCACACTGACTTCCTATCTACTAGTGTCATCATAGTAAAAATTAATCAATATTTGAGGGATGAACCATAATTTCATTAGTAGAGGGAACATGTGATAACAGGAGGGTTATTTGGAATCAGGGAAGCTGAATTCTAGTCTTGGCTCTTCTCTTTGTTACCTATGAGACCTTGGGGAAGTCCTTTCCCTTTTAAATCCAAATATTTGCATCTGTAAAATGAGGGGGTTAATTCAGATGAAGGATTCATAACCTGGGATGGGTGAGCTTGTTTCTCAAAAGGATATTGGTAATTCTATTTGAATATATTTGATTTCCTTTATAATCCTCTGTATTTTATTTCATGCGTGTAAAAACATTATTATAAGCAGGTGTTTGTGGGTTTCACCAGGCTAGTCAGGTCCAGGACACAAGAGTTTGAGAACCCATGATCAGGGTGGTCTCTAAAGTCCCTCTCAGTCCTCTCTTGAATACTGATTACAACCTCTCCATTTTAGTGTGACAGTTTTCTGAATTGTCATGATCCAAGTCATTACTGGGTGGCTAATTTTTTGGTGATAATGTTCTCTGAATTTAGAAGAGAAATAGCCTAGCTGAATTCATCCATGGGTTTGCATTCTAGGCCTATTCAGCTTGTTTAGCTCCTCCAGAACTGATAAGCTGCAGCCATAGTTTTTGAGAACCAAGAGTCACCTCCTACCCATAGTGAAGCTTCAGCAAGGACTCAGCAGAAAAAGGTTGTAAGTGCTTTCTGGAAAACATCCTTAAATTCTCTCCTGGAAAAGCTCGGACATTGCTTGGATTCAAGATAAAGAGTCTTCTTTTGTTTCATGACTCCTATTAGTTTTGCAGGGCCAAAATGGACATTTATCTACAAAAAGAGTCATTTTCACTGGCTAGTGCTCTCCGGTTGCCTCACAGATAATCTGCAGTTATTTTTTCCTCTTTCTGCAGGCAAAACTGTGTGGAGTTTTACCCCATGTTCCTGGTCACCTTCTGGATGGCTGGATGGTTCTTCAACCAAGGTAAATTAAAACTACGGTGATATTTCTGCCTAAATGATAGTCATGGTATTTTGTAACCTTTTGGAATCATCACATGGTTATTCATTTTCACCCCCTGGAAATCATTAAAATGACTTCCAACAAAATGAGGAACAATTTTTTCCTTGCTTCCATGTGCCACAAGATACCGAGAATTTGTTCCAGTTTGTCTGAACTGCAAGGACCAATTTCACTAGTAACAGCTTGTTCTCTTAGACATTTGAGTTAGATAATGAACATCTGGAATTGCATTTAGAAAAGTGAGGTCTCTAAAGCAGGCTATGGGCTGCAGGTACCTTGTGTATTCCTTCTTTTCATAAATGTTCTTAATTTAATTCAATTAACATTTATTAAGTACCTATTGAAATGTTTCAAATTTGATTTTATTTTTTCTAGATTTATTATTTCTTGGTGTCTTATAATGTCATTCAGTTCCCCTTGCCCAATTCTAGTTTTCAAGGAATTATTTCCTCCCTTATGATTTTGTATCTCTTTTTCCAATTGGTTAACTTTATTTTCCTAATTTTTTGGGGTTGCTTTTTTTTCCCTAATTAAAAAACAAACCATTGTACAAAAGGAGACAGTTCCTGCCCTCAAGAGTTCATATTCTTGGAAGATACAGGGACATAGATTAGATTAGCTAAAGCATTTATTAAATACTCACCACATACCAGGGAATCTGGAAGACTCATCTTTATGAGTTCAAATCCAGCCTCAGACACTTACTTACTAGCTGTGTGATGCTGAGCAAGTCGCTTAGCCATGCTTGCCTCAGTTTCCACATCTGTAAAATGAGCTGGAGGAAGAAATGGCAAACCACTCCAGTATCTCTGCCAAGAAAACCCCAACTGGGGTCACAAAGAGTCAGACATGACTGGAAGGACAAAATAGTGACAAGCATTGGGCTAAGTGCCAGAAATACAAATAGAAGCAAAAAGGAAGACATGTTCATGCCCTGAAGGAGCTGCTACTCTAATAGGGGGACATAATTCACAAAATGAAGCCAAAAAAAGAGGCAGTTGGAAAATATTCCCAAGTAAGAGGAGCTGATCAGGGTTAGAGGCGAACATGGCTGGTATGGGCACTCCCTCAAATGGAGGATAAGTACATGCAAAAGAACACAAAATATTTTTAAGAGGGAGAGAATGCTAACAACTGGTATAGATTTGGGAAGGCTTAACATAGGAGACAGCACCTAAGATGTGACTGGGAGTAAGCTAGGGATGACAAGTGATGAAGCATATAGAGTGATTATATATACATATCATACATTACAGTGGTGACCTTGCTAGGGGCATCTCAGAGAACCAAAACTAATGCCAGGAAGCCCTGACTACCACTTTGATGGCAAGGCAAACACTGAGTCATCAGTGGACAGAAAGGGCGGGCCAGATTTGCTGCTTAACCTGGGAATACCTGGCTTATTTCTAGGCAGACTTAGTGCCCAGTCTGGTTAAGGGTGACACAGGTTGGTCATCGGCTGAGGCAAATCCTCTGTCCTACAGCACTTCATTTACCTTTGTTTGGAATAGTTTTGGGTGCTGCATTCAAGACTGACCCATGTTTATTCCCTTTTTGTCCTTGTTCATTCATTTCAATCATGTCCAACTTTTTGTGATCCCATTTGGGTTTTTCTTGGCATAGATCCTGGAGTGTTTTGTCATATCCTTCTCTAGCTCATTTTATAGACAAGGAATGGAGGCAAGCATGGTTACATGACTTGACTAGGGTCAAGAGGTGTCAGAGGCTGGATCTGAACTCAGATCTTTCTGACTCCAGACCCAGGGCTCTGTCTGTTGGTCCATCTAGCATGTACCTCATGTACACATCAGTTGGGAAATGCAAACCTCAATGTACTCCATAAGTGTCATTTATTATTCATCTCTTGCTTATGAGATTTTCCTCACAATTTTACATGAGATTTGTTTCATAGAAATACTTTTCTTTAACCCTGACCTACCCTGTTGCCCCTGGAGACTTAAATGAAAAAGTCTATGCTGTCAGAAAAATAGTATTTCTGAATAACAACCACCAGAAGAATAAATACGAACTGATATTTGCTGACAATGAGAATTAGTCTATTTCTCCTTGAAGCTTATTTTTATCCGGTGATGGTCACCTATTCTGGTTCATACTTATGTCTATTCTTGAGTTTCTTATTAGGATATAAGAATCTTTCGGGTAGGGAGCATTCCATTCTTTGTGCTTATATCCCCAGCACCAGTGCCTAGTATGATGTCTAGCTCAAAGAACTGATGCTCAAAAAATTCATGTCCACCGATCAATCACAAATTTGACAAGTGAACATCAAGTTTCCTGTGTTTCTGATCCTTCAGTTTTACTAGACTCATTCTTTCCAGTGTCTACTTTCCCGCTGATACAAGTTTTTTTTTCTTTTCCTTTGAAAGTCAAGGGTTAACAGAACCAAAATTCAAAATGGTAGTTAAACAGAGTGTTCTGGAAATCCTCAAAATTGCTGGGAAATGGAGGCCATCCAATTTAAAATGCAGAATGAGACATATTTTTGGATATGACCCGTGAGGAGATTTATTTTACTAGATGATGAATATTTGTTTTGGGGATTTTTTTTTCTTTTTAAAAATTGTTCAGTTGTTCACTGTGGGGGGGGGGGCAGAAGGAAGGTGAGAAAATGAATGCTTATAATAATTAAAAGAGAAACAAATATGAAGTTAACAGGAAGGAAGAGGAAAGAAAGACAGAAAGGGAGGGAGGGAGGAAGGAAGAAAGAGTGGAGAGAGGAAGGAGGGAAGGAAAGAAAAGAAGGAAAGAGGGAAGGAAATGGGAAAGGAGGGAAG
The DNA here is from genome assembly GCA_028658325.1 of Potorous gilbertii. Lineage (NCBI taxonomy): Eukaryota > Metazoa > Chordata > Mammalia > Diprotodontia > Potoroidae > Potorous > Potorous gilbertii. The sequence continues at coordinate 167,762,546 of CM053772.1, read as the reverse complement.
GTTATTTATTACGACGTGAAGACTGATGAAATTAAGGATAAAATTATACCCACTTTCAAGACTGCCATAACCTTTTCTCTCCCCTGATTCCGCCCCCGCTCAGTCTTAGCCACCCTTTTTGGCCTGGTATACCTGTATGCTCGTCACCAATACTTCTTCGGATATTCAGAGTCAGCTAACGGAAGGTAAGGGACTGAAACTTCCTTGTTGGTAGTGGCAGAAAGTTTCAGGGAAGGGATTGGGCCAGTCTCCTACTGCTAGGCAGTGAAAAACACCTTCAGCAGTGGCTCCAACGTGACTGACATTACTCAGGGGTACAAATGAATTTCTCCCATGTGAAACAAGTCTGTCTTGCCAGGTCAAATCCTATAGTCTTGTTGACTTACCCTGCTAGAATTGGGGAAAAAAAGCATAAAAATAAATCAAGAGGATTTGAGAGAAGACCTCAAGCACAGATATCGACCCCATCTCACCTCTTTGCCTGTTGTGCTTTTAAACCTGGCAAAAATCCCTTGTGATCTTCCAAAAGCTTCCAATAATTGTACATAGGTCATGATAATCCTTTGAATGCCTTAAGTAACCAATTAACCTTTGAAGACAGGTTCTCTCTTCAACTTATATAGAAAAAACAAGTTTTAAGACTTCAGGAACATAAAAGCTATGGCATTTTCCACAACGAATCAGATTCTAGTGTGACCCATAGCTATATGTATCAGCTAGTTCCCATGCTGCAGAGCTGGACCCAGGAATTTCTATACTTGGGGCAGCAGAAACTGGTCCCAGGGCAAACAACATGAATTGCACCCTTAAGGAGTGACCCTTACTCCCATAGAAAAATATCCTGTGACACTTTTGGGGAGGCTGCAAAGCAGAATAGGTGGATACTGAATTATGGGCTTCAGATGGGGCGGGGAAGCTAACTGGGGTGCAGCGGTATGAAGGAAGCAAGCTCCCAGGTGACTTATTGAGTTCATTCTTCTTGCCATACTAGCTCTGCTGCTTTTCTTTGGAAGGACTGCAAGCGGTTTTAGTCCTTTCTATTGGCATGTGGGATGAAGCCTTGGTCATTCAGACTTAGTTAAGGTTCTTGATCACTGTACTTGTCATTTCTCTCCCTCTCTCTCTCTCTCCCCTTATAAACAGGATATCAGGTTTCCGGATGAGTCTGGGAGTTTTGGCTCTGCTGGTCATCCAGGCTACAGTAGGGATTGCCAACAACTTTCTGGATGAATACCTGGATTTCAACATTGTCAAGAAATTACTTCGATGGTTCTAGAAATTTTTCTCCCTTTTAATCAGTGTTTTCTACCCCAGGAGATAGATTGAAACATGTGAAATCAAAATTCCTATGTTTGAATTGAATCATAGAATGATAATGCTGAGAAATATTCAGCCCAATTCCATTTTACAGTGGGAGGAAACTGAGACCCAGAGTTTGTCTCTATTTTTGCTTTCTCGAAATGACTTTGGAAGAATTCCCTTCCTAGAACTTATTATGTGTTTGATTTTCTATGAACTATTATTTGTCCTTGTACGATGGAGGTAAAAATCCAAAAAACAAATTCCTTGTTTTTGTTTGTTTTTTTAAAGAAATTGTTGTTGAAGGACAGCATGCTTGTTTTGGGGGAAATTATATAAATAACTTTGCTGTCATCTGACACTTCCTATATTATGTGGTGCTGTGTGGTGGTGTGGTGTGGTGTGGTGTGGTGTGTGTGTGTGTGTGTGTGTGTGTGTTTCTCCTCCTGAAGCAAAGTTCCCAACATATGGAACTGGGCAGTTAAGCCTCTTTCATTAGTAGTGGAAAGGCACAGATGGCTGGTACATGGGGGAGATTAGATAGACACTCCCGAGTAGCCAGGGCAAAGAGTCATTCCCCTAATAAATAGAACAAAACAAACTTGACTGAGAAAATATGCTTTAGACAACAAAGAAAGGAAGACTCAGCTCACATCCCAGTATGTACTTGGAGTAGGGATGGGAAACCTGCGGCCTTGAGGCCCTTTGATTGAATCCAAACTTCACAGTTCTTGAGGACCTAGAGGGCTGGAGGTTCCCCACTCCTGACCTAGAAAACTGAATATAGATTACATTATCTCTATTTTTTTTTAATTTTTATTTTATTTATTTATAAATGTTCTACAATCACTTCCTTAAAATTAAGATTTTATACCCCC
>CM053772.1:167471445-167759869 GCA_028658325.1 Potorous gilbertii | reverse complement strand
GGGTTGGCAGCTCATCTCCTCCTACCCTAGTTTTCCACTCAAACTCTTATTCTTTGAAATTCCTCCAAGCTTAGGTCAATCTACACCTCTCATTCTCCAAATGTATCTGTGGGTTTCAGTGCTGTTGGCTCTCGTTCTGGGTGAGCTAAGAACACCTGCACAGGATTGACCCAGCATCATCAGGACCAAAGACCAAAGATTGTCTTACTAACTTTTCTCCTTGCCTTGTTCTAGCTAGAGATTTCTGAGGGCACATTGTCCCTGTGATGAAGTGGTAGGGAGGGAATTGGTAGGAAATAAAGGAACACAGGTAAGCTAAATTGTTGGTGCCTTTGGACAGGGTCAGATTGGGAGAATTATGCAGAGTAGATTAAGGGATGATGGGGTGGGGAGTATTTAGTTCAAGTGACAGGGACCACATTCCCTTTCTAAAAATAAATTTAGCCAGATGTACTAGTTGACATCAGCCTCCTAAACTCTCAGAAAATTTGTATTCAATCTGCCAAAAAAGAGATGTTATAGGCAGAATAAGATGTTGGGGATGACTTTTCCCCCAGATGACTGAACCCTAACCAAAGAGTCAGGGGTGCAATTTAGTAAACTGACCCAAACTGATCAGAATTATCCTCCTGAAGGTCCATCCCATTTAGAGATGTTAGAATTGCAGGGCCAATACCTTACAAGTACTGCCAAACAATAGACTTCCATGGTCCAGGCAGGTAGTACCGGTAATTTTCCTACACCTCAGAGGCAGGAAATGCCAGATCCCTTTTCAATATCTGGCATAGCAGAATCCCTTCTGTCATTCATTTTGGCCATGACCAGGTTCAGTTAAAGGAAGTAGCTTCACTTGGGATACTAAGAAAGAAAAAGTAAGAAAAAGCTGTATGAATTAGGCAGTAGGAGTCAGGGTTGGGGGTAGGGAGCAGGAGAAGAAGCAAAAGTAGGGAATGGGGGGTGGGGTAGGAGATGGGCCTGAGTGACATCTCCAGAGTCCAGTGGATGTCTGTCCATCACCCCCCTCTTTAGATGCTACACTGTCAGAAGGAGAGATGTGAAAAACTCTCTAGATTTATAAGCACTGTACCATAGCTTGGGAAGCCCTCAAGTCTTCCAGCTATGGAACAGTGGCCATGAGCACTAGTCACAATAGTGATCACCTCATCTTCCAAGGGCCTCTTCTCTTTATATCATCTAGTTTATGCTCCTCTTCCAAGCTCACCTGGCTATCCGTGGGCAGCATCAGACAGCAATGCCTCTAGGATTCTTGGGGTTCATCATGGGGACAGGGAGTGAGTCTCTAGGCTTTCTCAGAGACTCCCAAGGAAGTCATCACTGGTGTTTCTGCCCACCCTCTCAATACAGTAGCATGTCTTTAAACCTGGAATTGTTTCCACCCAGAGTTTGGCACAATCCTGATCCACCGGTGCCTGGCCTGTGCAATCACTCAGCAGCTTTGATGGGAAGGTGGTCTTCCCCATGGCCTGAGGATCTGTCTTTTCTGATGGCCTGAGAAGACCTCAGGCTGGACAGACAAGGGGATTCCTTGATTTTGGATAGCAGTCCTTCTCAGCTCGTGGGGACTGGCAACTCATCCCACACAGGAGGCCCTGGGAGCAGGGGAAGGGTTGTCCCCTGGGGCCAAAGGCTGGTATGGATTTTTCCCCAGCCTATCCCTCTGTCTGTCTCTCTCACACCCAGTAGGCATGTGCCGTGGAGTTGAGATTGATGTATGTGGAAGTTTTGCAAAATGTGGCTTACGGTGGCTGGAAATTGCCACCCTTAACTTCCACCATCTGCCTGCTCCAGTTCAGCTCAATTTGCACAGATTAAAAAAAAAATAAAAAACAAGGATGGGATGACATCCTGTTTCCTTTTTTTTTTTCTTTTTAAAATTTAACCACTAGAGTTTTGGCTCTGAGGGTCCCCTGCAACTAGGGATTGCCAAATAACTCATCAAGTTCTTGCATCCATTCATCCCCTGGCCCGCCTTTGATGATGGAGTCCACCAGGTCAGCACCCTCTGGTAGGTTGGGGAAAGAACCCCCAGCTCCTTCACTGGTGTAATTATAAGGTATATCTTGGGATGGATTCCGGTCATATGCCTGACTCTGGTTGCTTGAGGCAAAGTTGCCACTTGGCATCGGTGGCTGGGTTGGAGGCTGGCTAAATCCTGGCATGCCAGGGACCCCTTGACTCATGCCAGGCATAACCATTTGTCTTGTCTGGTTGTTCCCTTGTTGCCCAGGGAGGGATGACATCATCTGCCGACCCATGGTTGTCGGGTTGAGAGCTCTCACTGTGCCCGTGGTGTCCACAACTGACTGGCCCATCCCCTGTGCGAAATGCTGCTTGGTCAGCCTAGGCTGTCCAGCCTGCATGGGATAAGCAGTGCCATTGTTGAATGGACCCAGCTCTCCACTAGTCCTCCCCGGCATGCCCTGTAAGCTCCTCTGTTGCCAGTTTTGTGCTCCTTGTTGGACAGTGCCCATAATGCTCTGAAGTCTTGGAGGGCCTTGGGGCCTGGGCAAGGCCTGTCCTACAGGTCCTTTCATCTGCTGATGCTGTTGGGGGATGCTTGAGTTCACCAGCATGCTCTGGCTAAACCCACTCACCATGCCAACTCCTTGAGCTGCTGCAGGCTGCCTCGGGCCTTGGGCCTGGCTGTGGGACATGCCCATGCCACTTTGGTTCGGATGCTGTAGCATTTGGCTCATCCCTGCACTCATGTTGTACATTCCTGGTTGGCTGGCAGAGGCGTTGCTGTAAGGGGTCATTCCAAGCTCAGATTGAGCTGCTGCAGAAGGCATGGCCCCAGGGTTCTGAGAAGGTCCCATTCCCATCATGCCTGCACTCTGGGCCATCATCCGGGAAGCTCTCATATTCTGGAGAGCTGCCTGGTTTCTCACGGCTGCGATATCCTGGGGAGAACCTGCGACGAAAAAAAAAGGCCACACCACTCACTTTTTTTTTCCAGAGAAAACTATACACTGAAGCCAAATAGGCTGAGAGAATAAGTCATTTATGACTTGGAATACATTTGTTTTTCATCTCTGCCTCTTAAAATCCCTGTTTTCTTCCAAGGTTCAATATAAGCACCACCTCCTGCTACTCAAGTATTTTTTTGTGATGCCCTAGTTGTGAGTGCACTCCCACACAACCTTGCCCCACCCTGCCCTATACATTAATTTATTTATACATCTATGAATGAGAGAAGACACAATTGCTTCATAGTCCCTAAATAGTTCTTCAATTTCATTTTCCTGCAATAAACTTCCAAGTCTTGAAAGCAGTCCTATAGAAATTAGATCCTGGGAAACAATGCACTGCAGCTAAAAGTCGCTTCTTTTACATGTGAGGGGTGTGCATGTGAGGGGACTGCTTTCACTCAGGTCCTCTCAGAACTATTCTTGTCTCTCCTTAAGCAATTTTGTTTGAGGGACTGCCCTTCTCTTAGGTCCCTGTTAACTGTTGATATCACTCCTCAAGCTGTTTCATCTGTATTTTTCACACAAATATCCTCTTTCTATTCCTTTCAAATAAAATGTTTTCTAGACATTCTCTATAAGAGTGGGACAATATATCTACATTCACCTATTTGTGTAGTTGCTTCTCTTCCTCCTTCCCTCTCCCCCTCTCCTTTGCCCTCTCCATCCCCACCCAATGTAAGCTCTTTAAGGATGGGGGCTGGGTTTTTTGGTCAGTGCCTACAATAATACCTGGTACCTAGCAGGACCTTAGTAACTGTTTGTTGAATGAATGGATGAACAAATGAATGAACTTATTCCCAGAAATCTTTGATTTCCCAGGATGATCTTTTGGCATGGAGATACTCCTTTTTGTGAAAGGATCAATGATGCCCTGACCATACTTTCATTAGTGCTGATAAGGTAATGTGTTTTTTCCCTCACCAAGAAAGTACCAGCTTCCTTGGAAGCAAGAGCTCATTCATTTCCCGAGCTACCTTACGTTGGAACTGCTGATCATATTACAGATTCAATTTGTGATGTGGAACATGGAATACTATAAAGAAAGACCATCAAACTAATTGTCCTTAAGACCTCAATAGTGTTGGAGGGGTTAAAGATCATCCTTTCTTGTTTTCTAAGGGGCTCCTGTGAGCTACAGGAATTTGGGGGACATCGTTGCAGGGTTTCCACATGTTCTGGATTCGGTGCTTTTTCATGCGTCAGAGCAATGTGGGCAAGAGTCAGAACTACCAAAATATTCCTCGCTTACCCTCAAATTTCCCAGATGTTTTGCTCTGGCTCAGCCTACTGTTGAGGTAAGGGATTACCGTTTCTCTGTAGATCTCTAGTGTGGTTTTAATGATGCAGAGATTTGTATCAACGTTGGACTCAAGTATCAATCCCAAGTCACGTAGTCCAAATGAACCACATGGGCTCACTTCTCCCTGGGTTCCATGAAGTTTTCAAACAAGGAAGAGACAATCAGGATAATGGGGACAGGGAACCATATTTCAATAGCTTGGGAGGAAAGTAGCAATGGATTTTTCTATGTCCTTGCTACTGATTAAGTCTATGAGAAAAAGAAAAATTGTTTTTCCTGCCCACTTAAAGAAAATGAAGTCTCTGAGCCAATCGATACAAAAAGTAAATTTTATCCCACCTTAGAACAGTGATGAGAAACCAGATGAAGATAGTCTAACCTTCAAATCAAGAATCTTCACAGAGGAGGGGGCGGGTTTTTGTCTTATTGATTTCTGGACACAAATATGTTTCCATAATCACGAGTTTCACTTAAAAGAAACAACTGTAGGAATTGTTATCATGACTCATGTTTATTTGGCTTGGTGGGTCAGTATCATTCTGAACTGAACAGTGAAATAATTTGGGGAGTAATATCTCACTGTGCTCAGGTAAAGCCTTAACAATTATTTTCACTTTTGGGCATCACTGAGTTTGGGCATCTGTCCCAACACTAGGTGACATTATGCATTGCAACTTTATGATGTGGTAGACTAAGAGGCGTGCAGTGGCACTATGAAAAGAGTGCATGACTAGTAGGAAAGGTGGGAGTTCAAATCCCATCTCTGATGTCTAATTACTGTGGGAGCCTGAGGAGCACTGGTAACAAACTTTCTGAGTATCAACTTCTGGATTAAAAAACAGGGATAGTAACACCTGTTAAAACTCAAATAAAAAATTTAGGCAAAGTACTGTCACTTATTTCCTCATTTTTCTTTAGGGCAATGGTGCCAAATGCAAATACAAACAGATCTGTGTCAGCCCAAGTGTACTTAGAAAAACACAAATAAAAATTATCTATGTTGTATTGTGTTTTTATTTAGTTTGCTAAATGTTTCCCCAATATATTTTAATCTGGCTCTCTAGAATAGGGTACCATAGTTTAGAAACTCTCCATCAATGCAAATCAATAAATATTCTGTAATTCAGAGCCTTAAAAGAGTTGCCTGGGGGCAAGATTAAATGACCTGCTTAGGATCACACATTTAGGTTAGTATGAACCAGAGATAAGACTTGAATGAATCCAAGGTCTGTCCTTTGCTGACTACAGCATGCTGGCTCTCACAGATTTGGTCCAATTATTTCCCCACAAAGGCTTACGATATTGACACTAGGAATTGGGTCATCCACATGGACAATCTGATTAACTGGGAACAAATGGGTCATTGAGATGACTGAAAAATCCCAAATTGACTGAAAAAACAAAATGGCCCATCTTGTCCATCATTCTATGGTTGATTCATAGGCTTACTTTGGATAAATATGGGGTGGTTATACTAGAGACAGATGCAAGGGTCTACCTCAAGGCTTTGTAATTTAGAAGCAAGGCCATCGACAAGGATACTTTTCCAGTGCCTACTGATTTTCTGCAATTCAAACCCCATTACTAATTGTGTGCAATTTAAGATCTGTTGTTTTTAACTAATTCGGGGTTGCTTTCGCAGAATACTGCAAATCTATAAAGCCCTTCAATGTGTCTTAGAATCTCAGTCCTAACCAACTTCTATTTTTTAAAACGTAGCATAATTAATTGTACTATCTACATGTAGAAGAAATGTTATTTTTAAATCAGCTGCATATTTGCCCGTGAAAAGAAATTAGAATAATTTATTATTCTTGTATGCCTGTAGTAATTTTAAATGTTCAGAGAAAGCGAGCTTAAAGCAAATGTTCCTCCAAAGATTAGCTTTATTCCTCACTTTATTAGGATGTATGTTGGGCAACGGGTCTCTTTTATAGCTGAACACGCAGGTACTATCCTGAAAAATTGTGGTCGATTTCATTTTATTGTTTTCTGGCTAATAGCCCAATGTCAAAGCCAATTCTTCCATATTCAGCCAGTGTCAATAACATGCCAGTTGTTTCCTAAAAGGCCTCAGTTCTATCTTCCCTCCGGGAGGAGTTCATATTTGTGAAAAATAACCATTTTCCCATGGGCATATAACATTGCCGAGGGGTATAGGACTCAATAAGAAAGAGAAAGACAGTCATTAGGTCCTTTGAAAAGAAGAGTGCTAAAAGTATGGAGGAGGAACAGTCTGGGAGCTATTTCTGACAGGCTTTCTCAGGAAGGACAATGTTTCTTTATCTATCAATCTGATATTCTCCCAGATGTGTAACATCAGCATAGCAGCAGTGTTTGTCAAAGACATGAAAAATATGGAAAATACTAAAAGATGTACTATATTGTCTTGTATCAAGCAGCCAAGACATCCTAATCTTTTCTTGCTCTTTTAGCCCATGTAGAGATTTGCTACATATATATCACATGTGAATTGGGAATACAGAAAGGTGCAAAGGGATGAGTTTAAAGACCATGAACCAGAAGTATAGCAAGAAAAGAAAGTCCTTTAAGGGATATTTCTAAAAATGCAGAACATCTCAAGCCTATCAGCAGTTTGCCAAATGTGGGTTGGTCACCCAATGGGATCAGGATTTCATGTGTGGCATGCCTTAAAATCAGCTACAGGATTAACCAAATTCCTTTCTCTCTTTAAAACAGTCTGCAAGGCAGCAGAGTATAGTGAGAAGAGGGACAGACTTGGGTCAACATGGTATGCCTCTGACCACATTGCTGGTTGTGTGAGCAAGGCCAACCTCTCTGTGTCCTCACAGGTCCCACCCCAGCGAATTTTTTACATTGATGAAATCATAAATCCAGATCACTGTCCTCTCCAAACACAATCTAAAGGGGTATATGCATGTGTGAGTGGTAGGGGAGGAGGGGCACTAGGAACTGTAATCTGAATAGATACAGGGCCTAGACCTGTGGTCTTATTGGTGTACGAAGTTATCCATGAAGAAATTCCTGTACCAGGGCTGATAAGCATCCTCTCTGCAATTTATAATCATAGAGAATTTTGCTGCTCAGGGTACCAAGAGGTTAAGTGATCTGTTTGAGGTCATTCAATGAGTATTTATTTAGGGGCATGACTTGAACCCAGGTCTTCCTGATTCCAAGGTCAGCTCTCCAGCCACTACACCATGCTGTGTCTTGTAATAAAAGCTAAGAAAAAGTGATTCACCAATTTTTTTTAAAAAAAGATACTCCTTCAGAGAGTACTAGAATTGATTTTATGACTAGAACCTTGGTGAATTTTTCCATTCTAAATGTAACAAGTGAAGTGACCTAAACTGATGGGTAGGCAGGTTAGGTAGGGATGGACAAGGATGGAGTCAGAGAAGAACTCAGTAGAAATGTGGGTATTTTTCCAAAGAGGTTCCTTGGATCTTAGTATTTCAGAGTTAAGAGAGATCTTCAAAGGTCCTTTAGTCGAAGCCACGTTGGAAAAAGAAGTCTTTTGATAATATCTGTGACTAATGTTTACCCAAATTCCACTGGAAGATCTCCAATCACAGGGGAAATCAATATCTCCAAGGCAGTCCATTCTTCTTTTGGATAGCTCTAGCTGTCTGACTTGGAAACGTACCCCCTTTGCTCCCAGTTCTTCCTTCTGAGGCCATGAAGAATATGTCTAATTTCTCTTTTACATGACATACTTTCAAATATTTGAGGACAGATACTGTCTGCCTCAAAAGTCATCCTTTCTCCAGCTAAACACCTGCAATTCAATCTTCTTATATATGACATTCTCTCCAGTCTCCTTGTTGGATATCAAGTATCGCTGACTTCACTGAGAGGTTTCTCAGATTGGGCAAATAGAGTTCATTAGGATTTCTGCTACTTTTTCTCTGTTGATATCCTCAGTTATATCACAATGATAATTCCTATTTGGGTCAGAGGAACAGTCAGTTTAGACCTTTTTGTCATTCCCTGTATCCCCTTAGCAACTTGTACCAGGGAAACAGATGAGGAACATTTCTGTAGTGACTACAACTTTCAAAGCTAACCCAACACTCTACATTTCATAAGGATGTTATACAATGTTCTCTCTGTTCCTTTTAGGGTCATGATTTGAAAAAAAATTCATCAAGGCTGGGATGTTCAAATCAGTCTTTAATGATCTGCTTATCCTCTAAAATCAGCAGTAATTAGAGATGGTTACAAGTTGGAGCTTTTCCTTCTATTGCATGAACTCTGACTTCCTAACTAGCACTAAATTCAAGGAAGCAAAGAGGACAATGGGATAGGATTTGCTTCTCTGAGCAGTAAGATAATCAGGACATTGCATGAAAAATGTGACGTGGAAGACATTATCAGTCCTGGTCCCATAGCTGCACCTTTCCTAAGAGGGTAGTAAACAGTTAGGCTCCAGCCTTACCTTGAAATTGATTGACTTGCTGCACTGGATAAGGGGTCCGTTGCTGGAGATGCTGCCGGGGCAAATGTGACTGCTGCAACTGCTGGATTGGAAGGGAAAAGGGTAGGAAGAAACATGGAGAGGGAAATGGAGTCAGAGCAAGCAGGGAGGGGCAAGGAGAGAGAGAAACAATGACAAAGAATTAATTAAATCCTCCAGTGATTCTGAAATGGAAAACTTTGAATGTGATATGGTGGAAAAGGTATTGGAGAGAGAGTCAGAAGATCCTGGGTTCAATTTCCATCTCTGCTACTTACAATCTGGGCGACCTTGGTAAGCTAAATCCCAATGGCACATGTTGTAACATTCTGGTAATAAGCTTGTAATCTGAGTGCTATATGTATTTCCCCCAGAGAGGCAGATAATAACTGCTCATCTAGGGCCATCAAGTGTACACGCTTCTCATTCACGTCTAATCACAAATCTGTCACAGTGGGTTCAGTCAACACTGGGGACTGTACTTGAGTTCTCTTGACATCATGTGGATGCCAAAGGAGAAGGTGATTCCTTATTCATACTCACATGAGACTGTTTTTTTCCTTCTGGTTACATTTCTTGGTTGATATATTTCACACCACTCTTTGCATATGATTCCTCATTTTTAATGGAATACAGACTGTTTACACCTTCTCTGCATCATTCTGTGGGTGATCGTTAGCTTTCAATTCTTTGAAAACTAGATTTTCATGACTCATAGTCAGAGATCATCAGAATATTGATGTTGAAAAGAAAGGGCCTTTGCTTCAGGAGGAAGCTTCAGGTCTTTAACAGAATTTCCCAAAATGAAATGTAGTCTATTCTCCTCCTGCTTTACCCTGGGCCCAGCTCATTGTCCCTGTTCAAGGTCTAATATATATACATATATTATGTATATATATATATACTGATGGATGAGCTCTAAAAAGTCTCCACCCAACTGCATAAAAAGGTCTAGACAATGAGAGATCTACTCTTTTTGAGTTCAGGCTAATTCAATCCAGGCTACAAAGTTAATACGTACCTCCACTCTGTGCCAGGCACTGTACAAGGTGCAACTACAAAGACAGAAGTGAAGCATTTTTGTTCTGGGAGATACAGCTTATCTACACAGAAGCAAAAAACAAAGTATATGCTCTTCATCCACTTGGTTTTTCCTACGTGGATGGTTACGGCTGAACTCTTTTCAGTGATTGTTGATCTTATTTAAGAGAGAATTCAATGTTATTAGGAGTTATGACAGCATCATCCTTTCAATGCCTTTTACTTTGTAGGTGTTTTGCTTGTTAACTGTTATGGTTAAGGGTAAAGGAATGCCAGCTATCTGTGTTCTTGCTTTTTAAGTAGTATCTTTTTTATACCATTCTCTAACCTAGAACACATTTGTTCCCAGTTGTGATATCACTCCCAGGGCCCAGGTCTTATGGGCAGGCTTCCATAATACTGCAGGCAAGATAAACCAGAACGTGGATAAGAGGATAGGGATGATGAGGGCTGGCCTGGATTCAATTTGAGCTGTAGCACTGGGCTACAGTCAACTCTTCATGTAGTGAGTAAAGATTAACCAGTTATAATACTCTTTCCCTCTCAAAAGTACATTGTATATATATATTCTTTGTATTTTACTTCTGTGTGGATGTTGTATCTCCCAGAACAACAGTGTTTTACTTTTGACTCTGTATTCCTGGTGCCTTGTATAGTATCTGGCACATAGTAGGTACTTATTAACTCTTTGTGGCCTGAATTGAATTAACCTGAACTCAGGAAAGAGCAGACCTCTCATCCATTATTTCCTGTTCACCATCTCTCTTAGAACTATTCTCTCCTTAAATTTTCGTCATTCCAGTGCCCACAAGTGGTGTTGAACTTCTTGCCTCATGAGAGCTTAGCCCATTTCCTCTTAGCTCTCTGTGGATCAACTGATCCTGATAAACGGAACTCCATCTTCCTAACACCCCTGAACTGGTTCAGTTAAATCTCTCCTGGGTTCTCTGGACTATCCCTTTCTTGTATTGACCATAGCAATAACATATGGAACAGAAGCCATCACTGAAAAGGACCAGAAGAAAATCTGAAAGTCACTAAGACTGAGAGAAAGGATTGCAAAGTATAGTGTCCTCCCAGATGCATCATTTATCATTGCCTGAAAGATATTAGTATGGCTCCTTGTCACATACTGACTGCGGGGTGGAAGGAACAAAGGTTTGTCTCTTTTTTTTAGCTGGCAGGCTGTTGGTCTACCTTGTAAAAAGGAAGATAATTACCAGGTCATTCAGGCACAAAAACCAAATCACAAACAGAGGCAGAAGATGAGCATACAAATCAAGAAGCTTTCCACTTCTTTCCTGATTTAGGGTTTGTAATGTACTTTCTTTAGAAGCATCCTGGACAGTAGATATTATGAATATTGTTATCTCTTATTTTATGGATGAGGAATATAGAGCTAGCATAGGATAGTGGGTGATGTGCTGGACCTGGTGTCAGGGAAATCAGGTTCAAACTACACCTCTGACACTCACTAGCTGCATGACGATGAGCAAATCATTTAAGCTCTGGGAGTCTTGGGCAACTTGGGACTATATTGACGGATGGGACTGCTCACGTGTCCTTGATGTATCAGCAGAAAAGGAACAAGAGGCTGAAGGAAAATAACTTGCTCACTGTTTGTGGAAAATAGAAAGTACCAGAATCAAAAATAAATATTTGTTAAGTGCTTGCAGTGTGTACTGCACCATGCTAGAGGAGGCCCAAAATCCAGGTAAGGGATAATCTACTAGATGACTCCTCAGTTCCTCCTGCTGTCTCTTGCCTTCTTGTTGAAATTCTCCTCTTCCATCAAGGCTCATCTGAGGTGCTCCCTCCTCTGTGAAAACTCCCCTGATCCCTGAAGCTCAAAGAGCTTTCTCCCCCTTCATATTTTATTTAGAGTGGGGGTTCCCAATCTAGGGCATGTCTCCCCAATCTGTGGCACATATATTCCCAATGGTTATGAGAAGCTTGTCAAAGTGGCTTAGGGAATATTTGGTAAGTAGCCCTATTATCTAATGAAATCAGTTAATCTATTTTATTTTTTTAGGTGCAGATATATGGTAAATGCTAGAATTTATTTCCTTTCATATTGAATAGGGGAACCAGGAGAACTTATTGGAAGCTAAGAAGCACAAAGACTTAAAAAAAAAAAAAGGTGAGAAACCCTGTCTATATCTTCTTTGTTATCTCTGTATCCTCAGCACTTAGCACAGTGCATGGCACATAGCAGGCACTTAATAAAAGTTTGTTGACAGACTGGCAGAAATATTGCTGATGGAAAGAAATAACAATTGGTCACCAAATATCTAGTAGATAGAAGAGTGATCCTTAAACATCTTTGACCTCAGGACCTCTTTATATTCTTAAAAAGGATTCAGGACCCTACCCCCAAGAGTTTTTGTTCATGTGGGTTATACCCATCAATATTTACTGTATCAGCAATGAATATGTTTTAGTATTAGTATGAAGATAGCTTTGACCTTGTGGTCCCTCAGAGGTTCCACACTTTGCTAACCACTGATTAGAACACTGTGCTTAAGCACAAGAGGAGATGGGGGGAAGTCTGAGAAGTAATGGAGCCTATCTCTGTCAAATAGGGTGTCACAATGTCGATATACATTTATATACACATCTACTGCCTCAAATTCCTTTCAAATCAAATCCATTTCAGTTTATACAAACATTTACTTGACAGGTACTAGGTAATGCTGTGTTGAATAGCATTGACTTAAATATTTATTAATCTCTAGTTAGAGGAAATACAATATTAAGATAAGGAAGAAAGGCAGCATGATACAGTAATGGTTGCAGTGTTAGATCTGGAGTCAAGAAGGGTCAGGTTCTAATCTTGCTTTAGCATTTATTAGCTGTGTGACTCTGGACAAGTCCTTTGGCCTCTCTAAGTCTCAGTGGTCTTATCTGTAAAACAGAAACCATAATGGTACCTAGGGTTATTTTTGAGGACCAAATAAGATCTGCAGACTTTTTTTCCCCTCTCTGTGTAAAATGGATCTGTGTTTTCACTGATTTAGGGAGATTTTGGTAAGGAAACTCCCTCTCCTCATGGAGATTGGCCATTGCTTTGCAACTTACAGTCTTTGAGGGTTTCCTGAATCCACAAATAACTTGCCCAGGGTTACAGACTTCATATTTGTCAGTGGAAGGTCTTGATGGCTTTCTCTCTTCACTATGCCATTCTACTTGTAGCTCTTAAATCTATAAAACTAAAGAGCTCATAGGATTTTGAAGCTAGAAAATCAAGTGGAATATCTCATCCCTCTTTTACAGATGAGAAAACTAAGGTTTAAGGGGCAAAACAACTTGCACCAGGTCACAGTGGCAGAGTGAGGGTTTGAAACCGGATTTTATACTCCAAAGTGAGAGTGGTGTGGAGGTGACAGTCTAGTAGAGGGGCATGATATTCATGGACACCTGTAACCCACAAACTGCTGAGTGCCCTTGTCAGAGCATAAAACAAAGTGCTACGTGAGAGGTCCAAGGAAGAAGAAGAGGCTGGTGCTGATCACAAGGTATTAGGGACAGCTTCCTAGAGAAAATAGCTTTCAAATTGGGTTTTAAAAGATGGGGAGGAATTTAACAGGTAAGGAAGAGGAGTAAGTCTATTCTAGGCTTAAGGGAAAGAATGTGCTGAGGAAAGAATAGGAGGGACAAATTCATGAAACGTGTGACACTGAGCAAGTTACTCAATTAACTGTTTCCAGTTTGACTCAAGTATAGAATATATGGTAGAACACTGGTATGATAGAAAGCTATAAAAGTAGGTTGATGCCTAGCCAGGGTGGACCTTGAATCCCATGTGAAAGACTGAAGTGTGTTGGAGACAGCTAGGTGGTACCATAGAGCCAGGCACTGTGCTAAGGGCTACAAAAAGGCCAACACATGGTTCCTGTCTTTGAGGAACTCATTTTCTCATCTCGACTCCAAAGCCAATGAGGGCTTCTTTCCCTGGGCAGTGGAGGCAAGCAAGAGGAGGCTGCCCTTACTGGCTGGGTAATGAGGGCTTGAACCAGGCTGCTTACAGTGAGCACAGAGAAGTAGGGCTGTGTTACTGTTACCTGTTCAGCCAGAATCTGCTGTTGCTGCTGCTGCCTTTGCTCTCTCAGAAACTGCTGCTTCTGCTGTTCCATCAACTGTGCCCTTTGATCGATGAGCATCTGCTTCATGATGGCTGCCTGGGGCTGGGTGGTCAGGAAGCTGGGACCCCCAGGGTTGGCACCAGTGACTATGCTGCTGGAGCCTGGAGCCACAGAAGGCTGAATAGGGCCTGTGGTCCTCGAGAGTCCTACTGGGTGCTGATCCTGTACAGAGAGAGAGAGAGATGGTCAGCAAGTCTTATTCCCATGAGAGTCTACAGAATGGAAGAACAAGGAACAATATTGATGAAAACTCACATTTGCATGATGCTTTGAGGTTAATATAGGACTTTTCTCATGTGAGAAAGAGTAGCCCAGGTATTGAAATCCCTATTTTACAGGCAAGGAGAGTGAGGCTAGAGGAGCTTAGGTGATGTGTCAAGGGTCACAAAGCTACTTACTAAGTGTCAGAGGCTGGTCTCATGATTCTAAATCCAGTCCATTTTTTTTTGAAGCATGTAGTTATATAGCTAGAAGCTTCCAAGTAACATACTTTACATGTCCCTAAAAGTATCCCGGTAACATTCCCACCCTATCTTCCAATGGCAATGTTAGAAACATCAATTATGAACAGCAAAATGTCTTTGTTGTAGAAAATCTGTGATTTATCTAGACTAGTTAGGGAAGTTCAAGATAGTGATGGGCTTATCAATTGATAATTATACTGTATTCTCAAGAAGGAAGGGCACTGATCACCCATGGAAAGCCTCTCTTGACTTCCCTTATCAATGATTTTCCCCTACTCTCTTTTTCTTTCTCTACTCTCTCTCTCTCTCTATCTCTCTTTATATATTTCACATTATATGCAAGATATGTATATCTATAAATATAAAGCTATATGTATTTATCTCCATCTATGTCTCCATTTATCTATCGTCTATGTATCTATGTATCTATCGGCATACCCATTCCTCATCTCCAGTAGAATATAACCAAAGACTGGTATTAATTGGGATCATTCTATTTTTTCTAATTTATTATTTATTTTAAATATTCTTTTCACATTTTGAGTTCCAAATTTCTCCCTCCCTCCCATTTCATCTTCAACCCATTGAGAATGCAAGTTGATATATCAGTTATCCAAGTGAAATCATGTAAAACATATTTCCATATTAGCCATATTTCAAAAAAAGTAAGAAAAATAAAGGAAGTGAGAAAATTATATTTTGAGTTGCACTCAAAGTTCATCAGTTCTCTCTCTGGAGGAAGATAACATTTTGTTCACCATGAGCCCTTTGGAATTGTCTTAGATCATTGTACTGATCACAGTAGTAGTCTTTCACAGCTGTTCACCATTACAACATTGCCGTTACTGTGCACAATGATCTCCCAGTTTTCACTTTACTTTGGATCGGTTCATACAGGTCTTGCCATATTTTTCTTAAACTACTCCTCTCATCATTTCTTATAGCATAATGATAATCCATCACAACCCTTTGTCACAACTTGTTTAGTCATTCTGCAACTGATGAGTATCCCCTTGATTTCCAATTCTTTGCCACCACAATAAGAACTATTATAAATATTTTGTGTATATAAATGTGTGTGTGTGTGTGTATCCTTTTTTTTTTCTTTGATCTTTTTGGGCTACAGACTTAGTAGTGGTATTGCTAGGTCAAAGAGCATGCACAGTTTTATAATCCTTTGGCCAGAGTTCTTAATTTTTCCCCAGAATAGTTGGACCATTTCACTGGTCCACCAACAGTTCATTATCTTTTCCCTCAGCCCTTCCTGCATTTGTCATTTCTGATAGGTGTGAACAGTCAGAGTTTTAATTTGCCTTTCTCTAATCAATAGCATTTAACTGACTACATTAAAACCTTTAGCTATAGAGCACAACAAAATGCAACAAGTAAGGGCAGCAAGGTGGCACAGTGAATAAAGTACTGACCCTGGAGTCAGGAGGACCTGAGTTCAAATCTGGCTTCAGGTATTAACTAGGTGTATGAATTGGGCAAGTCATCTAACTTCAATTGCCTCTGCCTTTAGGTATCCCTAAATTCATATTCCAAGCCCTCTTCTCTTTCAGTGTGGTAGCCATTAAATCTTGTGTGATCTTGAGTATGGCACTACAATATTTGAATTGCTTCTTTCTGGTGGCTTGAATTATTTTCTCTTTTGATCTGGAAGCTCTGGAATTTGGCTATAATATTCCTAGGAGTTTTCATTTTGTAATTCCTTTCAGGAGGTGGTTGGCAGATTCTTTCAATTTCTATTTTACCCTTTGGATCTAAGATATTGAGGGCAGTTTTCCTTGATAATTTCTTGAAATATAATGTCAAGGCTCTTTCTTTGGTCATGGCTTTCACATAGTCCAAAAATTCTTAAGTGATCTTTCCTTGATCTATTTTCCAGGTCAGTTGTTTTTTTGTTTTTTTTTTCCAGTGAGATATTTCATATTTTCTTGTATTTTTTCATTCTTTTGACTTTATTTTATTGTTTCTGTATCATGTTACATAAAGTCATTAGTTTCCATTTGCCATATTATAATTTTTAAGGATTTATTTTCTTCAGAGATTTTGTACCCTTTGTACTTTTGGTCAATTCTGTTTTTTAAGGAGTTCTTTCTTCAGTTAATTTTTGTTCCTCTTTTACCATTGGGCCAATTCTGTTTTTTAAGGTGTGATTTTCCTTTAGTATTTTTTTGTGCCTTTTTTACTAAGCTATTAATTGTTTTTCCATAATTTTTTCATCACTTTCATTTCTTTCTCCAAATTTTCCTCTCCCAATATTATCTCTTTCTTTAACTCTTTCAGGAATTTCTTTGAGACTTTGTAGCTGTTTTTACACTGTTGTCTTGGTCTTCCCTGACACTGTAGTAGCTTTTTATGGTCAAATTCTTTTTGTTTGTGTGCCCATTTTCCCAACCTATTTCTTGACTTTGAACTTTATGTTAAAGCTCTGCTCACATGGGGATAGCGAGGTACTTTCTCAAGGTTCAGGCTTTTTCATGCTTCTGTTTTCAGGGTTAGTTGTGGGGATCTGCAAATTTTTGATGCTTCCAAAGTACTGTGAACCTGGGAGAGGGTCACTGCTCTCCTGGTCTGTGTTCTGGTCCCTGGTCTTCTACAGCCATACGCACTAGTGCTCTCTTTGCCTTGGAACTGGACCAAGGCCCTTCCTACCTTGTGACTATCCCCAGAACTTCTCTCCACCCTGGAACTGCTATCTGGAACCCCAAAATGTGGATGGACAATGGAGCTGTCAATTAGAGCCAGCTGTGCCGAGTGCCGGCAAAGGGTGCTCTGTAATCTTTTCCTGGCTAGTTGTCTGACCCCTTTATCATCTCTTGGCTGAGAACTCTTCAGACTGCTACTATAGCTAGTCATTGCTGCTGCTGCTGTATATGTGGGCTCCAGACAGGCCTCTATTCTGGTGTCAAAGAGCTTTTCTGCCAACCTCCTAAGTTTTCTTAGGCTGGAAAAATGTCTCAACTCGACCTTTTGTTGGCTCAAATTTGATTTGAAGTTAATGTTATTTTGAGGGGAATATTGAAAGAGTTCAGCTGGATGGCTGCCTATAATCCGCCAACTTGACTTTACCAACTCTAATTTTAAGAAATTGTGAAAAGAGGATTTTTTTTCCTTTTAGTCCAGTCTTGTGATTTCATTGGAATAGGGGGAATTCTCAGTGTACCTTGACCAGTGCAGTTTGGAATCTTCTCTGGTTGTGGGAGGCCCTGAGAGGTTAGGTGACTTGCCCAGAGTCATTCTGCCAGTATGTGTCAGAGGAAAGACTTAATCCCAGGTTTTCTGACTCCAAGGCCAGCTCTCTCTCCATTATACTAGGCTGCCTCTCAAACAGAGAAGTAGGAGGAACAAATGAGGAAGGGTGAGCATAAAACAACAGTGCTAAGTGCTGTATCAAATACAACTTACAGAAATTAATCTGACAGTTAATTTTATATATATATATGTATGTATATATATAAATGTATATATATATGTATATATATATATATATATATATATATATATACATATATATATATATAATTGTCATTGTGGAGCACACCCAGTAATTAGGCATGAATAGTACGCAGTTAATGGAAGTAATTGTTTAACGTTATTTTCCTACAGTCAAATACAATGATATAGTTTAACATTCTTTTGTTGTGTTAGTGGTATCTATTAGTATCAATCATGAGAATACTCCTGCTTTTCAGCCTTCTCTTCCTCTTCCTCCTCCTCTTCTGTCTTCTCTGCTCCAAAATATACACTAAAAGGTGAAAATTCTACTTTCACCTGTCCAATGTTCATGGCCCAGGGGTGAACATCCCTGTCCTTCTCTGAATCCGAGGGATCACAGATTCATAGATTTAGAGTGGAAAGGGTCTCAGAAGGCCATCTGGTCCTATCCCACCACATTTTACAGATGAAGAAACAAGTCCATAGAAGGACAGTCAATTCCTCCCACCTCATCACTCCTACATAGGCTCATTTAGCGAGATGTGGATCTGGGATTGCACCCTAGATCTTCTGAGGCAGAGGAAATGTGTATCTGGTCTCCTTTCCCTACCTGCTAGAAATTCTAAACTGTGGAGATGGCTTGTCTGGGAATACTAGGCTGGTGGTGTGATGGAGGGCAGAATAAACAGTCAGGACAAGTTCTGATCTGCTACATTTGGTTCATAGTGAGGACCAAAAAATGGGCAGGTACTAAATCTGCATCTAAGTAGAGAGGAGAACGAATGGAAGAACATGAAGTGTTTGGGAGAAAATACATCCTCCTGGCACTTAGCACAATACCTGTACATAGTAAGTGCTTAACAAATGCTCATTAACTTGATTTGAAAACCAACTACCCAAATGTTCTTCTTTTTTTCCAACTGTCTTTGGCCACTTTCCAAAAAGTTTTAGCCAATTTACTCAACCTGAGCAGGTTACAAAGTTAACTATTTACGTGATTTGGTACAAGTCATTTTCCTTTAACCTATTCCCCAAGACTCACTCAACAGTTTTCTCCTCTCTCTGAACATTTGAAAAAGAGAACCGGTTTGCCCTTTTCTGCACTACTTCCAGAATTCTTATCTTCCTTTAAGGACTGCTCAGGTATATCCTTTCAGAAACCTTCACAGATTGCATGCTCTCATCTTTCTCAGATTAATTTCTCCTTTCTCATCTGTGTACCTGTTACATTCTTGTCCTCCTGACTTCAATATACATTTCCTGGCCCAGAGATGCTTTCTTTCCTCTGTGTGTTTGCATGCTCTTTCCTATCCTGCATTCTGCTCATCCTAGTTGGTACCTGATACATATTTAATAATGATAGCTAACATTTCTACTGGGCAGTCAGGTGGTACATTCGACAGAGTACTTGGCCTGGGAGTCAGGAATACTCATCTCCCCAAATTCAAATCTGACCTCAGATACTTACCAGCTGTGTGATACTGGACAAGTCACTTCACCCTATTTGCCTCAGTTTCCTCATCTACAAAATGAACTGGAGAAGGAAATGGCAAAGTGCTCCAATATCTTTGCCAAGGAAACTCCAAATGGGGTCACAAAGAGTTGGCCATGACCGAAAATGACTGCCCAACGATAACATTTATACAACACTTACTATGTACTTAACAATTACTATTTCATTTGATCCTCACAATGACCCTGGGAGGTAGGTGATTTTATTACCCTCATTTGACAGATGAGGAAACTGAGGCAAAACAGAGGTTAAGTAACTTGCCAGTATCATACAACTAGCAAGAGTCTAAAACTGAATTGAACTCAGGCATTTCTGACTCCAAACCCAGAGCTCTATTCATGGTACCACTCTATACTCCCATAGATGGGTAATCCTCCTCACTCTCCTTCAGCTTCCTTTTAAATCTGTTGTCTCCCCTCACTAGAATGTAAGCTCCTTGGGGAAACACTGCCTGGCATGTAGTAACTAGATTACTAGTACTAGATGCCTGTTGACGTGACTTGTTGAGATGATAATTTCCTTGACCTTAGACAAGTCATCAGTCCTCTCTAGGCTTCAATTTCATTATCTGTAAAAATAAGAAGGCAGGGCTATATGGCCTTGAAGGTCCTTTCCAGTTCTACATCTATGAATTCCTAAGTCCTAGAAGAAGTTGGTGATGAGGGAGCCTTCTGGTCTCAGGAGCTCCTCAAACAGGCCTGCCAAGCCAGCCCCAATGCTCCTTCATGGCACGAACAGAAGACACTAGCAGTAGATTGCAAAGTGATTGTAGCACTGGACTTGGGAGTCAAAACTTGAGTTCTAAATTCTGATCTAGATACTTAATAGCTGGGAGAACTTGGACAAATTCCTTAAACTCTCTGGCCCTCAGTTTCCTCATCTGTAAAATCAGCATCTTGACCTCCAAATTCCCTTCAGGTTCTAAGTCTATGATCCTATGTTAGCCCTCCTTTCAGATGACATCTCCCTTTCAGGGCTGATTTTAGCATTAGGCAAAGCTTCCCAGCTTTTCCCCCCAAATAATTTCTCTACTTGCTTGATTAAGTTAGAAAATCCTTTAATACTGAACTCAGTTTTATTTAGATATTTCAGGGAATCTCATGCCAAAAACTACTTTGCCTTCAGAGGTGGTGAGTTTTGTGAGTTTCTTTGGCCAAAACAAAAAATATTCCTCCAGTGGCCAACCTTGTGGTGATCCACACTGAGGTAAATGGCTATACTTAAGAAGGAAATACCTGTTCTGCCTAGTCAGTGACCCACTGAACTTATTCACACTAAGGTTTAAATCAGTCAGTCATCAAATGTGAATGACTGATATCAGATGCTCTGTTTGGATGGGCATGTTTGGATGGGAGTGCTAGAGAACAAAAGCGTGCCATGTACACGTTATGCTCCCAGGAAAATGTAGGACACAGACCATTATGTTTTTGTATCTGTACTCTCACTATCAAACACAAGTCTTGTACGTAGTGAGTACTTAATGACTATTTGTTGAACTGAAATCACTAATCATCAGAAAAATGCTAATTACAATAACCCTGAGATATCAGCCACATCCCTCTAGTTAGCAAAGATGGGGAAAGATGGCAGAGCTCACTGCTGGGGAGGCTGTGGGAAGACACTGAGCTAGTTCACCGTAAGTGGAACACCATCAAAGAAGTCTACCTTTTTCTAAGACTCTGGAAGTAGAAGGGTGTGTATACACTTTGGAAGGATTGTGTTTCTTCTTTATTTCTTAAAAACAAAACAAGAGACATCATAAATACGTGTTTAGAGAAAACCTTGAGGATTTTTATAAAAAAGTACTTTGGGAGTGATTAGAGGGTGAGACAGTCAGCTGATGGTCTTCAGTATATGTGAGGTGTGGAGATGGAAATCAAATCCATAGCTTCGGTTACCTAAATACTAAGCCAGATTTCAGGCCCCCTCATGCCTCTCTTTACAAGGTTCTGCTCATCAGTTTTCAAGATTTCAAATCCCAGTTCTTGTTTCTAGGGAGGGCACACATGGTATGGTGGAATCTGAGCAAACCTGAGAGACTGAACTTTCCTCATATGATTATGAGACACTGAAGTTAAAGGAGATGATGATTGGAGTTTTAATTTCTATTTTACTCTCCCTTTCTAGGTCTCTCTTTTCCCTCTATCAAGAACCTTAGCAGGTAACCCACTGGGCCACACACATTGCACAGCTCTTTATATACTCTCATGTCTCAATAAGAAAAGAAGGAAAAAAATCCAACTCATCAACCAAGCAACCCATCTACAACAAAATCCCCCTCTTTCCCCAAATCCTGAAGAGGGGGTAGGAGGTGTGAAGAAAGACCCCCAAAAAGGCAACTTGCATGTCTTCTAAAAACAGAGGTGGTAAAAATATCTCCAAATAACCGACAGCTGCTTATTTAGAAATCTCTACGTAGCAGTTTCGTTTCTGTGAAGTGTTTTCAGGAACATCAGTCATGTTTGGGTAATAGAGGTGCTCTGGTTGTGCAGAGGAACTCGGGGGTTCTTGATCTATTCTGGTGGAAGGTAAGATGGAAGACTGCCATTGGAGGGACAGGGAGTTCCAGGTAAAAGGTTCTGAGAGGTGGGCTCAGCCTGTCTACTGCACCCTAGTTAGGAAGCCTGAGAAACTAGAAGAGACTTGCTGTTCTCTCCCTACCCCAGCAGATGGTGATGTCAGCCCGATTCTCCGCCATCCAGCCTGTCTTGGGTGACTGTTGCTCTCTCCCACCCCCACCTCTGTCCTTGTCTCCCCCCCCACTACCCCTCCCCCACACTTGCAGATGGCTTAATCATGACTACTGTTCCTCCTCCTTCTCTCCCCCACCCCCTCAGTGCGTCTGGGATAATGCTGCTAACGTAGAGCCAGGCAGTCAAGTGTTACAGCGTACAGCAGGTAGCCTGGCAACTGAGAGCATAATACTGAACAGATGGTGTTCCTACAGCATGATGGACATCACACACGACAGCCTGAGACAATCCAGGAATTCCCTGGTGATTTGAGGCCCTCTTTACACAAAATGAGTTCTCTCTCCAATGCCATGGATCTTTGGGATGATTCCCCCCACCATCTCCCCCCTCCCCGCCCCTCCTTCTCTCCAACTGACACCCGACTAGTGAACTGGTTTCTTATTACCCACTATTCTTCCAGCCTGAGGGGGCGGTGATTTGTAAGGAGGAGAGGGTCGGGGTACAAAGGAGAGGTTAGGTGTTGGAGGGAAAGGGAAGGAAGGAAGGGATGACCTGACCAGGGGAAGTGGATACCAGGAGAAGGAAGGCTGCTGATGGTAAGACTGAGGGGGCTTGCCACTGAGAACTGCTGTATCCTAGAAATAGGGATGTGGGGAGTCACCTGTGCTCCTTGATGTCTGGTCTGCTGAAAGCTGGCTGGGGTGGGCTCGTCTGAGGAGAGTGGCATGAGCCTGCCAGCCTACCTGTCCTCAGCTGCCTCAGTTCAGAGTCCCAAGGAGCTAGCATTGCCCAAAGAGCAGCCTAAATGAATTTGGGGATTTGATTTTCCAATTCCCCTAAGGTGTAATTTAGAGTCTCCTAAAACCACAGTGGTATCCTTAAGAGTCCTAAGGGGCTTCCAATAAAGAAGTCAGGCATGGAGAGGTGTGTGTGTGTGTGTGTGTGTGTGTGTGTGTGTGTGTAAGGCCACTAGCTCGGCCTCATTCCCTCCTTCCTTTCCCCTGCTTTTCTCTAACAAAGAAACAAACAAGCCCTTCCTTCCTCTGCTAAGAGCCAGGACAGCAGTGTCTGGGCTCAGGCTCAGCTTCCAAATGCATCTGGTGCTCCCTCCTGATGAAGCTGCCTTCCACCAGAGCACCATACATGCTGCTCTCTACTAATGAGCTCAGGAAGCTGAGACAGACCCTGGCTGTCAAATTTTTACCTGCCCAACAACACATAATATATGCCTGGGGTTGGAGAGGAAATGGGAGCAGAAGGGGAAAAGAGGGAGAGAGAAAGGGGGTGTAAGGGTGGGGGAGGCCTCAGGATTTTCATGGCAAGAAAAAGAATAAATCCAATGTGGGGGGGGGAATATTTCTTCTCCAAAATGTAACTTTACCAGCCCCATGCTAATTGCTACATTCATATACACTATGTATGTATCGCATCCACCAGGAAACAGTAAGGGAACAAATGACTTAACTGCACCAAACCAGGGCCAAGAAGTCCTGTTATTCGGACACAACTTTTGTCTCCACCAAGGGCCTTCTATGTCTGACATCCTCGACCTGGCATTCCCAGGTTTCCTCCTGAAGCATAGAATACATTTATATCTATCTGAGGATCTAATGATGTTGGGTAGTGGTTGTTCCAGTTTTTAAAAGGTAGCAGTGAATCTGTCATTTTGAACACTATTTCTGCTTGGAAACGAAGATTGAAGTCCAACTGTTCTATATGAGCAATTAGAAGCAAGAATCCACTAGAGATTTTGAGCATGTACATGGCTATTAGATGGGATGAGTAGGGGAGGGACCTAGTATCCAATTCAGTGGGTAGCGGTGGTCATATTTTGCAGGTGAATATTCAATTCCATTTAATCAACAAATATTTATTAGGTGCCCCCTCTGCCCAAGAACTAGCTCAGTGTTAGAGACAAAACAGCAAAAATAAAACAGTCCCTACCCTCAAATGGCTTATAGTCTACTGGGGGTGGGGGGTGGGGCAGAGAATCCAACAACATATTTACAAAAGTAAAGTAGCTTCAAGATGAACAGATCGTAAAGAAATGGGTGAGGGTGGATCAGGAAATGCCTCACTGAGGAGGGGTCACCTGACCTATGCTTTGAAGGCTGCACGAATGATGTTCTAAGAGGCAGGGGTCCCAGCTCATCACTGGCTTTCTTTCAGGACTTCGAAAGTCAGCTGATGACTGTCTCCGATGCTCCCTTATAAAATGGCTCCTGATAATGACAATTCACATTTTCATCATTCTTTCCCTGCAACGACCCCTTGAGGTAGATAATATTTCAAATAGCATATTCTCAGCCTCTCTTTTTTTTTTTTTTTTTTTGTTACAGGTGAGGAAGCAGTGGTTACTCAGAGAACTTAGGTAATCTCGTATTTAGAGTGGTACGGGGACTTAATAATTCATCTAGTCCGAACATCTTTTATAGATAAGGTCTAGGCAGGTGAAATCACTCACCTGAGCTAAAAAATTTCCAAAGCTATAATCTGAATCCAAGCCTTTGAACTCCAATCTCATAGCTCCTTCTTCTGAGCCATGAGCTTGTCTAGGGTAAACATAAACATAGTTTGTTATTATCAGATCATAGGATTGAGATCTAGAAGGAACCTCAGAAGGCATCAGATTTAACCAGCTCATTTATAGATGCTGAAACTGAGGCAGGGCAGGTCTCCAAGTGAAGGCTATTTCTTCTTCCTCAACTATGTGATGAATACTTTCATAATAAATCCATGGATATCATATTGTTTCAAATAAAAACTTTGCAAAAAAGATGTTGAGTACCACGTCTATGAAGAACAACTGCCCTGGCCTCTGAGCATCTGCTGTTTGATAGCACCAAGATCCAGGCAGAGCAGATAACCCAGGCCCTTCCCTTCTGCAGATAGCTGACCCTGAATTTTCCAAGGCATTTGCTGAGGAGTAGTGTTGCCAGGTTCTTTATCACAATTTCTTCTATGTTTGGGAATAAAAAAATTTCTCATCTTTTCAGGCCAGCAATGTTTGCAATGTGAAACCAGGAATTCCCAAATTATCAAATGTTCACAGCAATGATGACAACGGACTGGCAAAGAGTCCTACATTAACAGACAAACATGGCCATTACAGTATCTGGCAGCATTACTGTGGAGTGAGGGAGGGAAAGAGAGAAGGAAGGGAGGAGGCAGGCAAGCAGATGGAAAGAGAAGCAATATATGAGGCCAGAATGAAGCACTCAAAGTTATCATACCTAGGCCTCTAGATGCTAGAACCTGGGAAATGACCTGAGATGGCTCCCTCATGGACTGACCTCCTGGGAGGGCTCTGGAAGCCAAAATGGTGTAGGCTAGGAGATGAAGCCAGCTCTATCGGAACTAACAAAGTAGGGAATATACATGGGATCAAAAGGAGCATTGGAAAGGACCCAGAAAGCACAGTCTTTTCTTACAAGTTGCCTGATACTCTAAACAGGGAGCCTCCATGTTATCCTATTCAACATTTTAAAAAAGGTCATAAGATTAGACTATTCAACTGTAAGCAGAAGGGAGAAACCAAATCAAACCCGACATCTCCTTTTGAAGCTGGATCAGGTGTCAGGACAGAAATTTGTTCTAAGGAGGGTGGCCCCTTAAGGGAATTTTGTCTTATTTTTTAAAGCAAATTTTCACCATTGGTCTTGAGAGCTGTCTATATTAAAAATCTCAGTTCTCTAATAAGAAGAGTGATCACAGATAAGCAAGCTGCTACAGAGGGTATGGATCGTTGGTTTGGGGCTTTTGTTTTTTAACCCTGAGTGGTGGTGGTGCCCTCAACATCATTAAGTTTTGGGGGGCATGGTGCTTGAACATTAAGCAGAACTGAGGGTTTGCAAAATGCTTTCCATTCACCACCAATATTATGAAGTTCATCATGTGAGTAGCGGTGAGTGTCTTGGGACCCAAATCAAAGACTACTAAATGTGTTAAGTATAAACCTTTAAAGAGGCAATGAACGTGCTACTTTGCTCAATTACTTTGACTGCCAAATTCTCCCCAGTTCAACAATGGAA
This sequence comes from Potorous gilbertii, assembly GCA_028658325.1. NCBI lineage: Eukaryota > Metazoa > Chordata > Mammalia > Diprotodontia > Potoroidae > Potorous > Potorous gilbertii. The sequence goes on along the minus strand of CM053772.1, from coordinate 167,733,816 downwards.
TTAGTATCACAGAAGACTAGATGAGAAAGGGACCCTAGAGACCATGTAGTTCAGCCCCTTCATTTTACAGCCCCATGTAATGAAAAGAGCTGAGCTGCAACCAGGGCAGGGCGAACTGGGCTTTTTCTTAGAGAGCTTAAATCTAGAAGGTGCGAGCAGGCCTTGAAGACCTTCCAAAGCCCCCAGACAACAGAATTTATCATACAGCTAGCAAGAAGAAGAGATAGGGTTAGGGAATGAGTCGTAGATTTCACTGATATAGGGAACTCCTTAGAGGAGAAAACTTCTCTGTAGCAATGTAGGTTGGCCTTTTTTCTACAGTTTGTAGTCTTAAAGAGTTATCTTACAAACTGAGATGTTAAGCAATTTGCTTGTCAGCATGGCATAGTCACAAGAAAATTTGGTGAAAATAAGATGCTCTCAGCAGGTCAGCTTTCTTTCCATCCCATCCCTGGTGTGCAAGGAGGTCAGTATCTGAGGGTACACGGTCTTGTCACTGGACTTCATGACTCAGGAAGAGAGCAAGACTGGTGACCACACAGCCCTGCCTCAGTTAAATCCAATTCACGTGCAAGTCGAGATATCACCTATGACATCATCTGTCCTCCTCCAAAAGGACTGAACAACAGTAATTGATGCTAATTGCCTCAGACTTGGTGCTGCTCCAGCAATAAGATATGCTAGATACCAGGGTAAAAGAGAGGGCTCCATTTAGAGTCAGAAGTCTGGAGATTCAGGTCTGATCATTCTAAGCTGTGTGACCCTGGATGACTTCTCTGAAACTTCAGTTTCCTTCTCAGTAAAAAATGTAATCATACTTTTACTACCTATCTCTCAGAGTTTTTGTAAAGAAAGGAGTTTGTAAAATTTCTAGAACTAGAGCTACAGAAATGTGAATTATTAATACAGAGAAGGGTAGTGAGGTCTAGAAAAGGGAAATGACTTACTCAGGAGATCTCTCCCTACCTAGGGGATTTAAATTCTCTGGGCTTCAGTTTCCTTAGGGGGCTCACTAGATGATCTCTACTATCCCTAGCAGCCCTAAATCATACAGCTCATATAACATAATAGTATGCTAGAACATAAAATAAAATGAGGTGTCTTTATTTTGATCTCCAGTATACAGCATTGGGCCTAGTGATAGATTGGTATGCCTATCATCCTAGGACCAGACGATCTAAATTCAGAGGGACTCGTTGCCAGTATGGTTCCAGGGTGATGAATTTTTTAGTGGTAGCAACTCTTGAAGATGATCTACCAAATAGCACTAGGGAATCAATCTACTGGATAAAAATTCCAGCTCCCTTATGTACAGTAGTGTGCACAAAAATGTGCAAATGAAGTCTGGGATCCCTAAGCTTCTCAAAAAAAGCTGTAGTGTCTTAATGTGGGTTTAAGTTACTACTTCCATGAAATAGATAACGAAAAACCTTGGGTTGTAGTAGAAAGAAAGCCAGACTGGGAGTCACAAAGATGATGGTGCAGATCCTGTCTGACAGTGTGGGGCTTTGGCCAACCCATTTAAGCTCTCAGTGCCATGGGCAATTCTCTAAGATTATAAATTTCATAACAAGTATCAATCGGCAGAGGAAGTTACTCATCCAGAGCTCTTTACACCAACAAAATTATAAATCCCGTCAAAAAATGAAGTCAATATCTAACCTCAAGTTTAAGAATGCAATAGTGTGACTATTCCCATGTTTCAGGTAGGGAAATTAACAGTTATTCAGGCAAGGCTTGGATCAGTTACCTTGCAAGCAGAAGCATATTGTTAAAAGAACTTGGAAGTTGTATCTCTTCTGAGACAAAGCTATGGGGAAAGTAGAGGGCAGACTTTTCCTCTTTTGTGGCAGTTTTAAAAATTTCTTTGGAAAAAGTGAGTTGGGAAGATATGATTGGTAGCAGGACATAAGTAGATGGAGAATAACCTGGACCCTTCCTGCCTTAGCAGTCTTCTAGCACCTTATTCCCTTCCTAAGTTGTGCTCTAAGATCCAGTGACACTGGCCTCCTTGCTGCTCCTCGTACAAAGCCTGGCTGTCCTCCATGATGGAACTCTCTCCCTCCTCACCTCTGCCTCCTGGCTTCCTTGGCTACCTTCAAGTTCCAGCTAATATTTTACCTGCAAGAAACCTTTCCTGGGACTCCTTAAAATTAGTGCTTTCTTGTGTTGATTATCTCAAATTTATCCTGTATCGTATTTGAACATAGCTATTTGAATATTGCCCTCTGCCATTAGACTGAGGTTCTTGAGAGGAGGGATTGGTTTTTTTTTCCTTTCTTTTTATCCTCAGAACTTGGTACATCTCTTGGCACATAGTAGGAGTTTAATAAATGCTCACTGACTGACATAAAGTAATATCATTAAGACTGTAAGTGCTTTGAGAACAGAGACAGGGTCAATTTAATTCAACACTGCCTTTTGCCTGCAAGGTACTGTGCTATGTGTCACTGATAGGGATGAACACACACACACACACACACACACACACACACACACACACACACACACACACACACACACAACTAATATCACCAGTTCTAGAATCTTTGAGTATTAAAACTCCCTCCATCACAAAAAATCACAACCTATTTATGACTTGGTAGTCAGGTCCCAGTGAGTTGCTTATAGGTGACTTGCCCAGGACAATGGGCTAGTGGCATCCAAGGTGGGGTTTGAACTCAGATGTTGTTCAGGCTGAACCCAGCACTTTAATGACCACTCTCGGCTACTTCTAAGACACAGCCTCATCTACTATTAAATTGTCTAAAAGACAAAAATGAGAAAAAGAAAACAGCTATTCCCTCACCTCAAGGATGACCCCAAGCACCTTCAGCAGGGCCAAGGGTAGTGCCAAGCTCACTGGTTTATTCTGGGAATTTGTGAGGAGTTGCCTAGTGACATTGCATAGCCTTTCCTCCCTTAAATCCAATTCACTTGAAAGTCTTGGCATCACCTTCCTGATGTCATGGTCCAACTGGGTATGGAGTTGAATTGGATAATCAGCCACGATGAGCATTTATGACTATGCGAGTGGAAGGAAAGACAATACAGAAAAGCCAGGTCACACAACCTTGGAGGAGAGCTCCAACTGCCCCTACTCCTTAGCCCAGGTGGGTTACCCTTTACAAGCTCCAAAATCTCCTGCTGAGTATAGCAAGGGTGAGAATCACCACTCCCCTGCAAGAGGAGGAAGTGCCCTCAGCTACATGAAGGTCAGGCTTTCAAGGGTTTTCTTTAGGAAGAATCAAAAAAATACCATTTGGCCTTATCATTCACTTTGAACACAGCTGCCTGGCGCCCCTCCCCTGAAAGCAGAGCTCTGAGAGTTCTCTCTCCCAGCCCTTTGATGTTAGATACAGGCCCCTCTGCTCTAATAATCAACGTTATCTCTGAAGGATTTGAAACTGGGTCAAAGTTCGCTAGGAAAGAAATGCAGTGAGTTCAAGGATCTGACCAAAGTACCTCTGGCATTAACTTGAACCTCCCAAAGTACTCCCAGAGGGCCTGGAATTGATCCAGTCTCTTAAGGCTGCTCTGATTTATCTGGGCAAGTGTGAGCTTCCCAGGGGCTAATGGGGGCAAGAAACAGTCGGAAGGACCATTTGCTGCCGCTGTCCAATCTGACCCCCAGGAGACAAGAATATGGCCACAGGGAGACACGACCTCACAGCTTCTGGGTAATGAGAATTCTAATAGCTAATGTTTAGATAGAGCTTGGAAGTTTGCTAAGTACTTTACCTTTGTTATATCCTTTGAGCTTCACAGAGGGGCTTCCTACATACCGGAAGGACTGCCAGATTCAGAAGCACAATAGTTGCTATTGAATCCTGGCCTCTCTACTTGCCACTTAATGCTTCTATGACCTTGGAAGAAGTTGCCTGTCTTCTTTTGGCCTTAATTACTTCATCTGTAAAATAAGGAGGTTGTTCTAGTCCAGGGTTCTTATCCTGGGGCTCATGAACTCTTAAAGGGGGTCCATGAACTTGGGCAGGAAAAAAAACTCACTACCCTTTGGTTTTCCTTTGTATTTTATTTGATGAATTTAAAAGCTTCATTTTGAGAAAAGGTTTATAGGCTTCAACAGATTGAATAACAAAGGGGTTGCAAAGAAAAGCTTAAGACTCCCTAGCCTAGATGATGCCGAAGGTCCCTTCCATTTCCAAACCTGTGATACTCTGAACAATGTGAGGTGTTGTTATCTCCATTTCACAGATGAGGGCACTGAGGCTCCCAGAGAGGTCAAGTGACATGGACATTAGTGTAAAAACTAGAAGAGACCTGAGTGTCAATTCCGCCTCTGGTTTTAATATACTGTGTGATCACAGGCAAATGGCATTTTTCTGAGCCTTGGTTTCTTAATCTTTAAAACAGAATAACATTTGCCATACTTGCCTTATAGGGGTTGTTAAGAGGCTCAGAGAGGTGTGGAGTTGATCAAAATGAACAACTGTGATTACGGATGGCTGCTCTGTGTATATAATGCTCTAGCCCAGCATGGGCCTTCTTGCTACCTCCTGTTTTCTGTAATTTTTAAAAAAAGTGTTGGAGCTGAGGAATGAGAGGGCGAGAAAGTAGAGAGAATGCTGAAGTTGGAGCAAGCCAGCTGGAATAAGATTCAAACTCTGCCTTAGACATTTACTAGTTGTATGGCCCTGGGCAAGTCATTTCACTGTCCAGGCTTTACTTTCTTCTAAAAATAGGGATCTTAATAACATGTAACCTACTGGGTTACGGTAAGGATCTAATGAGAATGTATAGAGAGCATTTGATGAGTTTTAAAACACTGTGGAAATGTTATTATTTTGGCTGTTAGTCAACCAAACAGTGCAAAAGTTTCTTTCCTACTCCTCCCATTTCCCCCAGCTCCACCTCCATTTCTCAATCCTTTCCCTCCCTTCTGATGAAGTCATCAAGCTAAAGATTGCATATGGGATGCACAGGCTGATCTTGTGTTATCCTGGGAGATGGGCCAACTCTTTCCATTTATAGATAAAGGAGCTGCTGGCTGCCAGAGAGCCAACCCTCTGCTGCAGCCGCTACCAGGCAGAAAAAAGGGGAGAAGAGACTGGGCCCTTGAGCACACACTGAAAGTGACATCACTGTGAGCATCCTCTGCCAACCTCCAGCCCAACAGTGGTCCTTCGTGGAGAGCAGAGACTGAACTCAGGCTGCTGTTCCTGAAAAGATGCTTTCCTGCTATACATCCGCATAGCTGTCTCTCTCCCCCTCCCTCCCTCTCTCCATTCCTATCTCCCCCTTGTCACTCACTCCCTCTCCTTTCCTCTCTCTCTTCCCTTTCTTTCTCCCTCCCTTCTCCCCTTCTTCCTTCCTTTTCTCTCTTCCTCCCTTTTTCTCTCTCCTTCCCTTCTCCCCTTTTCTACTTCTTCCTTTCTTTTCCCTCTCTCCCATTCCTTCCCTTGCTCTCTCCCCCTCCTCTATTTCTCTCTCCCTGAATACTGTTAGAGTATGTGGGGGGAGGGGTTAGAGGGAGTGCTATGATATTATTTAAATTTCGGCAGCTTTTCATTTGCTGAACCTTTAACCAAGTCAAGTTCATTCATGTCATTTCCAGAATCCTGAAAGGGGATTCCCACTGTATACTGTCCTTGTATTCTCTGGAACACAAACAGAGGCCTGGGCAGAGGTACCCTGGGTGGGGTGGGGTACTTCCCACAGGAGAGTGAAGAAAGAAAGACAAAGGGGGAAATGAGTGAAGGAGATAGGTTCACGTTCAGCTTTCTAAGAGATACTATGAATTCCAGAAAGCACGCACAGATTATGACAATAGTGTAAGCTTGGGACAGACATAGTCCTGGAAGAAACAGAGTTTCATTGGGGGTCCCCAAATTCTAATCTGCTGAAAGAGGTCTATTTTTCTAAAACTGGTTGCATACACACTCACTCTCTCTCTGTTAGAATGAAGCTCAGTCTTACTCTGGCCTCACTTGTTTGTTTTCTAGTTGCTGAATCTGTGGCAAACCTAGCCAGTTGATGCTGAAAGGCCAACCAAATATGGGCTTTCTTGCCCAACAGGAAAAACCACAGGACTGACTTTTAACCATGCCACTCCCCTGCTCTTGAAGTTTCAGTGGCTCTCTACTGCTTCTAGGATAAATCTCTATTTGACATTTGAGGTCCTTCAGGATATAATTCCAGATCACCTGTCTGGGCTGAGACCATGTTCCTCCTTCTAGTAAACTACATTTCAGTCACATTGGTCTAGCTGCCCGGTCATTTCTTGAAACATTCCATTTACTGTCTTTGTATAGGCTGTCTCTGTTTGCCCAGGTATGCTTTCCCTCCTTCACTATCCTCTCTTGAAATTCCTATCTCCTTTCAAGGGGCAGTTCCCATTTAAGCAGACCAGGTCTTTCTCAATTACATCACTTGTTAACGCTTTCCCCCTTCTGAAAATACTTTATAATCAGTGTTATAGGACTGTTTATCTTGCATCTATTTAAACTTAATCTTTCTGTATAAATATTCTATGCTTTCATTTGAATGTAAGTTCCTTGAAGTCAAGATCTGTTTTATTTTCTTTTTTTTTGTCTCTGTATCTTTAAAGCCTATTATGGTGCTTTGAATACAATAATAGCTTAATAAATGCTTCATGAGTGAATGAATTTTCAATTGTCCACTTTAATTCAATTCCCATCAAATCAGCAAGTGCTGACTATGTGTCAGGTAGATACTGGGCCCACAAGACAAAAATGTAACCTGCCCTACCCTCAAGAACCTTATATATTCTACTGGACATAGAGAAAGAATAATATTTGAACTGAAATCCAGAGCTATTTTAAAAACTTTTATGCCAAAAGTTCTTAAATTCTTGACAATTTTAAATTCTTAATTTTTCATCTTAAAAAATACAATTTTAAAATCTCCAGGCCCTCTACCATGTCACTGAGCTAGCCTTCACACGCAATTCTTACAAACAACACTTTCTCTTCCTCTAAACTGGAATTGTTGACATGCCTGAAATGTTCTCTCTCTTGTACTTCTACTTCTTGGAATCACTAGTGCCTTTTAAGAGTCTTCTACTGGAGGCCTTTGCTGGACTCCCCAGATGCAGTGCATGCCTCACCAAGGTTACTTTGTATCTACTTTTATTGACGGGTATCTTTTTGTGTGCCTCACCAAGGTTACTTTGTATCTACTTTTATTGACTCATGTCTTTCGCCTTGTTAGAATATGAACTTCTTGAGGGTAGGTTTGGTTTCTCCTGCGTCTTTGTATCTTCAGGGTCTAGCCCATCCGAGGTGCTTAATAAAAGCTTGCTGATGAATGATTAAGATCTGATGGCTTCAGGGCCTTGCTTTCTCCTGTTGCCTGTACCTTTCTTCATCTAGAGATGCTCACAGGCAGTGGAGGTAAGAAGGGTATCAAGGGGCTGGCTTGAACTTACAGGGCCTCCACAACAGTGAACACTGAATGCTCTCACATGCTATAAATCCTACTGGGGTAGATGGGATGGCAGAGAGCTGAACTTCCTAATGAGGAAGATAAAAGGACGAGCCCATTAGTGTTCTGGGTGGGCAGGATCTTTTCGGCAGAAAGCTGTCCTTTCCTTATCATCAGATAATTTATTCCCCACTTAGAAAGAAAATTACCCTTTTGCTCACACACCATCAACCTCTTGCTAAGGCTTGGAAATCAGGGAAACGGAGTTGAAAAGGGAGCCAGGAACAACAAGAAACATTTATATGGCCCTTAGAGTCTGCAAACAGCTCATTTGAGCCTCAACCACAACCCAGAGAGGGAAAAGTACTGCAGGTATTTTTTATTCCCCATTTTATAAATGAGGAAACTGAATTGGAGCAAGGTAGGTGAATTGTCTCGAGCAGGGGTGGGGAACCTGCAGCCTTGAGGCCACATGGGACCCTCTGTGTCCTCAAGAGCAACCTCCAAGCTGGCCAGGAGAGCAAGGATCAGAGGAGAGATCGAACCCCATCCTTCCAGAATGCCAAACTTAGAACCCAGGATGAAAAGTGGAAAGGGAAAGACCCAATCAGCCACATGTCAGGGCCCACAGCACAGCATTCCTTTGAGGAGTAAAATCTCATGCATTAACCATCATAAACTCAGGGCCTCTCCATTAGTGACCCCTTGCCAAATATCTTTTGCCCACATCCCCTTCACACCCTGGTTGAGACTCATTTCTGGCTAATACTTAATAGCATTTGCCACTGGAGTTTCCTCATCTCCACTATTTTTTTTTTATTAGAAATGTGAGTTAAGTGAAGGCTTTCTCGGAGTAAACATCACCTCAAATGCCCCTTGCCTCCTTACTCTCCCCAAAGGGTTTCTTGTAGCAACTCTTCACCTCCACTATAGCCTGTTCAAATATATTTAACCACAATAATCCTGCCTTCCTGCTCTGCTACCATGGGCCCACCTTGAGCCTTATTCCTTGCACATGATTCACACAAACATTTGTCCACATAAAGTCCACACTGCTCATTTAAGGGCCTTGCACCTCTGCAGTCCCTTTTCTGAGAGGCAGGCTACTTTTGGGAGGGGAAGAGGACATAGGCTGGACCTGTGATGTCCCTGTTATCATCCCAGGTAAAGAAACTCCCTCCCCAATGCAGGCAGCATCCTCTCTGCAACTTTAGTTTTAGAGAACTACTAAAAGCAGTGAGGTGTCGGCCAGTATGTGCCAGAGACAGGCATTGACCCCATGTTTTCCTGGCTCCAAGGACTGTATTTCTCTCCACTATGCAAGGCTGCCTTTCATTTTTGGATTAGGAAGTCCTAATATGGGAACAGAAATACTTAACAAACAGGAGTCCTATGGGGAGATCCAAACTCCTGCTCAGTTTACTTATATGTGCAAGTTTCCCCTGGGACAAAGGAGTCACATCATTAAATTAAGATAATCTTGAATCTTCTGACCATATCTCTATGAACATTTTATTAGGATAATAGATTTAGAACTGAAAGGGATCCTTTCTAAATCAGAAAGGATTTACCTGATCCAACCCTTTCATTTTACAGACAGGAAAACTGAGGACCAGGGCAGTGACTTGTCATAAAGCAGAACAGGGCAAACTCACTTCTTGCTCCAATTACAACACTCTTGGTCTAGGTTTTTCATTCACCTACACTCCTTTCTGTTCTTCCATGGCTTTAAAAATATTATTTATAGAAGCAGTAATCCAATCAATAAGAAGCAAATGAAAAGTATCCTGAATCTGGTGTCAAAGGACATGGGTGTGAATACCAGTTCTGACATTTATCTACTGTGTACCCTTAGACAAGTCACTTACTTCTGGACCCTAGTTTCTTCACCTGTAATATGAGAGGAGTTAGACTCGATAACCTTTGAGGCTTGTTCCAGCTCTAAATCTATGAGATTTAGAATTTAGTTGGTGAGTTCCTTGAGTATTAAAGTCCTGCCTATGTCTTTCAGTTCTTTTCCTTAATTTAGACCCTAGATATAACCTGGCTGGCTGGTTGTATATTCCATGGTGATGGAATGTGGGTGGTGGCAGTGGGGAATGGAGATGGAAAATACACTTCCAAAATGTGAGTCTGTCCTGACTACATTTCAGCTTGTGTACAAGTATGCATTGGGCTATACAAAGAAGCCAGAGAACAGGAATGCTTCCTGGCTCTATGATGTCAGAAGTCCCAATGCTTAGATTTTCCCAATGCAGGTATCTTGCTGGGCCCAAGTGAACTACCCATTCTTGGGAGGCAGCCCTTGCTTCTTGTAACTGGATCAGACTTGAACCCTGGCCATTTAGTTTTGGAGTACCTTCAGAAAACACGGGCATAGAAATCTAAGGCCACTCCATATCAGGAGGAAAAACTGGCATTTTCTTTTCTAAAAGTTGTACAAATGCAGGGCCATCTTCCTTTTTCAGACCCATACCAGGAACTACAATTTCCACTTACTAGAATAGATCTGATAGTTCTTCACAGGGAATCTACTTTCTTCTGGTTAGAAATAGAAAGAGCTCTCTCAGAGTTCATTTGTCTGTTTTCCTCCACAGGGTGGATGTGTCTAGTAATTGTGTTCTTTGCTGGAACCCATGTAATGCCAAGAGGCAGAGAGAAAGGACCCTTGAATGTTGGATGTGCCTCCTGTGAAGGATTTCTGGGAAGAAACAGACAAGAACTACATAGGCTGAGACTTCATGGATGGGGTATGATCCGCCCCCGTGGAGTGAGCAGCCTCTTTAATGAAGCAACAAATGCACCCAAGTATTGAGGCTTCTTATAAAGGATGTGTGTTGTGCCAAGAGGTGAAGAGTGACCTTTGGGAAAACTGCTTAAATGTAACGATTCTTAACCTGGATCTGAGGACTTGCTTTTTTTTAAAAAAATTTTTTTGATAACTGTATTTTAACATATTTTTTTCCCTTTATCACCCTACATAATTTTGATTTAGGTATTTAAAGACAGTTCTGAGAAAGAGTCCAGAGGATTCACCAGATTGATTGCCAAAGGGGTCCCTATCAAACAAAACGGAAAGCCTAGAGAGAGTTTTGACCATCGCACAGTACATAGGATGCTGCACTTGGAATTAGGAAGACCTGGGTTTGAATTCTACCCGACACTGAAAAACTGGGTGACCATTGACCTTTGTGAGTCTCAATTTCCTCATCTGCAAAATGTCAACAATATTACTTGTAGTATCCTACCTTATAAGGTTATTGTGAGATTCAAATAAAAGAATGTCTAAAAAATTTTGCAAAATGTAAAGTACTATACGAATGCTATTATTCACACTCTTGTGATTATTCTAAATGTTGCCTAACTTCTTATGAGGAACTCTATTCAAATAATGGAATGGTGGTATAAAAAGTAACGTGTATTTGTTCCAACACTGCCTACCCTGACAAATATGAGTTAGGGGGCACAGTTAAGAAATATGAGGAAGGCTGACTTTAGGATTCAAACTGGAGTACAGGTACAGGAGAAAGGAGTCCTGGGTCATAACACTTAATCTCTGTGAGCCTGAGTACTATGATCTATAAAAGAGCAAAAATAATGGTTTCACTACCAACCTCAATAGGTTGTTGCTTGGAAAGTACTTTATAACCTTTAAGTACATCAATGTTTCAAGAGACCATGTGAAAGAATGTTGAAATCACTAGTCATAAGAAAAATGCAAATCAAAACAGTTCCAAGGCAAGACACCATGAAGACTGGAAGAGTGAGAATAATCAATGTTGGTGGAGATGTGGACTGACAGGCACTAGACTGCCCTGCTGGAGATCTGCAGATTGGTCTAACCATCCTGGAAGGAAATTTGGAACTACACATAAAAAGTGACAATAACATCCACATTCTCTGACCTAGATATTCAGGGAGGTCAATGAAAAGAGGAAAGGACACCTTTGCCACAATATTTATAACAACCTCTTTTTTTGTAGTAGCAAAAAACTGGAAACAAAATAGATAGATGCCCATTGATTGGGCAATAGTTGAACAAGTATTGGGTACATTAATGTAATGGAATATAACTATACTTTAAGAGATGATGAATATGATGAACACAGAAAAATATGAAGAGACTTATAAGAACCAGAGTTGAGTGAAGTAAGTAGAACCAGGAAAACAATATAGACAGTGACTACATCAATGTAAAGATCAACAGCAAAGCAATGGAAACTGAATGCTCAAAATTGTGATGACTAAACTTGGCTCCAGAGAAGAGATGTTAGAAGGCACTTTCCTATGGAATACTGAACATAATGTCAGATATTTTTTGATATGTTGCTAAGTTTCGATGAACTATTTAAACTTCTTTTTCTTTCTTTGTTATAAGGGATGGCTCTCTAGAAAAAGAAGGAAATGGTAATATAAAAATATCAATAAATATTCGTTTTTTAAAACTTCAAAGGTGTACCATTTCAACAATGTGAGGTATCACTGTGATTCCTATAAAATTTAAGAAATGGTCTTCAAAAGTTACTATAAAATAAATGCAGCCAAACTGATGATGAGCCTCTTTGGATGTAGTTAGATTAGTGTTCAGACAACTGAGGGATGGACTGTCCCTGGCTATTGTTACTTGAGGCATTTCCAGCTTGGTAGGACCGAGTAAAACGTGCAAGCCAGAAGCAGAGCCTTTTGGGAACCCAGGTTGACTTTCATAACATCAATCAAGAGCCATACAAGAAAGGCTTTGGTGGAGGCCCTCAAAGGGGCCTTTAATTAACCTTAAGGTGCTATACAAACATCAATGGTTACTATTATTGCAGTAACTCGCAATCTCCACCTCTTGGAACCCCCACTTCCTCAGCCTAACTGCCACCTCCTACAAGAGGCTTTTCCTTTTCCTGATTCCTCTAGTTATTACGTTCTCCCCCCACTCCTAATTACTTTGTACTTATTTTGCATTTATTTATCTTTGTATACCATCTTCTTCTTCCATCAGTAGAATGTTAGTACCTAGAGGGAAGTGACTTCTCCAACAGTGCCCAGCATATAAAGGACACAGAACAAACGTTTCTTGTCATCACCAAGTCGTCTATCCTTAAATTCCTCCCTCCAGAATGTGAGAGTTGATCTTTCTTTGAAAAAATCAAAACAATAGAATTTAGTATTCATTGCCACTAAAGTCTGACTCCAGTGTGTAAGGGGTTCTTTCTGTTAGCCTGGATTTAAGAGGGAGAGAAGGCTGAATGATGAGAAAATAATGAATTCTTTCCCAAAGTCAAAGGACACCCATCAGTGAAGCAGAGGGGGAGACCCAGTGATAACTATGGTTCATATCTGTGTGTGATGTGTTTGGGTTTCCCAAGTGCTTTTAGTGCTTTATTTGGGAATAAGACCAAAGGTGTGCTCCCTTGGTTTGTTTCTCTGACTTCCTATTTTCTGCCTCATGTTCCATCTGCCTTCTTCTTCTTCTTTTTTTAAAGAGAGGACGAAGGGCAGAATGAAAGCTGACAACCCTAGTAAAATCCTGAGTATTCATGATCAGTGGGAGAGGTGATGGCTTGGACACTTCTTCATTTCTTAGGCCTGTTCATGGGTTCGTGTTAGACATCAGGCACATGCTTTGGGAACAATATTGTTTACCTTATTATGAAGTTTGGTTTGCTAACTCAAATAAACGGTGTGTTTGTCTCTTTGTAAAGGCACGGGATCATATTGCATCTTGATTTCTAATGCTTTTAAATCTGGTTGCCCTGCCTGTAATCTGCTCTAAAATTTCAGTGGCTCTGTGAACTCATCAATTTGGGTATTCCCTTCAATCCCCCAGACTAAAACCCACCAGCGCCAGCTCATCCTATGGGACTATGATGTTAATAAAAAGGAAATCATTCCCAAATCACTGTACCCCAGACTCACTATTTAAATCCAGAGTACCACCCACCCCACACACATACCAAGATGCTACCCAAATGGAAAATGAGTGCTATCCATCTACAAATGGAAAGTCCTATCCTTAAAAGTCTTTCTACCTCGCTGAGACAATATCTAGTCGATGGTCTGTAGCACATTCAAGTCACCACAAGGCCCTGGAAAATGGATTGCTTCACCTATTTGTTCTGTCTTCTAATCTAAGGGAGGGGCTACAAATCTCTCCATCTGTCTCCCTCCCTCTCTGGGCCCCTCGTTGCCATGGTCTTTCCTATAGTATCTGAGGAAACAAGATTCCTCTGACGTTTGACACTGGACCTCTACAGGCAGTCAATTTGCTTTCTTTCCACCTCCCCCTCCCACTTCTCACCATTCCTTCTCTTAATACACGATATTCTTTTTGTGCAACCACCAAAAACCAACTTGTCAAATGATGATTATTTTTTCTTTTATTAAATAAATAAAGGAGACTCAATTGCTTTCCTTTCTTTGATAAATACAGGTAATAAGAGGACCCAAAGAATCTGAGGGGGCTGTACAAGCTAGGAGGGTGAGGGTCAGGAGTTCATCTGAAGGAATGTCAGGCGAAATGGCTCCTCATTTTACTCAGTGGCCTCCAGAGTCAGAGGCCAACACTCCAGCACCTCCTTTCCACTATCTGTATTTGTTTTCTACTTCTATGTCTAGGTGCTACGCTTGGCAAACAGCCTGAGCTCCCAGAAAAATGGAAAGGGGCTCAGAGTTGAAGAAGAGTGCTGTCGAAAACATCTAAGGAGATACACGCTTAAAAATGTGTTTTAGTTTAACAGACAAAGTATCTTTAAACCTGGACAATTTGAAAAAAGACGTCAGGGAAGGGGAAATCATCCTGTCAACAGGACGGATAAAACCCCACATGCGTTCCAGTTATCAGTTACGCGGAGAAATGGATATTCTGAGGAAATAACTCAGTTGCTGTGAGTCTCAGTTTTCCTCATCTGTAAAATGAAAGGAAGAGACTTAGAATACATGATCAAGATCTCTCTGGGGCTAAAACCATGTGATTGCATGACACAGTGCCCTGGCCAGGGGCACAGGAGGTGGGAGTGATAGGACACAGGTAGAGTACGTGTCTCCTCTTCCACACTGGGGATGTTGAGACAACAACTTTTTTCTTGCATCTTCATGGTGGAATTATCCTTCAAGATTCTCTATGTATGTACTATACATGATTTAAAGAATGATGTGAAAAATACAGTTTGACTTGACTTTTGCATATCTATATAAAAGTTCTAACAAACTAAAACACGTCTTTTAAAGAGAGCATAATGGTGAGGGGAGCTAATGAATGGAAAGCCTCATTCTCTGCTGGTCTCTTCATGATATCAGGTAACTAGGTGAGGCCACAATGCAGAAAGCACTGGACCTGGAGGCAGGAAAACCTGGATTTAAATCTGAATTCAACACATTTATTGGTTGTGTCATCCTGAGTCAGTCACCTAACCTCTACCTGTCTTAGTTTCCTCATCGGTGAAATGGAGACAATATCTCCTTCCCTGGGTTGCTGCGAGGTGCTTGGCCAACCTTAAAGTGCTATATAAATGCTAAACTCAAGGAAAGTCTCTTGCATTTTAGACAGATCCTTTGGAAAGAGCCTCTAGGAGGACATGGATAAGCATTATCTAATGTGGGAAGAAATGGATGGGTTGTGAAATGCTTTACTGGAAGGAATGCCCACAGGGATGAGATCTCAGCTTCCTTGGAGCATTTGCTTCTAGGTCTCCTGTGGATTCTGTATGAGTAACCTTATCCATTTTAGGACATTGAATAGCACTTAGCAATGTTTGATCATTCAGTCATGTCTGACATTTCATGAGCCCATGGACCACAGCACACCAATACTTTCCATGGGGTTTTCTTGGCAAAGATACTGGACTGGTTAGCCAATTCCTTCTTCAGTGGGATTAAGGCAAATGGGGTTAAGTGACCTGCCTAGGGTCACACAGCCAGCAAGTGCCTGAAGATTTTAACACAGGAAGATGATTCCTGATTCCAGGTCCAGAGTTCTAGCCTCAGAACCACCTCCCTGCCCTCAGTACTTACTAAATGCTTGCTGACTTACTGACTTGACTGATTGCTCACAAACCCTCAGAGAGATAGAAGGCCTTCAGAGAGGAAGGGAAAGAAAAAAGAAAAGTACCTCCATGCCTCTGGAAAAGTTTACAATACGTCTGTCTGTCTTCAAAGAGTCACTACTCCAGTGCCACTAATGCTTCAAATTTCCCAGTGGCTAATAGTAAGTCAAGCAGCTAGGTGGCTCAGTGGATAGAGCATCAGTCCTAGAATCAGGAAGTTCTGAGTTCAAATATGGCCTTAGACACTTACTAGCTGTGTGACCCTGGGCAAGTCACTTAACCTCTGTTTGCCTTACTGCACTGGAAAAGGAAATGGCAAACTGCTGCAGTATCTTTGCCAAGAAAAGCCCAAGGACAGTGTTGGCATGGTCCATTGGGTCATGAAGAGTAAGACAAGACTGAACAACAATGAATAAGTCAGTGCCTTGGAAGCCACATGTAGTGTAAGTTCAGTCTCAAGAAAAGCCTGTACTTCCTAGGCTCAATGCCAGTAAGAATTTCTAGAACTGGTGTAAGCCTTAATTCCTCTCTGCTTCCCCAAAACCACTCATGAGCAGCAGGCCAGTATCTCAAATGTGTGGAAGGGGGCCTTTGGAAAGAGGGGAGAGTGGGTGGCCTAGAAGTGGGAGAAAAGGGATGTGAGAGAAAAGGGATGTGGAAGAAAGGTAAGGACAGCACCAGCAACTCTAATGAAAAAGCAAGGTTCAAGGCATTTGAAAAAGGAAAAGCAGGCCAAAGGGGGAAAAGAGATGGGGGGGGGCTGTCAAAGAGACAAAAGTTGGAAACTGACAACATGGAAAGCCAGATGAGGTCAGAAGAAAATATAATGGGTGCAAAGAGACAGTAATGGTTAGTGGTAGGGAAGCAGACCTTCATCACTGCCTGGTGGGGATGGAGATCCTTGCAGCAATTAGATTGCTGACTGCTAAGTTTATATTTCTAAATTTGTGGCGGCAAGGAGCTAAAAGTCTTCTCCAGGGCTGAAATTTCTGATTCTCCTTAGCGTAAGAGGGACTATTTTTGGAAAGTTGGGAGACTTTCACTTGGTTGCTTCTGAGTTCTTGGATTTAAAAAAAAAAGAGGTGGAAAATGGGGGAGGGGATGCATCTTGCAACCCGAAGAGACTTTTTAGTGGTTGTTTTTGCAGCTGGCAACTCAAACCTAGTTTTGTTTTGCTACTCTCTGAAAGGGGCCTCTCTCTGTGGGGCCTCCTTTTGTGCACACGGCATCACTGGGCCTGCAATGATGGGTGAACGCAGAGCAGTGGGCCTGATTCAGCAGGTTACTGCTGTTCTGAAAGTAAATGTGGGTACAAGGGTCTCCTCCCCCAGTAACAGATACCTCCAACACCCAGGAATCGGCCCCTTCCAAGCAGAGTTCAAATGAGGGTTCAACAAAGATGAGAGACTTCTCAAAGGGTGGGGTGAAGAAATTGGGATGGGAGTCTGAAATTCATGTCTTATTTCCCCACACTCCTCCACCAGGAGGATCTACGAGTTGGAGACTACGTCACTTTTTACTTTCATATTCCAGCATGCCTTGCCCACAGTAGCTGCTTAATATTCATTCAACAGAATTGAATTCATTGGTTCTAATGATGATGACGATAAGAGACAGGACAGAAAAATACACCAATATACAAATGGTTAGCTATTATTACTAATATTTTGAATTGACGGAGAATTTCCATACTTAGAATAGCTTATTTTAAATGACCGGACCAGGATAGACTGACCAATAATAGTACGAAAAATAATCGGTACTTTTATAACATTTAAAATGCCCAACGTACTCCCTACACCTTATCTCATTTGAGCCATATCTGTGCTAGGAAGGTACTATTTCACAAATGAGGAAACTGAGGCTCCAAGAGATGAAAGGACTTTTTCATGATCATGGTTAGTATGCATCAGAGGGAATTTTTGAGCTTCAGTCTTCTTGACTCCAAGATGAGCATGTAAAGATATAGAGCCTGACTAGCTGAAATAATGGGGAAGGTACATGAACAAAAACTTGTGTTTCCCTTAGTATTGATATAGGGTCTTGTATGAAATCTACATTAATGATAAAAAGTTGTCCCAAGAGAAAACGTATCCTTTTACCATGGAATTTATTAGTGGGCTTGGTTCTATAAAGATATTTGCATTTTCTTTTTCCAGAACTTCATTTATGTCAATATATATGTATGTATACATGTATACACACATATACAATAAATCTATACATACATGTATACACACATATTTTTAAATAAATAAATGTATGAATTTATGTATATATGAGGGAAGACAAAACTCCCCCACCTTACAGAAGCTACAAAATAGCGTTCTACAATGGATGGCTGCTCATGGCAGCGAGAGCTATTCCCTTTGGCTTGGGAGCTCTGGGAACTGTCAAGTGAGGGTGGGTGGGGGAAATCTGCCGATCAGAGAAATCTGGGAAGACAGAAGTGTGTCAGGGCACGTGAAAGGACTTGACATGGAGGACACATTTTTGTTGCCCAATTTGCATGAGCACTCCTGGACAAATTCTACTTCAACATTCGATGCACAGAGTGGTGGTGGGGAGGCAGCACTAATTGGTAAAGTTGCCACTCAAGTGTGGCACATTCCATGAGCTCTCACCAACATGAATGAATAATGGTGAGTTTTGAGCATTGCAGCAATTATTTTGCAGGGCTTTCTGCACCCTTATCATTCCATTATCTGCCTTTAAAAAGCGGGGAGGAGAGAAGGGGAAACTTCAGTCAAGAAACACAAGTCTCCAAAATAAAGGTGCAACTAATGTTATTGGAATATGTTTTTTAATATAAAGAGGAGAAATGGCAAAGAACAGTAATCACTTCATTAATATGGATTATCTATATATCCAAGAGTGACAATAAATTTGTTTGTCCCTTAAGTGCCAATATAGGATGCCAAACACAGCAACAGAAAAGAAATAAAATAAAATATCCCCAGATGGCAAAGAGTTTTAGAACAGCTTCGGATGGTTTTCAAATCTCCCCTCAGAGGAAGCAAGCCTTTTGTCCGCTCAACATTTAAATGCCAGGAGTTGGGAAGTGTTAAAAATCTTTCTGTCCCTTCCTTGGTGGCATCAGAAGTATAATGCTGGGATGTCTTTTCTGTGTCACCTCCAGCTTCAATAAAATGAACTGCTTCAGACACAATCAGAGGCCATTCAGACTCCTCCTCCAAATACAAACCAGACCAACTTGAAGGAAGTGATAACCATTGTGCTGGGCCTTCTGCTTCACTGGTCCTCCAACTATATTGTCTTGGGTCATTTTCAGATATGAGTGGTACAAGTAGCTAGCACTCTAGCCATCCCTGTCATATCACAGATGAAATCTGACATCTTGGATTCTACCATCTTTTCCTGGTCAGTCTGTCTGGCCCCAAATGCCAGAAGCTTTTTCTTACTCAGAAAAAAAAAGGAAAAAATAGATTGAAAAGGGTACATGATCCTGTCTTCTGTTTAACAAATTCCCTTTAGATTTTAAATGAAGATTCCTAAGACAGCTGTATCTTAAATTTCAAGACAAAGGATGAAGAGCTGAGTTCAAATCCTGCCTCAGAGACTTATTAACGTGTGACCTAGGCAAGCCACTTAACCTGTCTAACTCAGTTTCCTCAACTACAAGGTAAGGATAGTAACAGTCCCAACTCCCCAGGTTGCTGTGTTGTAAAGGTTAAGGGAGATAATATTTATAAAGGCTTAGTACAATGTCTGACTCACAACAGGTGATTAATAAGTCTGTTTCCTTTTTGAAGGGAAGAAAACTTCCTTAAATGGCAAATATTTAGTATTAAGTACTATAAGGTACTTAAGTTTATTAAGTACTTAGTAAATATTTGATCAACTACAACAGAGTTCAACAAACATCAGATAGTTCCTGAGATCCATGCATGGCTAAGGACTGGGAATGTAAAGTTTAAAATTCCATGTGATTTTAATATGAAGACTTTAAAAAGCCACTGAAAAAAGACTAGCCTGAGAATTGTGGCACAATAACCCATTAGCGTACATTAGCTGACTAGATGCTAACACCAGACAGAGTGCAAGGCTCTGAGGGAGTTGGAGGAAGATGGGCCTGTTCTGATGAAGGGGGCTGAGCCAAGTCTGAGCTTGGAGCTGAGAATGGAGAAAGCCTCTTCTGAGCAGGCAAAGAGCAGCTGTAAGGCCTAAGGTATCTGGATGGGGGGAAGAGGTAGATGAAGAGAGAATTTTTAAACGGTTGGAGAAAGTAAGCCCCATTCAAGATATAGGGCTCCATTTTACTTAGGCCTAGTGCCCATGACCCAAGATCATGCATCTAGAGCTGTAAGGCACCTCATTTCACATACAAGAAGTCCATAAAAGTGACCTGGCCAAGGTCACACATAAATTCTATGGTAGAGGTATCTCCCTATACCAATGAGGAAATTGAGGCAAGATACGTTAAGGGTCTCTTGCCAGGAACACACTTCAGAAATGTACAAAAAGGGAATTAAACCAAGGAGAGAGCTCTGGAATTGAAGTCAGAGATCTGAGTTCTAATCCAGGGGTTCAGTTTGCTACTTGTATAACTTTGGGCAAGTTGCTTCATCTCTATGGACCGAAGGGTCTTCATCTGTAAAATGAGGGAGTTAGACTAGTTTTCTTCCTTCCTTCCTTGCTTCTTTCCTTCCTTGCTTCCTTCCTTCCTTCCCAGGATGTGCATGTACTCAGGAATGTCATGAAGCTCATCTGGATCTGATGTGCAGTGCTATTTCTAACTACTTCTGATGTGGTCTAGATTACCATGGCCACTGAAACTGGAAGGGGGCAGAACATGTGCACTGAGGTTAAACAGTCTGGCCATGGGCCCTGTATATAGAGGAGAGGTCTTTTCTTCTGAGAGATTGAGTACAAAAGGTGTTAGACTTGAAATCAGAAAACTGCCATTTGCTCCTCTGAATGAGTCACTTAAACTCTCTCAGCCTCAGGTGCCTCATTGCTACGATTAGAAGACTGGACTAGACAATGATACTGAAGGTCTCTTTCCAGCCCTCCATGCCTGTGGCTTCAAACCTGGTCCTCCCCTAGACTACTTCTACAACTTTGGTCAACGTCATTTAACCTCTCTGGGACCGCTTCCATGGAATGAAGGGATTTGACTAGATAACCTCTAAAGATTCTTTCTACTCAAAGTCTGTAATTCCAGAATCTTGTTGTTCTTGAAGGATGAATGTAAAAAGTGTCACACAGGAGGTGCCTCCCTTGACGAGATGGACAAATAAGAATAACGGAAACAGTAGCAATAGCAGCAGCACATTAAATAGTGCTGGGAGGACAGAACATGGCCACGTAAATGAACACAGGTCTAGTACTTGAAAGAACTCAGCTCGACAATTATGGAATGAATAAGTTTAGGTGCAAGCAATCATTTTAAGCAAAATGATCCTTTGCAACCGAGGACCATACTTCCTCACGATGATCAGGGGCACCCTCTCCACGACACTGGCAAAGGCAACAAGAGAAAAAGAAAATGGCCTGGTAAACATTCTGCAGGGAGGCGGGATTTTTTTTTTGGAACATATCTGCAAGGTCAAGATAATGGGATACAAAGCTGAGAAATTTATCCTTCCTGCCATCAACAAGACTGACTCCAATCAGGAATCCTGCTCTGGAGAAGGAGCTGTGGGTATGAGTCAGATTTATAGAGAGGGTGGGCTCCATAGGATCAATTTTTTTGCTTCAGACATTTTAATTGCCATAGTGATGGCTGATAAGAATTTGGGGAGAGGGGTATGACAGATGGGGAGGCTCCAAAAGCCAGGCTAAGAAACTAAGCATTCCTTTCAGAAAACGCTACAATGACTGCAAATAAGATTTTATAACCCAGCCTTTTAATTACGAACAAGGATGTTAGAGGAACATTCTGTGTTTGTCCCGTTTTGTTCCTTTCCCTGTTTCTCCATCGGTCCTACCCCGAAGCCAAAGTCCAGAGTGATACACTACTTGAGGGATCTAAAATCAGGTACCTAGTCATAAATCTGAACTACAGCATTCTGACATTCTCTCCACCTGCTGCTACCTTTGGCAAGTCACAGAGTCACTGATAGTCTCAGTTTCCTCCTTTCATCTCTAAATTTAAAATCTCTGAATCCTGTCATATTTGAAGGATGAAGGAGAGAAGACACAGTATGATGTCTCCGTCAAGTGAGGACCAGATGGTTTCTGAGGTCTCTTTCAGTTATGGGTCTGTGACTCTATGAATTTATGATTTGGAATTACCCCAAACAAAAAAGTATAATCCCATGATCCAAATTTCTGTATGTTTTCATCTCAAGGAATGGAAAGCAATTGAACATAAAATACTGGGGAAAAAAAACCCTTCTAAATCACAAAGAGTTTTGATAGAAAGTTCTCTCAGTTTCTCTGCCTGTAAACTAATTTCAGACCAGGGGTTTTTGACATTTTCGAGTCATGAATCCCTTTGGCAATCTAGGGAAACATTTCTCAGAATAATGTTTTTAAAAAGCAAAAATTAAAATATATGGAATTACAAAGGAAACTAATTATATTGAAATATAGTTATCAAAATTAAAAATTAAAAAAGAAATATCAAATACAGAGACCCTTTAAGAATTACTGACTTAGATGGAACGAAGCCCTTCAAATATTCCAGTCTTCTGACACTAAGATCATGGAGAAGCAGATAAGTGAAGTGGAAAAACATATTTCTAACGAGGCCTCAGAAGGCCCTTATCTGCCACAAAGTAGCTGGATGACTTTGGATAAGCCACTGAACTCTCCAGACTTCCTCTGTTATTACATCAATTAAAACAAAAGGACTGGGCTAGATCCTCATACACGGAATCTTGGTGTTTTTTGCATAAGCCAAAAAAGAGTTCAATGTCTTTCCATTGATCTCATTTCCATCTAACATCCAACTTAACTTTGTTAAGTGGTGAGGCAAAGCTAGTACAATGTTGGACCTGCCATCAGGAAGACCTGGGGTAGAGTCCCACCTCTCATACCTAGGCCCATGGGCAGGACACTTACAAAAACCCTTCTGATTCTCAGCTTTCTCATTTGTAAAATAGAAGTAATAATATTTATAGAGATTTGGTAGTGGGTCACAATGGATAAAGGGTTGCCCATGGAGTCAAGAAGAACTGGGATCAAGTTCTGAGTCTACATATACATATATACTGTCTGACAATGGGCAAATTATCGAGCCTCTCATGCTGTAAATTACAGAGGAGTTTCTGAACTTAATTGGTAGAGGGAATTTTCATACTGGGAGTCTTCCAGACTTAGGAAATTATAGTCAGGACCCTTGTCTTTTTCAAAAGGAATATTTATAAAACCTATTTCTTCTCCTCCTCCTTCTACTTCTTCCTTTTCTTCTTCTTCTTCTTTGCTATGAAATTACGCGGATGTTTAGTTTCATACAAAGTTCTTTCATACTTTCTTATAAGGGATGGCTCTCTGAGAGGAGGTAGGGCAGAGAGGTAGAGAGAAAAATACAGGTGATATAAAAAAGAGATCAGTAAAAATTTATTTAAAACTATTTAAAATTTATTTTAAAAACTACCAATAAACAGACCTTGAATGAGAAAAATACATTCAAAGCAAAATATACACCTGCAACATACGTGTAATTTTATTTAGCCTATTTTCATATTCTAGATCCTTGAGAGACAGAGCATCACTCGGATCCTGTTTTCAATGGCCTTGTCAGGAAGACTGCTTCTAAACTTGGCTCAAACCATTCCACTCTTTATTTCCTCTTTATTTCCATGAGCCTAAGTAACTTTTCCCTAGATCACTCTTGATCTATCAGGTTTCCTGCCAGGGAGGGAGGGAGAAAATTTGGAACTCAAAATTTTATAAAAAATGAATCTATTTACATATAATTGGAAAAAAATACTATTTAAAAGGAAGATGAGTCTTCCTGACTCCAGGTCTAGTGCTCTATCCACTGCATCACCCAGTCTATTTGCACTTGTTGGATATTTCTTCAGTGAACCTTATTCTCCATTGGTATGTGGCAATATAGATTAGACTGTGAAACTTGACGTTAGAAAGCTGTGAGTTCAAGTTCTTTGTGTGACACTTATTAGCTTTGGATCTACTGACAAATTGCTTAACCTCTCTAGGCCCCAGAGTTTTTATCTGGAAAATAAGGGTATCAGATGTAATACATATATAGGACTGTTGTGGGGGACCAATGAGATAACGTATGCAAAAGGCTTCACAAACTTCAAAGTATTAAAGCAATATCAGTTATTATTGTTCACTGCTGGAACAGTAATTTGATACTTTATCAAAAATTTCTGTCTCTTTGCATGGCATGGAGGAGAAGTCTGGGATATGACAAAAGATCTAACAGAGGGAATAAAAGAAACTTAGCTTTTCGGATCTAATTCATTTAATCAATACCTTTGAGGTCAAGATGTGGTTGAAAAAGTGCTTTTGTTCAAACTTGGTTTCATGTTTAAAGATCTGCACAGCTTCCATCTCTGCAAAAAGCTAGGGGAAAGGGAGAAGAAATGGCAGGCATGTGAAATGGCAGGTGGTGTGGATGAACACTCAGCAATATCTAAGGTTATTTACTCATATATTCCTTTCACCTTCAAATCTGGGTAAATAGAAATTAATATAGTAGGAGGAAAAACAACTAGGCCTAGAATCAGGAAAGAGCTCAGTTCAAATCCTTTCTCTCCTATTTACTAGCTCTATACAACCATGGCAGGCCTCTTAATTTCCCAGAACCTTAGCTTTCTTTTCTCTAAACTGGGGATACCAATACCCTTGACAGACAGCTGGCTTTGCATTTGACGGCCAAAATAGGACACAACTTGGGGAACCCTTTTTCCTCATTTGCAAAATAGAAACAGCAATACTTATACGACCTACCTCCCAGGATTGTTTTAAGTGCTGTCTAAATCTTAAAAGTGCTCTATAAATGTGAGTTATTAATTATGACAGAAACAGTACAAAATATTTAGAGGTGGGAGTTGGAATCAAGGATGTATGAGTATGGTATATGAAGTCATTTATCAATTGTTTGGTTTTAGTCAAGTAAAATACAAAGGTATATAATATGGATTTTTAATTGTGAGCTATTATATTTCATTTGAAATGCAGTTCATTCTGTGTACTTTTATGAAACACCTACTATGATATTATGAAGGCCCTGGGGCCATTTTTTTTTAAATTCAAAGCTATGACTTCATTAGTGTGAGGAAATCCTGAAGTGGACATTCCCACTACGCCTTCAGAGTAGCAATTTGTCTCTAATTTATACAACTAGTTTCCTTTATAATCATATGAATTTCATTTTATATATTGCAAAACATTACTCTGAGAAGGGCCTCACAGACCACCAAAGGGGCCATTGTCTGGGAACCCAAGAGCATAAATACCTCTGCCAGGGACACATAGGCAGGCATTGGGAAAACCAGGAAACCTCTGCCCTCAAAAATCTTACATTCTGCAGATCAAAGATAAAAGCTGAAAAATCAGATTTTATACAGTAGAATCATATGTAAGTTCAAGGAAGAGAAAGAATGAAAAACAAATAGTTGATCAAGAATATTCTACAAGGAATACTTAATACCCCTTGGCTTTGGGTCCTACAGCTGTAAAATGAGGGGCTTGGATGAGATGACTTCTAGAGTCCTTTCCAGCTGTAAAGCTATGACCCCATGACCTTATTCTGGGGTTCCACAGCTATAAATCACTAGTCAATCTCTATCACTAATGTGATTCACTCTGGTGCCTCAGTTTGACCAGCTACTCAGCAAGTTGTGAGCAAGGACTAAGAGAGTTCACCTAGAGCTCTCTGCTAGGGAGCTTATGTTGAGAGTCTGCCATGTTGGAAATGTTTTCTAGGAAACAAACCCCAGGATATGGTAGTATATGAAAAGTACTTTGTAGATGGTAAACAGCTATTCAAATGCCATCTATTGTTATCTTCATTAAAAATAATTATTGAAATGAGTTCTTAACCATATATTTTTTAATTGTCTTGAGATCCTAGCCTGGTTTGGATTAGACTGGATTCCCTTTCTCCTACTCAATTTACAGCTAATATTGCCATATTATCCTCTTTCTCCAACTTTTCTAAAGTAAGTCTTTCTTCACACAAACCCATGCCTTCCAACTGCTAATCTCCTTCTTCAAATTCAACCCCAGGCTTTTTGTGGACAACACCAAAATCCCACGAAGGCTGTGAGCTCCTGACAAACCTAAGAAGTAGTATTTCTATTTTCCCAATATCAATCACAAATATCAAGTATCACTGAGCCAGAAGGAACCCCCAGGCAGGACAGCACCTAGACTTTCCTTGACAGATGAGATGCTCTAAGATGCTTTGCCAGATATTTGCCCTTCCATCCATCTACTAACAATCACTGTGACTGGTTGAGACTATCTTTAAGTTGAATATTATGTGTTTGGAAACCAGACTCCCAATTAATCACTGTCACCTAGTGAGAACTCTCTCCTATTCCAGATCCCTTGACATTTAAACCAAAATTCAAGGGGGTGGAATAAATATGTCCCAATAAACCTACACAGCTAAATATTGTAGAGGATATTACGGAAGTCAACTTAGAAAGAAGAACCATTGTAGAGGCGATAATACAACAATTCTTAGGAGGAGACAAGAAGAAGAAGTGTTTAGAATAATGCTTGGGGCCTTAAATGTCTATATACCACTGAAGACAGTATAAACAAAGTGAATTTGAAATTTTAATGAGGTACGTATGATTTTGTAGGCATCTGAGGGATATGCTGAGATAAGACTCAGACTGAATGGAGCAATGGAAAGCTCTACCTTTTTCAAAATAAATAATGTAACAGAAGAGGAAAGGCAGTAACACATTTTAAGATGGTATATATCCCTAGAAGAAATCAAGGAACTGAAGGGTAGAAACCTGGTAAAGAACATTTCAGTGAGATTAATAGAAAAAAGGAATAGAAGTGATCTTATTATTTGAATATAGGCTTTCCTCTTAGATGAAGGATTTGGATGATGATTTCTTAATACAGATTAAAAAGCTGCACAGAGGCAAAATATCAGTCATTTGATAAATATTGGTAAAGTTACCACTACGTATCAGGCACTGTGCAAAGTGCTAAGGATACAAAGACAAGAGTGAAACAATCCCTGCCCAGTTTACTCAGGAGAGACAACAAGTGTGCATACAGATATAGAAGATTACAACTATGGAAATATCTGCTAGAAGCATTATTCATTTGAAAGCTATAGGAAAAAGTCTTTCCTTGATGTACTGACAATTTCATTACCTAGAAGTTAAAAGGAGAAAAAAGGAGAATTACCATTCTGGGTTTAATTTTAATCACGAAAGATGGTTGGAAAAATGGTCGATAATGCTGAAGTGCTGGGATCCTTGGGATG
Source organism: Potorous gilbertii (assembly GCA_028658325.1). Lineage (NCBI taxonomy): Eukaryota > Metazoa > Chordata > Mammalia > Diprotodontia > Potoroidae > Potorous > Potorous gilbertii. The sequence goes on along the minus strand of CM053772.1, from coordinate 167,706,981 downwards.
AAACAGCCAGAATAGCTTAGCTTTCAGGAATATCTGGGCAAAATCAGATAAACAATCTAGATTTTAGGAAAACAGATGTTGAAAAAATTCAAAAGAAAAATAGATATTATCTCAAAGTTTCCTTGAGGGGAAAAAAAGTCTCAAGATGACTCTAAAAGACAAAACTGTGACAAAAACATCAAATAAAAAAGAAGTGAATAAATAATATATGATAGTGATAAAATAAAATAACATATGATAGTGATAAAATAAAAAAAGCAATTGTGGATTTCCTTGGGTTTGTATGGAAAGTGGATGGAATCCAAAGTGTGGGTTGAATCCTGCCTTGACCTGGAGTAGCAAGCAGAGGAGTGATAGTAAAATATGGAATTTCGAAGCACTGTGGGTGAAGAAGCAGGAAAGAGCCAGAGGCACAATATGGCATTGGAAGAAAAATCCAGCATCACAAAGATGTCAGAGTTGTAAGGTCTTAGACTGTATTGTCTACTTCTTTCCAACAATGGGTACTCAACGAATCCATCATGAAGATAACTATGAAAGTTTAAAAAAAAAGAGAGAAGCAAATAATAAGGAGAGAACCAAAAGGGGGAAGTTTGACATTTAAAATTCTTCACAAAACCTGGCCCCTTCCTTCCTTACCTATCTTCTTACAAATGACTCTCCTGTGTGGACTCTAAGGTTCGGTCAAATTGACCTTGAAAGATCAGACTCTTGCCTACCTGCTGTTCCTCAAACACATCCCATTTCTCCCATTTCCACATCTTTGCATTGGCCATTGCCGCATCTTTGGAATACTCTCCCTCCTCACTTACGTCCCTTGTAATTCCTGGCTTCCTTCAAGACCCAGGTCAAGTGCTCCAATTTTCAAGAAACCTCTCCAAGTCTTCCTACTATCTTGCATATATGTAAATATGAACAAATTGCTGCTCCCACTGGAATGTAAGCTCCTTGGGGGAAGCTACCATTTTTCCCTTGTATCTCCAGTACTTATAAGGCTGTTCCTGGCATTTATCAAACTTAATAAATGCTTGTTGATTAAGGAAAGGCCAAATAAGAGATCTACCTTCCAGAGGCAGCCTGGTTCAGTCATTTTTCATGTAGCAAATAATGAAAGACACAGAGAGGTCGAATAACTTGTTTAAGATCACGTAGTAGATCAGTGGAAGGGATAACATGGAAGTAAAAACTCCCATTTTCCTGCTCTCATCAGGACATTGTACTATTTGTTTCTTTATAACTGAAAATTGTTATTGAAGTAAACTAACTCAACCCCAGAATAAAGGCCTACCTACATTAATATTTTATGTGCTTACCTTTCATTGAAAGCATTGGAGTTTGCAATTTAACTCAAGTCCCCAAAATCCAATCCCATGGATCAGCGATCTCATTAGTGCAGGCATTTTACCAATGGCTCAGATCAAAACCCATTCTTCTTATCCTGTGCAGTTCTTGTCTATAGCTTCCCATAGATCCTCCACATAGGATCTGCACAATGCATTGGGGGCTTTCCCCTTATCCTGTTAATATATTTTTGTGTTTGTATTGTACACTGGCTTTCCATTGTTTATCTCCCACACTCCCCACCTGACTGTTCACCTCCTCTTCCAATCCTACACACCCATAATGATGTTGTTTATACTGTACCCTGCACACAGGTCATTAATGGCAATACACCTGCCATGCGGCTTCCCCTTGCCCTTTGATGTTCGACAACGGACAAGTAGTAAATAGCCCTTGTAAAACAAAAACAACAATAAAGACTCTCTAAGAGTCTGTGAATTCCCTAGAGCACAAAAAGTTACAGAAACAGCATTTTATACATGAAATTTATACAGGAAAAGGACAATATGGGGGACTCATGCTTTTAATCAAACCTAAAGTGCCTTCTTTTAGGATACCTCATAGAATCCCAGAATGGCATAGGAACTCAGGAGGCCTGTGGTCCAACCCATACCTGAATAAGAACCCTTTCTATAACACGTCTGACAAATGGTTACCCTGACTTTACTTGAAGAGTTTTGGTGACATGGAACTCACTCTCTACCAAAGCAGACCATTACATTCTTGGACAATTTTGATTGACAGCAGTTTTTATTCCCTCTGAAATTCAACTCTCTACATATTCTACTCCATTGATTCTGGCCAATCAGAATATATTTAATCCCTCTCTCATATGAAAACTGTTCAAGTTTTTGAAGTTAGCTATTATGTTCCTCTCCTACTGAGTCTCCTCCAGGCTAAATACCTCTAGTTCTTTCAACCAATCATTGTAGGGCATAGTCTCTTTCTCTCCATGTCCTCCAATATATCAATGTCCTCTTGATAGTGTTGTAACCAGAATTGACTATTATATTCTAGATGGGGTCTGAACTGTATAGCAACTTTCTAGGGAGGAAGAGAGCTAAGAATAAGTCACCATGTCCTCCCACCAAGTGATACAAGCTAGTGTCAGAAGAGGCAATTGTAGGAGGTGGTAGAAGACTGGTTGTAGTGAATAGCTAACTGTAACCACTCATGTGTCATTAACTCAATACCTACTTAGTATAAGCTAAATTTATGTGAGCTGGAAGTTGGTTCTCCCACATTGCCACCTGGCACATGGATATTTGGTCATTCTGGGGAAAGAGATCATGTTTTTTCTTCCTCCATCTGTTTCCTAAGCCTATGGTCCAGTTGACCAGAAATGAGCAAAGAAGAGCTAATCATGGAGGAAATGATGGTTGGTAGCTACAGGCCACATGACTACCTAACAGACAAATTCAATATCTGGATTTCCTATCACTGATACTGATCAGATAGTGAATTAGATTGTATCACCTAAACAAAGCCTTTCCCACCTGTACCTTCTGCTCTGCCCTGCTCACCCCATGACTAATTTCCCATCTCCAAATCACTTTGCATTTACTTTCTTTTCCCTTTCTGAACCTGTGATTTAAGGAAAACATCTTCACTGATGGAGACTGGTAATTTCTTTGTAACTTATAGCCTTGATTACACTGAGAAGGTATCAAGTAAAGTGATTTGCCCAAGGTGGCCATAGCTAGCAAATGTCAAAAGTATCACTCAAATCCTTGCCAACCCCACTCTAAGGTCAGGCTGCCTGGCGTTTACTTTATATTTATTTATCTGTGAATACACCGTGTAACTCCAGTAGAAAGTACGTTCCTTGAGGTCCTTTCTATTCCTAACATCTAGCACAGTTCCAAGCACATGGTAAGTTTTTGATAAATGCTCAATGAATTGAATTGCTTTGGGAGCAGAAGTGCTAACTCAATAGGAACAGTTTAACTATTCCTTCAAGATCCTGGAAGAATTTACATATCTCTTAATGGGTGATAATTTAACTTTAGGGAAAATTTCACATACCATAAAAATCAGACCCTAAATTAACCTAATATTTTTTCCCCTTATCTAAGACCAAGAAGGATGTACTTCTCAACAAAAATTCTTCTCCTAGACAACAGAATCTGAATGATACTGAAAAACCAGTTGCAATTTTGTGGGGCAGAACAAACAAAAAATGCCTGTCTATTGTCAGATGTCCTGTAAAGGGATTTGTCAGATTAGATGTAGCAAGGAAAACACCCCAGTTTATGTTTGGGGATTGCTGGTCTCACCTTGATTCAGGGAATATCATCAGGCAGTATAAACAGAGGGGAAACTGAAATGGCTTCAGTGGGCCAAATAAATGAAATTGCTTCACTAATTTAAGTTTTAAAAAAAAAAAACAACCAACTAATCTGGGTTAAAAAAAAACCCCAAAAAACAAAAACACCATGTTGAGGCCAAGTCTGTTTATTTGGCTATGTGCTGGACCTCCGGCAAGGGTATATTTAGCTTCCGTGTGCTTGTAGGACGGCATCTTGCTGCTCAACAGGAAATATCTGGAGTCAAAGCTAAAGATATCTCTGCATGTACAGAAATTTATGAGCAGCCGTAAAAAGTCGAGCTCTGGCAGGCAGGGTGTTGGATGGAAGGAATGGTCTCCCTTTAAAATGATACAGGACCTGGAATGAAATCCTTGAACATGCACACATATACACACAGAGTCCATGGTAGGCAGGTTGCACCTGACATGCTAAAAACAACTGAGGTGGCCTCTAAAATATCAGGGAAGGAGCAGAATCTCTCTCCAAAGAGACCCCAAAAACCCCAAATCCTAAAGCAGGGACAGGAAGGATTTGGTGAGTCTGCAGGCAGGGATGGAGTGATAGGCTATGGCTCCAAAAGAAAGCATCTTCTATCCTCCCTGCCATGGGCAGTGAAATGATTCCTCTTCCTCTGCCCACCTTGACAAAATAAACTGCCTCTGTAAGCTATCTAAAGGATGGCAAAAAAAAATCACTTATACTATTAAAAAAAAATAAGGCTCCATTGTGGAGCCGAACACCATCGAAGACCTCCATTTGCAATGCAATCCTGCTGACAAGCGGTGACAGATTTGGTCTTGTCAGCCACGTTGTATTTTTAAAGTTCATTTGACTGGACTCTCTTATCAGCCACTCGATGCCTCCGCTCACTCCAGCATATGCTGGAAGAGGCTCCCATTTCATCACGTGTACAGGCCAGGCAGGAATGGCTTGTTTAGGAACATAATTTAAGAGAACTAAAGGGGGGATTTTGGGGTAGGGAAGGATTCCTCAACAAGAGTTGCCAGGAGTCACTGAATACTGGAATCTGGCTAAAAGATCGGGTGCAGTATATGACTTCAATGGCCTCAGTGCCCATCTCAGGGCCATTCTAGAGCCCCAGATTAAGAGGAGTAAGTTCTAGGTTCTAGTATTAGCTTTTCTGTGAGTTATCCCTTTAACCATAGGCTTACCCCTTACTCTCTCTGAGTTTCCTCGCCATAAAATGGAGATAATCCTATCTATAACGGGGACCATTTACCTCTAATGTCTACTTTGCAAGGTTATTTTGGAACTTTAAGTATGTAAAACACTTTAGCAAACAAATAAAACAAAATATAAATGTCAATTATTATGCTAAATTATTAAATGTCATATAATAAGTAGAGAAGTGGATAGAGGGCTGGGCCTGGAGTAATCAAAACTTGAGTTCAGATCTGGCTTCAGAAATTTGTTAGTTGTGTGACTCCGGACAAGTCACTTAACTACTGTCTGCCTCAGTTTCCTCAACTCAATGCTGTGAGGCTCAAATGAGATATTTGTAAAGTGCTTAGCACTGTGCCTGGTATATAGTAAGTATTTAATAAATGCCTGTACCCTTTTCCCCCTCCTCCAGTGAAAATAATTTATAAATTCTAAAAGTAATCACTGACATCTATATGGTTTGCAAAGTGCAATCAATTTCATTGCAGCCCCACAACCCCATGGCTTATTTTAATTCCCAGTGGTTGCAGAGAAGGAAAGGTTTCAGAGCAGTTAGGTGATTTGCCCATAGGTTACACAGCGAGTACATTTCAGAAACAGGATACAAACCCAGTGTTCCTGACTTGAGATCCAGTACTGTATCCGCTATGTTGATCTGTCTTGCTATTAAAAGCAAAGGAGGAACCAAAGGAATCCTTATTTTCACTCTCTGTGGATGAAGGTAAAGCTGCAGCAACATCTGGATGCCTCCAGAACACAAGTTCAGATAACCTAGCCAGTGGTTTTCCCCTTCATCAGAGAATTTCTCCTGGAGAAGGTAAACTATGGAAGTCACCTCTTCATCTATGAAGCCTCAGTTACCAAGGTGCTGTGTTTATTATTCCTCCTTCACTCGACCCTTATCATCTCTGACTATGCCTGTCAGTGTCTCTTTCTCTATGTGCTTTATGGGCCCGGGTTTGGGAAGCAGGAGTATGAGCGAGCTCAGTCTAGTCACTGACGTATGTAGCTAGCTGCCATATTCTCACTCAGCCTCTCCCTTGGGACTGGATGCTCAGGCTGCACATCTTCCTTGGCCAAGAGAGAGACCCATCCAGTTTCTCTTAGGCTTTCTCACATCACAGAAAGAAGCTATTTTGCTGATTGTTTTCCTAAAGTGTTTTTTTTTTTTAATTGCTTATTTCTTCTTCAGCACAATGGCTCTCCTGTTCCTTCTCCCTCATTTATTTATTATATGTGTTCAGTTCTAATCAGAGTTTGCAACATTTCACAGGATGGATTCTGATTTCATCCTAGAAATGCTCAGATCAAGGTCAAGTGGAGAGTGAGATAAACGCCATATAACTCAATGGAGTTCAATTAAAACATGATATCTATCTATCTATATATATATATTATATCCATGTAATAAATTTAAGGGAGGACCTTCCTCAGGGGGGTAGGAGCAACAAAGGTTGTTTGTCTTTTACAGAAAGCCCTTCAACACTTGAATGGATCTGTGAGTTCATCAGTATAGGGATTTCCTCATGGTATGTGTTGCAATAAATCCATGCCTTTGTTTTAGCTATAATCCATTTGTTTTCTATAGTGAATATCCTTCTTCTTCTTTAATTAATTAAATCTTAGTTTTCAACATTCACTTCCATAAGATTTTGAGTTCTAAATTTTCTCCTCCCTTCAACTTTCTCCCCTTCCTAACACAGCGTGCTAACCTTCTTTTAACTAACAAATATTTATGGAGTATTTCTATATGCTAAGCAATGTGAAGAGAAAGTAAGGAAGTCTCCTAAAACTGGCTTATATGTCATCTGATTGAGATTTCACCTCATGCAAAAAGTTTTAAGCCCTGGATGCTCATGCGGGGCAGTAGAGGCAATCAGAAGCCATTCGGCTACTTGCTATTCCTGAATAACATGGTCTAAAACCATCCTATAACAGGATTTGGCAATTTGGGCTGTTGGATGTGCCTAGCTCAAAGATATTAAGCTGTTCTCACCATTTAACATAATTACTTTGAAACTGTTTACCAAGTTAGCTCCCTGTAACACAGACCTAGGATGGAGACATTTTGCCGGAGGAAAGAAATATAAAATCTTGGTTGCAGTCTGAGACTGGTGGGATTCCAATGCAGCTTAGCTGGAGTCTGTCGACTGGTGGGATTCCAACCAGCTACTGAGACAGCCCATTCTACCTTAGGAAAAGCTCCTGTTCTCAAGAAGTTTGATTAAGGAGAAAAAAAATGCAGTCTTCAAATGAACCCCTTTAAGTAGCTAATGAGTTCCCCATCATTATGAGGTCTTCAAATAAAGTTTAAATCTCAATGTCAGCTGTTGGTGAAATTCTAGAATGAACTTACACTCAAGTGATAGTAAAATTCAGTGAAAGGCAGCATAGCACAGCGTCTAGAGACTTAAAGTCAGCAAGTCCCGGGTTCAAGTCCTGCCTATGACACATATGAGTTACCTGACCCTGGACAAATCACAACTTACTAGTGCTTTGCAAAACTTTCTAAGATAATAAATTGTGGAGGTGAATGTTTATTGAAGTGAAATCTACATTCGAAGTTCCCCACATGAATAAAATCACAGGTCTGGTCCATATCTCTATAAATGTAGTATTAACCCTCAGATCCTAGGCACAGAGAGGACCAAAGGATTATGATAATCTGAATATCGCTCTCCCCGCTGCAGTCCAGTGAATATTCTGGCATTCCTACTACTGCAACTTAGTTTAGACAAAGGACAAGCAAGGTTCAGGCAAGGTAGAAACCAGTTCTCCTACAATCTGAAGTAGCTTCCATTGATAAACAGGAAGAGAGACTCAAGAATCTGTCATGGCTCTCCAGGGCTGACAGCTGTACATTCAGCTGTTTCCCTTTTGGCAGGTATAATACACCCTTCCACATACACACATGCACAAACACAGAGTGCATTTGGATTCCCTTCCTCCCAGACACCTGAGAAAGCACCATTTGGAGTCCATGCTTGCTCCTCCATGTTGGCTATGATGGAAAACTTGGTTAAGAGGCAGTATTACATTCTTCCTCCTTAAAAAAGGATTGTGAGATTTTCAAAATAGACCCCAAACTAGACAGGAAATCCCTGTATTCAAAGATAAATGTGGGACCTTAGTAGTTTTAAAATGTCATGGAAGTCTACAGCAGTTACTTTGAAAATGTTGATGTATGTAACTATGAGGAAGACACTGTAATGAAATGTGGAAATGTAAGCTCCTTGAGGGCAGGGGACTATTTCATTTCTGTCTTCATATTTCCAGTGTCAAGCACACTGTATACACTTGAAAAATGTTTCTGGCTAGCCAACTGCTTTGATACAAAGTTCCTGGAACATGGTAACAACTAAATAAATACTTACCGATCAAAAAAAAGGCAACATTATATAGTGGGCAGTGGGTTGGGCTTTGAGTTTGGAAGACTTGGGGCCACCTTCCACTTGTGACACTTAGTAGCTTTGGGACCATGGACTGATCAGTATATTTCTCTGAGTTTCAGTTTTCTCATCTGTAAAATTAGGATGATAGAACCGGACAGGCTTGTTCCGAGGCTCACATGAGATGATGTAAGTAAAGGGCTTGCACGTTTTAAACCTCTCTAGAAATGCCAGGCAGAATTGTTTTTGTTATTACCTACTTCAGAAAGGGAGAGACTGAGATTTTGAAGAAGTCTTTAGCCTTTGCTTTAGGTGAGATGTCTGGAACGAGAAGGAGTGCACATGTAGGGCACTTTAATGCAGAATTGTCAATGAATTGCAAATTTACAAAGGAAAAGGAACTCTTTGCCAGTACTAGCTGGCAGTGGTGGATGCACTTCCCCAGGAGTCGATAAGCCCTCTCACTTTTTCATACTGAGTCAGTAGTCACAGTCACTACTAACCTCAGCGACAGCAAAGCAGCGCACCCTCCCGAGGTTCAGAGGAGGCTCTCCAACACAGCTGGAGTTTCCTAGCAGAGAAAGGGGCCCCTTCAGGGCCTCCAAGTTGTGGCTTTTAAGGCAGGTGAGGGAGTCAAGCTACTGTGCTCTCCTGAGTGCTCACTGACCACTTAGAAGACAAAAGGGGTGTCCAAGTTAAAAGACCATCTGGGTCATCCTGGTATTTTATAGTTTAACTATAAAGATAGCTTTCCAGGGCCACTATTTAGAACAAGCTATCCTCTCAGTCTGAGAGTAAGAAACATGTAGGGCAGACCTGGCCCTCATGCGGTTCCTTTGCCTGTTGTCCATTAAGGCCCGGAGACCCCAGGCAGGGATGCTGTCAGACTGTTTTGTATCACTTCTAGCATATCGTGGGGTTCAGGGAATGTTTGGTATTATGAACGTAATCACCACGACAACAGGAAATTCTCCACCTATTGATGCTGCTGCTAAAACTGCCACAAAGGATGGGTGGATTCTGGGAGTCTGGCACATAGAGTTTCTTTTCATCAAGCAGGCTAATCCCAGGGCCAACCTCAAAAATATTTCATGAAATTTGCATTCAGATAAAAAAAGCAAAATAAAACCCTGAGAACATCCACAGTGGTCACAGTGATGGAAAGGATGAGGACTCTGCCAGCTTGAAAGGCCTCAGGCCTTTTTCCTTACAGTGTGGTAAATGTCAACCACCATGTCTGTGTCTAGGGTGGGGAAAGGACCCACTTTGAAGATCAAAGTCCCTTTCAAGGCTTCTTCTTTTACAAGATCAGAGAGCTGGACCTGGGAAGAGAGAGGTTAGAGTACACTCTGTGAAGATGAGGGGAGGGAGGGAGTGAATGAGCTATTAGTAAGGGCCTACTATGTGCCAGAAACCTGCGAAGCACTTTGCAAACATTATCTTATTTGGTACTTTGTACGTATCTAGTTGCAGGGAAGCTAGGTTGCACAGTGGAAAGGAATACCTGGTCTGGAGTCAGGAAGTTCAAATCTGGCCTCAGACAATTCCTAGCTGTGTGACCCTGGGCAAGTCACTTCACCCTGTTTGCCTCAGTTTCCTCATCTGTTGAATGAGCTGTAGAAGGAAATAGCAAACCACTCCAGTATCTTTGTCAAGAAAACCCCAAACAGGGTCACTAAGTGTTGGACACAAAGAATTGATTTGACTGAACAACAAAATGTACCTAATTTTTTACATGGTGTCTACCCTTCAAGGAGGCACACGGTATGGGGGAGATACAGTGTAAATAAATAACTAGGTATATAAAAATAAATATACACAGAAGATACAAGGTAATATAGGAGGGGAAGGGGCTAGTGCTTGGGAGGACTACACAAGGTTTCCTGGAAAAGGTGGAACTTGATTCTTTATTTATATGTCCACAGTGCGACACAGTAAAGTCTTAACTGTCAACTGAATAACTGATCTCGAGTCAAATCTTGCCTCTGACAGTTACTAGCAATGTGACTCTGGGAATATTGCTTAATTACTGTCGGCCTCTGTTTCCTCCTCTATAAAATGAGGATGATAGTAGTACCTGCCTTCCAAGAATGCTGTGAAGATAAAGTTCAACAATCTTTGTCAACTATCTTTAATCTGTAAGACACTCTACATCAATGTTAGCTATTATTATTAGATGGTACCTCATACACCATCTAGTCAAACTTCTTATCCCCTTTACAGAAGACACTGAGGCCAGGAAAGGTTAAGGGACTTGTCCAAGTCACATGGGTAATAAATATTCTGGGCAGAATTTGAACACAGATCCTTTGACTCCATTGGAGAACCAGTGTTTTTCTTGCTGTATTATACATATATTGGCCTCCCTGAGGTTCCTCTTGGGCATCCTGGAGTGCCTCCATCTGAGATGAATCAGTATACAAACAGTCTTTGCAAAGAATTTCCTTCTCTCCCCTCAAAATGAAAATCATCCCTGAGTTTCATTAATATTTTCAAGTCTTGCTCCCTTTTCAAAATATTCTCAACTAGGATGAAACCCCACTGCAATATAAACACTGATGCATTTTTCTTTCCTCCAATGTCATTTAGGGCAATAGACTGCAGAAGACTTAATATTCACTAGCCAATCCACAAAACCCTTTCCCACAAGGTGCATGCTAGACAATCATTTTCTCATTTTCTTTTTAAGAAATCCAGGGTAAAGTGACTTGTATCCAGAGCTAATAACAGCTCACAATTCTACAACACTATAAGGTTATATAACACTTTCCTTACAACAACCCTGTAAGGTAAGGCAGTCTGAGCATTTCTAAACTCTGTTTTACAGATGATGAGACTGAAGCTCCATGAGATAGAAATGGCAACGAGTCACCATTCCAACAAGACCTGACTCCAAGCCGAGGGCTCTTTCCATTCAGTTCTATTACTCTAGTTTCACTTACTTGGCTACCTAAAAGTTTAGTCCTTTCATCATTCATTCATTCAAAAGCACTTAGGAAGCACCTACTATATGCTTGACACCATGTTAGGCACTGGCAGTACAAAACCAAAAAAATCAAGGATTTTCCATTTTATGTTTGTTGGATCCTCCCAACAGAATGCAAGGAAGCTCTTTGAAAGGAGGAACTATTCTCCTGCTCTGAGTGCTTAATAAATACTTGGTGAAGTCTTTTGATCACAGGTTTCATTTTTTAAAAATTACAAATGAAAAAACTTTTATATTGTCTGCTAAATACTAGATGATAAAATCTAGAAAAATAGCAACATTTTTGTTAAACTTATTAAAATAATAATTTTATTATTAATAAGGATAATGAATTGATCTTTTGGTCATGTGTGCTGCCAAAAGAGTTAATGCATGCCTGTAATAACTTATTTTATCATTGCCATCCCTCTACTAGATTTGCACATATTAGGGAGAGATCTATAAGGATAATATTATAAGGCAATCAGTTTAAATATTTCAGGTACTACATTTTTTAAAGTCTAAAAATATGTTGTGCATGGCAAAGCACTCTGGAAGCTGCTAATGGAATGCCTGTTTTAAGGAGAGCATCTTATTGTACTTTACTTTTGATGTTGCTTGGTCATTTCAGTTGTGTCCAATTCTGCATGACCACATTTGATTTGGCATTTCCTTCTCCAGCTCGTTTTACAGATGAGGAAACTGAGGCAAACGGGATTAAGTTTTATTAGACTATAAAAGAAAGGAGCCAGACTAGATAATCTCTAAGGTTTTTCCTTTTCTGCTTTTTCCCATAGTCCTATAAGAAGGAGGCTAAAAAAGTGTATGAGATTTTAATCTGTAGAGAGAAGAAGCCTCGTCCCAAACTATTCCACTGTCTCCATCTTACTCACTTCCCTGCCCTCTACAATACAACCACACTGACCTTTGTTTCTTCTCCTCATACGGTGGATTCCATCTGTCATTGCCATGCTTTGGCCTGGGAGGTATCTTAACATTTATCTCACTGATAGTAGAATCTCATAGTTAATAAAAATAGGAAATCTTCAGGTATACTGATGTAGTATTTTAACTTTTAGAATACTTTTCCTATTTTAGGATGTAAAACACTAATGGCATTGGAAATGTACAACTACTTATGTCCAGTCAATCTTGACCAGTGAAACTGCCCTCATTTTCATGAATGAGGAAACTGTCCCACATTCTGTGGGTAAGTCAGTTTGGGTCACGGAGAAGGGGTGGGTGATAATACTCGCCATGGAATCCATTTGTTTTCACTCTAAGCCCTGAATGCCATTCGTAAAGACATGCGTTGTAATGGACTGGTAACAACTACAGTATTGGACTGTATAGAACCTAGAACGTAAACTCTTTGTGAATGGGGATTGTTTTCATTCTTTGCATTTGTATCACTAATACCTAGCTCAGGGCCTGACACATAGTAGGCATTTAATAAATTGATCAAAGTTTTGCAAAACATTTTAAATACAGCTAGGTCTTAATTTGATTAGCACCATTCAAATGCACACTACTTGAAGTTATAATGACCAGTAACTACTGTCATTGGTTATAGCCCAGTAGAACTATGTGATGAAAATGCAAATAATACAGCCACTTGATGGGATTCAGTTGGATGTGACCTCATTTGATTCTCCTAACCGTCCAATGAGGTAGGAACTAATACCATCCTCATTTTAAAGATGAGAAAATTGTGATTTAGAAGAACAAAGTGATTTATTCATGGTTCGACTTGTCTTTCTTTGCTTCTCAAAAGAAAGAAGCAGGAAAAGAAGAGCAAAGGGTTTTCTAGTTCTTGTCACTTTCCCTTTCCTGGTCAATGACAATCAAGGCTTTCAACCAATCCCAGTTCACTAGCTTCACCTTTCTCAATGAAAGAAGAAGAGTTAGATTCTGAAGTTTCCTCTTAATGACCAAGACAGAAAGGATTCTAGGAAGTAAGAAAGGGAGGGGAAAGTAGGGTGGCAGGATGAAGTTGAAATTGAAAACTCCAGCCAATGAAGATAAATAATTTTGAGAGACTTAAGAATTCTGATCAATGCAATGACCAACCACAACTCCACAGGATCAATGATGAGGCACACAACCTCACCTTCTGACACAGACATAATGCACTCAGGGGACAGAGGGAAACATATTTTTTTACTTAGCCAATGCAGAAATTTATTTTGCTAGGATATGCACATTTATTGCAATGTTTTGCTTTTTCTTTTTGCAATGGGAGGGGATAAGTGAGAAAGAATAAATCAATTTTACTTTTAAAAAAAGACAATATGGCTCATGTTCCTTCTAGCACTAAGCCTTTGACAAGGTTTACAATCCTAAGCCATAATTAGTTGAATGGATGGGAGACAGTTAATCCTTTTCAGTTGTGTCCAACTGGGGTCTTTGTGACCCCATTTTTTTTTCCATTTTCACAGAGATACTGGAGTTGTTTGCCATTTTCTTCTCCAGTTTATTTTACAGATGAGGAAACTGAGGAAACTGGGACTACATAGCTAGCAAATGTCTGAAGCTGGATAAGAACTCATGAAGATGAGTCTTCCTGACTCTAGACTAATCCTCTCCCCACCGTCCCACCTAGGTGTCCCTGGGAGGTAGTATAAGTATGCTGGAAGGAACAATTGATTTGGAGTCAGGGAATCTGGGTTCAAATCTAGACTCTATCATCTACTTGCACTAACTTCTCTGAGGGATGGTCAAAGAAGAGGGTAGGGCTTAAAGACCTTGAAAGTTTCTTCCAGTTCCATATCCATGATCCCTTGATCCTACACGGAACACAGAATAAATGATCAGAATAGGAATGCCTGCATTTTTATACAATTTGCTGGATGCCATACTTTGAAATTTGTAGAAATTGAGCTCTCTGCACATATTTTTGAAAATAAAAGGGGAATGAGTATACCTATAAAGTTAGGATGATCTTTGAGAGAGGATGAAAATCAACAATAAATTTAGGTTGAAAGACATTTTAGCATTTAAAGGACTAGCCACAAATCTCTTGGAGGGAGATCTAAAATATCTATAACCTATCCCTGACCCATTGGTTGGCTGCTTGTTCTATCTCCTCTCTTTTTGCCTTTGCAAAGTCAGTACCCACAGCCTGGAATAAATAGAGATTTCTGAAATCTGCTTCTTTCCAGAAGCAAGTGCCACAGATCTTGCCCAGTAGCAAGTAACATAGAACGCATCCTTAGTCGAGCAGTAGGTAACAGAAGGAGCAGCTGCCTGGAACCTGCCATAGGGTATCTTACTATATTAATTAATTATTCTATGAGCTAGGTGCTAAATTCTGTTGTTTCAAGGCTGCCAAGGCTGAGAGTGGTGTCAGCACCTTGTAAATTCAGTGCCCTGGGGAAAAGCTCCAGTTGCTCCACCCTGGTTAAGCATCTTTCCCCTTCCATATTTCTACCTGCTACAGTCTCTAGCTTTCTTCACAGCCAAGCCTAGCTGCCACTGATTTCAAGAGGCCTTTTCTGATCTTCTCATTTATTAGCCCTGCCTCCATCCTGAAATTTGTTTGTATTTACTTATAAATACAAGTACTGGATCACTTCAGTCTGATAAATGTTCCTGAACAGCAGGAATGATTTCCTTTTTGTCTCTGGATTTCAGGATCCTTGTACATATTAGGTACTCAACAATTGTAGTCTAATCAATTGAATTCAATTTCAATAATGAATAAAATGTACTTGAGAACAGGAGGGGAAAACAAGGAGGAAAATCTTAGGCTCCTGAATGAAGGTGAATCATAGTGTCTGGTACTTAGGATTCTCACGGTTACACAACCTCTGATTCTGCGAGCTTTATACAGCTCTTCGCCTGGCCTCCAGAACTCTTAATCCAATTTTCATTGCCCTAGGTAAACTGGGAAATATTTTCTCCTCCCAGACTGCAGTTACTCACACAATAAACAGGTAATAAACATTTTACTGCCCTAAGCCTCCTCCTGCCAGGCAGTCAGTCAGAACAGAGAAGGCTGGGCATCCCATAACCCCCCACAGAATAAACTGCTGGGGACAAAAGGGATGTGAGTAACCCTTTAATAGAGTACACCTTCTCTGGTCCAGAGGACAGTGACTCTGCACAGGGAGGGCTCATTATTTGCCCTTCATGGGCTGGATGCCTCTCAGCTGGAGCCTGCTAGGGAAGACTTGATTTCACCAAATGCTAGTTTCGTTGCCATTTTCAAAGCTCTGGCTTGCCAAATTAAGGATAAGGAATGAAATGGGGGCTTCTATTCTCCCAGGATAGACGATCACCCAGAAGCCTGGAAGTCAGAGGGGAGCAGAAACTCAGTGTCTGCGACAGAAAGGCTCCAGGAGACAATGGAATAAGACGGAGTGATCTGTTTTATTCAGAGCTCCCACTCCACTCTACTCTACTCCCCAAGGCATCCCAGCTTTGCACTGAACACCTTTATTTGTTAAGGATATCGCATTAAATGAACTACTTGACTACTTAACTATGTGCAGGGGACAGTGCTGACTGCCGGAAGCCTCATTCCACCCTCAAACTTCAATTTAATGTAAGAGATCTTAATGCAGGGTCCACGAATTTGTTTTTAATAATTTGATAACTCTATTTTAACAGAATTAGTTTCTATTATAATCCTATGTATTTTATTTGAAGCCTTTTGAAGCATCATTCCGAGAAGAGTTTGTAAGTTTCACCATGATACAAAAAAAAGGTTAAGAACCCCTGTGCTTGAAATTATTTCGAGGTTCCAACTGCTTAGAGAATAGTTCATGGGTCTCTGTTTTTAAAGCACAAATTTTACCAACTGGGAAGGTCTGAGCACTGAAGACCCAAAATTTTAGGGAATCTTGGAGGAAATCAGCCTTGGTGTCAGCTCTAAAGCAGATAAAATTGGTCCCTACCTGGAATATCACTCATTATGGGAAAAGTGCTACTTACATAAACAATGCCAGCCCTCCCCTACACACTACTAAAACAACAAATCTTTACATATTAACTTAATGCAAATGACAAACGTGTCTGTTTCACATCAGTTGGCACAAACACTTCCCCATTTCATGTTAAGTGAAAAAAGAACCCTTAACAAACCCATGTCTTTCTTTGTCTCTCTCTCTCAAAGGAGTTCTTCACCTTCCTTGCAGTCATGATGAAGTCTATAGATCCCTTCTCAGAATTATGTTTTGTTTTACTTTTCTATAAATTCATAATTCAAGGAAAAGTCAGTTTCTGATGTTAGTGAAAATAAAGATATAATTTTTTCCCATTCAAATTCATAGACCACTTGAAATCTATCAATAGATTTAGGGTTGAGGGTGTCTGTGAACCCCAAGTTAAGTACTCCTGATCTAAAGGGAGGTTCACTGGGTAGGGTATATCTAGAAAAGACTGTTATAAATAAACAAAAGGAATTAATAAAACTTTTTAAAAAAAAAGAATGCATAGAATCCAAAGAGAATAGAGGTGGGGAACCTGTGGCCTTGAGGCTTCTAGGTCCTCAAGTGTAGCCCTTTGACTGAATCCAAACTTCACAGGACAAGTCCCCTTAATCAAAGGATTTGTTCTGTAAAACTTGGACTCAGTCAAAAGTCCACACCCAAGGACCTAGAAGGCCACGTGTGGCCTCAAGGTGGCAGGATCCCTTCCTTCCCCAACAAAGCAAAGAAAGGAATTTTAAGGGAAAGAAAATAGGTTCAATGTGGAAAGACTAAAAGAAAATAGCCTTGTTTCTCTTAGAAAAAGTTGACAATTGCTGCATTCAAGTCCATGAATAGTTTTTATGGATGGAATGTAGACCAATCGTTTATTACATTCCTGGGAGGTAGTCTTCCCAAAACCAGGAGTTGGGGGGGTGGGGGACGAGTGGGTTTCAATCATGGTCCCTTGTGCTCCTGCTACTGTCCGCTCTACAAGGTGAAAAGAATTCCTTTACTGTGACCATCCCTGGTGGGCATAGCGTTGGCATAACAGACTCAGATACCAGGCAAGAGCAGAGAGAGAGATGACCAGGAGGGAAGGATACAAGGCTGACCCCTGTGATTATAAAGACAAGCAATCTCTAAAGTCCTGTGTTATCTTGTCTGTTCTCCCAACCTTGCAGCCAATGGTGCAGACCACTTGTCCTAAGCCTCTATGGAGGTGAGAGAAGTGCTCATCCTGGTTAGTAGGAGATAAAAGATTCTTAATTTTTTTTTGGCATAAGTAGGGTGCCAGTTGTGAGACTCTATAAATGGGCCATATTAACAAGAGGCTTGGAGTCACTGAACTTGAACCTGGGTTCAAATTTCATCTCAGACATTTATTAGCTGTGTGACCCTGGGCAGATCACTTGACCTTTCCTGTGTCTCATTTTTCTCATCTGTAAAACAAGAAGTTGGACTCAATGACTTCTGTCTCCCCTCTGCCTTGTTACGGGCAGCTAGGTGATTCAGTAGATGGAGCTTCAGGCCTGGAGTCAGGAAGCCTTGAGTTTAAATTTGGCCTCAAACACTTACTAGCTGTGTGACCCTGGGCAAGTCACAACCCTATTTATCTCTGTTTCTTCAACGATAAAATGAGCTGGAGATGGAAATGGCAAACCACTCCAGTATCTCTGCCAAGAAAGCTCCAGAAAGGGTCATGAAGAGTTGGACACCACTGAAAACAACCGAATAGCAACATGGTCCCTTCTAGCTCTAAATCTATGATCCTAGGATAAAGACAGATCAAAGACCGGATTAATCCGAGGACCCCTGAATACTCTATTCCATGTTGACCAGAACAGCCCTTAGAACCTCTTCCATCTACTCTACTTCTGTGAGTCTACATTAGATTCAGGACTGAGCTGGTAAAGAGGAGAGGGCTTCAGGTGGTCAGGCCACGAGGGTCCTCTGCAGATGTTTCCAGCATATTTGTTACTCTCCAGATAGATGGCCTGATCTTTCCCACTCTCTTTTTTCTTTCCCCCACAGAGACATGGACAGAACTGTTATTGACAGCTTCCAGAGGGGGCCCCTCTGCTTTACCTTCCCTACCTCTGATCCTGTCTTATTCTGCTTATCTTGGGAGATGGGCGTAAGAAAGCAGACTTGGACTCTATTTCAGACACCTCTTAGCTGGGTGACCCTGGCAAGCTGTTTAATTTCTCTGGATGTCCTCATTTTCCTCACCTATAAAATCAGAGCATTGGATGCTTCCAGAGACAGTGAATCTATGATCCTGTGATTTAGCACCTTTTACTTGCGAGTTCCTTGCTAGAGGCCAGAATGTCAAAGATGGGTATGACCCAAGCTAATGCTTTCACTGGGGGCAGTGACAGAGTGTCTGATCTGGATTCTGGAAGACCTGAGTTCAAATCTAGCCTCGGATACTCAGACACAGACAGTGACCCTAGGCAAGTCACTTAACTCTGCCTCAGTTTCCTCATTTGTAAAATGAAATGAAGAAGGATATGGTGAACTATTTCAGTATCTTTGCAAAGAAAACCCCAAATGGGGTCACAAAGAGTCAGACAGAACTGAAATGACTGATGCTTTCAAAGAACTTACAGTCTAACAAGGAAAAGACAGATTCAGTATATAAGATACCAAGTAGAATGGATCAGTACAAGGGAGGGGGCCAGGCAAAGTGCCATGGGGACTTGGAGAGGGAAGAAAAAACCATTTTTGCCTGGCAAGAGTACAAGTAGGGGGTGATGAGGGAATGGCATGACTTCCAGTTGAAGGTAGAATCTGCCTCAGGCCTTAAAAGTGAGGGATATCTAAGACAGAACTTGGAGATGTTCATTCTAGGGAAGAGAGTCCACATGAGTAAAGACACAGGAGAACAGAAGGAAAACAGGAGACAGTGTGCAGTCATGTTTCATAGGATTGTAAGTTTAAAGTTGGAAGGGACCTCAGACCTCACTCTAATGACCACATGAGAAAACTGAAGCACAGAAAAGTTATGTGTTATGACTTGCTCAGGGTCACAAAGCTCCTGAGTGTTTGATGTGGGATATGAACTCAGGTCTTTCTGACTTCCAGTGACTGATCATCTTTACCTTTCAATAGCTTGGACAACAATATTACATATTCAGGGGGCAGTATGAGATAAGACTGGATAGATAGACTAGAACCAGGCTTGGGAAAGGGGCTTTAAATGTCAAAATCAGAAGTTTAGATTTTATTTAATAGGTAATCGGTATTCACTAAAGAAAGTATTGTTGACATTATTGCTGACAACGGCCACAGCACCGGGTGTGTGTGTGAGAGTACGTGTGTGCGTTTGTGTACACAAGAGATTATGACATGTTATTTAAAATGATGCATCCGCTCTTGGCCATCCCTCTATCTAATGGCTTCTGCTCCGTTGGACTTTCAGAGCAGTACCACAGGACTAACTGTAGAAAATTGAAAACAAATTAAAAAAAAAAATACAAAATAAAAACACTGGAAAAAAAATACCATAGGCCTAAATATCCTACCTGGAGGCCTGAAGGAAGGACTGAAGGAAATATCTAAGAGAAATCAATATATTCATTTTGGGAAAAAATTCTAAAGGAAATCTTTCAAATTTCAAAATTGATTTTCAAGAGTTATTCTCCATAAATATTACTTCTGTTTCTAAAAACATTTCTCCCCAGAAAAGGTTTCAAGATTCCCCCAAATATAAGAGTCTAGTTTTCAGTCATAAAGTTTAATCCTTATTTCCTGGATTAATTGTGTATCTGAGGAAGTACTATGGATACACACCACAGGATATTACGACAGCCTAGGACACTGACTTTATTCTTGAAAAATCAATATTTGGGGGTAGGGAGAAGAGTGGGAATTTGTCCGCTTTGATGATTTCATTTTTAGCCACAGCTGATCAGATTGAGTATCGGAAAATAAAAGTTGGGGCAAAGTGAGCTTGATGATAACCAGGCCTGACTCTATGTTGCTTTTCCACATTTGTAATTAGAGCAAATAGAGAAGGGGAAGCCTACAAAGAAAGGCTCCCTCCCCTTTTTAAACTCTCTCTTAGCACAGTTTTTGTTTTCTTTTCTGGAGCATGTGTTTCATGTAAGTAAATACCATCTATTTGCTTGCTTATGGACTGTACCTTTAAAAAAAATCAAGTTCTTAGCTTCCTTTCCATTTCTAATGTAAGGTACTTAAGAAGTAGGTAAGCTACTAGACACAAATACTAGGGATGGAAACCAAGGTCTACTACCAGTTGGTGGCCCAGTACATGGAAAGTCAGGAAAACCAGAGTTCTGATTCGGTCTCAGATACTCTTGGCATCTGTATGACCCTAATCCAGTCACTTAAGCTCTGTTTGCCTCAGTTTCCTCAACTGTAAAATGGGAATGATGAGAGCATCCATCTCATAGGGTTGTCATGAGCATCAGTTGAAATAATAGTTGCGAAAAGTGCTTAGTGTAATGTCTGGTACATAATAGGTGCTAAATAAATGCACTTATTTCCTTCACTAATATCAAAATATATTCATAATTATCTTTGTGCTAGCCAAGAACAGAAAACCAAGTAGATGGTCATCAATTTGGGAAGAGCTAAAGAAACTAGTACACCAATGTAACAGATGACTATTGATCAGAAAGAAATTATGAACATGAAACATTGGATGGACTGCATGAGTTGAAGAATGACGTAAGACCAGAGGAATAAAACTACAAGGGCAGAATGTTGTATCCATGTCAGGCTTGGGCACTGTAGACACTGTTTCATTAAATGATTTTCTTTGTTACAAAGGAAGTTTTTGAATGGGATGGAAATAAGGGGAGTGAGATCTATCCAGAAGTAAGAGCAACATGAAAACAAAAGGTATTAATTAAAATTGAAAAAAAAAAAAAAGACTGGGACTCATTAAGGTCATTCAGTTAAAAATACCCTTTCTCCTTTTATCTCCATGTGGAATCTCATTGATGCTACTTTTTTGTCTTTTTTTGGGGGGAGTTGGGGGAGTGGGGAAAGGGAAATGTCCAGTTTAATCAGAAAATATTATCATATATCCCCAACAGTATGCAAGGAAGGCAGAAGTTCCAAAGGAAGGGGCTGGAAGGCCTGTCTACCTTACCCGAAGATTACTTCGTATGTATTTTCTATCTACTCATCTGTGGACTTACTGTCTCCCTCCCTTTGCTCCCCTCCCCATAAGCTCCTTGAAGGCAGTCACTGCTGGAGGACCTATTTCTTTTCTGTCTTGGTATTCCCATAATAGTACATTTGGATTTAAAGCAATAGATGATAAAAGAAGGGAAGAAATACTATAAACTATAAGGAAATCTTGATGCTCTTACCTTGTGTTTGTCTTTCTTTTAACAATATTACTCAACAATGATTTCTTCAGGGTTTGTGTTTGTATTATGCATGCTTGGGGAAAAGGGAATTAATAATATCCATATATTACTAATTTGTAACTTCTGAAAACTACTGATACGGGAAGAGAAAAGTAACTTTCTTTGTTAATTAGCTTTTGCTTTTAGGATTATTAAAGACATTAAAGAAATCAGGATTATTTCACTACAGATCACATGGCTACTGTTACTGATTCACTCGATATAGTCAAACTCTCTTATTTATCTTGTCAAGAGGCTACGTCTATGGATTATCCATTGCTCCCAAACTTTGTGGTTGAGAGAGGTTTGCTCATCAGGATATGACATTTCCCAGAAGGTTATATTCTCACTCAGTACGGAGGAGCCTTGTCACCATAAGAGGGTCCATTATGATGACACCACCATGTTGTGAGCTCAGGCATATCCTTTTGGGAAATGTAGCCATTACAGAACATCAAAATTTGCCTGGCCCTGAGTATTATGGGAAATGGATGGTCATTAATACTGTTACCAAATCACAGGGTTATAGATTTGAATCTGGAAGGACCTCAGAGGTCATCTTATAGATGAGAAAACAGGCCTGAGATGTAGCGACTTGCCCAAATCAAAACTCAGAATCTCTGACTCCAAATGTAGTTATCTTTCCCCTCCACTATCTCCTGTTTTTGTATTTTGTGGCCAAAAAAAAAATTAAAATTAAATAAAAGGTTGGAAAACAACACAAAACAACATAATATTCTCTGGATGAGAACTTGAACAGAAGTTTCTCCAAGCAAGAGGTGATAGCTTACTCCAGCTATGATATGGGGATAAGAGTAAGATATTTAAAATTTCCTTGATTTACAATTATACTTGAGGATGTCCTTTTAAGAATCCTGCCTTGGTTATACTCAAACACCCTGTGAGTATTCTCTTCTTGGAAGTTTTCCAGCAAAGGTTGGATGCCCACTTGGAAGGCAATTTGGAGAGAGGACTTTTGTTCATAGAAAGGTCCCTTTCAACTCCAAGATTCTGAGAAAATAACCAATCTTTCAAATCTCTGAAACACTTTACCTTGTAGGGCTCAAAATGGTCTGAGAGACCCTGTTGCCACACTGGATTTCTTGCTAGGGATATCACCTTAGCCATGCTGCTCTACCTCTATTTATCTGAGTTCGTGTGTGTGTGTGTGTGTGTGTGCGCGTGTGCGTGTGCGTGCGCACATGTGTATGTTTTAGAGGAGTTGTAACTTCTTTGTTTTGTACAGGCTTCTCAGAAATATCCTTTGCTCTTTAGAATTCAGTCATCAACTTGTATGTTTTTGTGAATAGGGAATGACAGATCAGCTGTTATCTTTTGACACTGCACAAGGAATGAAAATGCTCTGTGATAATTGTAGTTTGAAAGGTGAGGGAAATGATCCTTAATTTGATGATGCCTTAAAAAATTAATGATAACATTATTTGGGCTTTCTTTCTTTATTATATTATTTATTGTGGTTTATTTCTTCTGTTACTCAAAGCATTTTCATAAACACATTTATATGTGTACACACATATGTTCACATACTTCTTACAGGTAGGGAAACTGGGGCAGTAGCATCATTATAGTATAAAAATAGGTAGCAATTATATAGCTTTAAGCTTAGCAGAGTGCTCTAAATAGGTTAACTCATTTGACTCTCATATAATTTTATAAAGTGGGTTCTATTATCATCTCCACTTTATAGATAAGGGAATTAAAGCTAAGTGAGGTTAAGCGACTTGCCCAGAGCCACACAGCTAGTAAGCCACTGAGGCAGGATTCAAACTCAGGTCTTCTTGACTCTAAGTCAAATGGTCTATTTACTATTTACCTAGTAATGCATATGGCCATGAGCTATGCTGACCACAGAGCTGGTACTTGACATCAGGTTTTACAGTGATTAATCATGGAATCTTGGTGACAGATAGCAAAGTTTTACTCTGCAAACACTGGACAGAACAACACCTCTTGTACTTGTGGCCTGAGGGAACTGCTCCTAGTGCCAGCCATCCTATCCAAGCTGGCCCGAGTTTTCCATGGCATTATGCCATGAATGTACAAGGACGATGCAGGCTGGTGAGACTAGGCTGTCTCACTTGGGGGTAGTTTGGGTGAGCCATGCAGATAAAAGATAGGTAGTATCACTGATGAATATTAATAAATACAGCCCTGGATATCAAAGACATTCTACCATTCTCTGTGTTTATCATTCTCTGGCCCAGGCTCTTCTTATTCCAGATTAGTATATTTGTAAGTAGGCTTTGTCTAGCTCAGTATGAAACGTCATGACCCCTAAACATGGGAGGGCCATTGGGAATGGGTCTCCTATCATGTGGGTACTGAAGCCAGGCCAGAAATATCCACTAATGGCGGCTGTAGAAAAACCCAGTCCTGCCCGTTCAGATACACCCCTTTTGTCAATTGAAAGACGCTATGTAAATTTCAGTAGCAGTAGTAACAACCATTTGTAGGTGATGTTGTTATTTTTATTATGGAATTAAAACCGTAACTACACAAAACCAGATGAACTGTTATGACTCGGAAATCAAGTGAAAAAAAATTCTGCCAGTAGTTTATTTAATCAATTCAATTGCTTTTTCAACCAACTTGACAACTGTAATCACAAAATTGGTAATTTGCCCTTCTTTATAAGGGAATTATTTCACTTATAAGTTGAAATATCTTTGCTTCCTTCTGTGCACAAATGAATTCATCTCTTTGAAAAGACAAATATTTATCATATGTTGAAATTGAGGTGGTTTTTTTTTCACTTCAGTGTTGGACTACACAAACACTCACATACCTGAAATTTCATCAGTATGGATACTCCCTCAACAGATACCACTGTAGCAAGTCCTTTGTGGAGGGCTACCTAGGAGGCACTGAGAAGTTAAGCAACTTTTCCATTGCCACACAGCTAGTATGTGCCAAAGGCAGTACTTTAACTTGGGTTTAACTCGGAAACTGGCCCTTTATCCACCATACCAGTATATATGTACTATCTTTCTTTTTTTATCATTTATGTTCTGCTAAAGTTCTAATGAAATATGTATATACAATAGATTACATTTATATTTCATATAGATAAATTTCCTAAAAACAGGAGGAAGCATGGGAGAGCAGAGCACTGTCTCTGGAGTCAGAGGAATTGAGTTCCTTTCCTTCTCAGATCCTTATGAGCTGTGTGACCCTGGGCAAATCATTTAACCTTTCTTCACCTTAGTTTCATCAGCTGTAAAATGAGGGGACAAGAGTGACCATCTAGTAAGGTCCCTTCCAGCTTTTAAAATCTATGCTCTGATGAATCTCTCAAGGTAGTCAGTACATTTTACTGTACAGTCAGTCATTTTACAAATGAGGACATCAAGGCTCAGAGTAGTGTGACTTGCTCATAATCACAGCTTAGAAGTTTCATCACCAGATTCTTAAGTCAGATCTCCTGATTCCATGTTCCAAGTCACGCAGCACTGGTAGTATGGTCTTAAAAGGAAGAGGCTTACTCTGGCTTGCTTCCTCCACTATCTTCCTTAGGGTCTTTCTGGTGGGTCTTTCTATTTCCCATCTGGTTACTACTTGTGAAATGAGGTGAAGCGAGGAATAAATCTACAGTAACATTAATGAACTCTCCACTCAAAGTCTTAAAACTACCAGCATCTTTTAATTCCAAAGATCAGCTTCGAGCCAAAGGCTTGCATGCCTGGGACCTAGAGGCTCCGATGGGGTAATCATTTCCTTTAAAGTGGATGGCAGCTGTGGTTAACTCTGTTTTATGTACTTAAGTGTGGCCAGTAAGTTGCTAGGGCAGCCTTCAGCTAGGTTCGATTTTGGTATAGCTTCCCCCTGTCTACAACATTTTCCTCCCCCAGACTTTCTGCTGAGTACTGGAAGCATGCAAAACATGGAATTATAATTTTATTAGGTGTTGTTTCCTGTTCTCCATATTTGGCTCTGGGTGGATGATTTTTAGTTTAGGACTCCAGAAAGAGAGACTTGTTGAAAAATCTCTCACTACCCTGGTGTCTCTTTTCTCTGTATTCTGCATGTGGAGGCAGCTTCATCAGATGTTGGGAAGGAAAAAAAAAAGATACACGATGCCTCTCTAAGAATGGAGACTTAGAAGAATAGAGGTCCCCACAAGCCTTTTTGTTGTCGGTGAGCTGGAGCACAGGACAATGAAATTTGAAACATCGCCTGTTGTTTGTATGTAAATGCTACCTTGAGGATACAGCCTTCACCAGGCAGATGGCTAATTTCTCTGCTCTAGCCTCATTTCCCCGGTGCTTCAGCGGGAGTGTGATGTCCTGCCCCTGGAGTCAGGTCCTAATTGCTGTCAAATGTTCAGAGACAAAAGTGGTGTCTACACATCATTCATGCGAGTGTTGTTACTGGCTGGGAATGAGCTGCAGCGAGGTGGCAGGCAGGGGAGACTCAGACACAAACCACATGTCAATATCCTCCCATGAAAGCTGGATGGTTCAGGCACAGCTTTGAGAGCTTGAAAGTCTCATGTTTAACATCATGCTGCTAACATTCTTTGGGGTCCCCCATTCCCACCCCCCAGCACATCGGGGAGCCCTCAATTTGTCCTTTTCACACCCTCTCCAGTCCAAACTGGTCTGCTGGCTCTTTCCCATACACAGCATCACCCTTTCTTGCCTCTGTGTGCCTTTGCCTGAGTGCTCTCTCTCTCTCCTCTCTTCTGTCTGGAATGCACTCCCTCTTCACCTCCATATTGCAGAATCCTTAGTTTCCTTTAAATCATGACTCCTTTCTTGGCTTTCCCTCAGTTATTAGCCCTCTCTCCCCTTGAAATTCATTTGTAACAACTCATATAGATTTTGTTCTTATGCATCTAGGTGCAAGTACTCCTACCCTGGCTCCTCTTTCCCCAGTAGAATAGTACACTCCTTGAGGGAGGGACTTAATTCTTTTCTTTAATCTTTAGTACACAGTAAGAGCTTAATAAGCATTTGTTGAATGGAAATAAAGTAGTTTTCAGGATCAATATACATTTCCTTGGCCATTTCTACCTTGGCCCAATTGCATCCTCCTCCAGAAAAGCCTGAAAGTGAGAATATGGGTATAGCCAAAGAGAAGCGTCCATTTGTCTTGTCACACCTTTGGGAGCTGGTTAACTCTTACCCTCCCCCCTTAATACTCTGCTGCCATGGAACAGACAGGTAATACTAATAGCGAGGAGGCTGACAGTCAGCTATCGGCAGTCTGATTGGATGTACATCCATCTTCGCATTATGTTGTGTGGCAGCCCAGGCGGTTGAACACCATTTTAACATGCAGATTGACTCCTCGGGAGGCTCTTCATTATGCATTTAGCGGCCTGTTTTCAGACTAACCAGCATGTCAGAGAGGCTGGCTATCCCTCTTCCACCTGGATGGAGGAAATAGCTCACTGACTCTCAGGGGGTGGGGAATTCATATATATTAAAATGTACACACTCACTTCTTAAGCACTGCCCAGATGGAGAAACTGTAGAAGCTTAAGAAGGAGAAAGGAGGAAGAAAGAAAGAGGAGAAAGGAAGGAAGAAATGACAGAAGGAAGGAGGGAAGAAAAAAGGAGGAAGAAATAAAAAAGGAGAAAGAAGGAAGGGAAGTAGGAATGTGGAGGAGAAAGAAGAGAAAAAAAAGGGGGAAGGGAAAGAGGAAGAGGAAGAAGAAAATCATCCTCAGGTTCTGAAAGTGAAGAAAAAATGGCTATTCCACACAAAGTAAGCTTTTGTTAGAGGAGATAAACAAGATCCAGCCTGTCTGATTCCTGCCCCCACCCCTAAGAAGCTTGCAAAAGCTCACACAGGCTTTCCTCTTATCGACACACAGACTCCCTCTTTCTCTCCCGCACACACAGAGCCAACAGTATTTTAAGCAGCACGCTTCCAATTTCCTGTTTCTAAAATCGTCTTCTAAAACATTTCTCTTGCCTCTTCCACAGCATTCCAAGCAGTCCTGGAAAGTCACAAGATGAGCAGATTCAGAATTAGCCCTGTTTCTGTTTCCAGCTTCTCTACATCACCCAACAGCATTAGGGAAGTCACCAGTGAGGCTCAGGGGCTCCCTTTCCTTCCTTTCCCTTCTCCCCCATCCATGTCTCTTCTCACCAGGTTCATTTATTTCCACTTGCTAAGAATACCTTTCTCTTGCCCCTAAACAGATTCCACAGGGCAGAATGGGCACTGGTGGCTTCCTGTCTGCAGATTTTTATTCTAGGCTGTCTCTTGAAAAGACAGTAAAACATTTTCATAGCTCTCCTTATGTCTGTTTTTCTTCTTTACCTACCTACAAGTCCTATTCCTATCCTTCTGAAATGATCATGAAAACAACAGAGGATTCGAATAGTCAGAAAACTTGGTTTTGCAATGTTGTGTGCCCTTGGATAATGGAATTCAATTCAATACCTATGCATGTTATGTGTCAGGCACAGTGCTAGGCAAAAAAAAAAAAAAAAAAGGAAGCAATTTCTACTCTCAGGAAAGAGCTTGTGTAAAACAATACGAACATAGAGATGTATTTAAAAAATAAATATGAATTAAAAAAAATTGGGGGTGGTGGGTAAAGGAAGGGCTGGCACTCATGCCTGGGGAGGGTCTCTGATAGTATCTTAGCAGAGGCTGGATGGAGGTAGGGGTTATACATCCTCTGGGTCTTCGTTTCCTTCTCTGTAAAATTAACTTCTATTATTGTTTCCTGGCTCTTCTCTAATGATGGGACTAACTTGGCTAAGGCAGCTGCCCCAGTTAGAGAATTTCAAGCTGAAAGACAATTTAAAAGTTCATTTAGACCAGTCCTCTCTCACTGACTCACCATGAAGCTGACCCTTCAGGATTAAAGGTGACTTGTTGAGGGTTACAACAGCAGAGTCATAACTAGCAACTCTGCCCCTCAAAACAAGTACCTCAAATCACAACCTTGGGACAAGTAGCATAAGAGATCCTCTCCAAGACTTTTAAGAGGCATTGGGAAGATACCTCAGATTGCAAGGGAAAAGACCTGGAATAGGACACTAACTCTAGCGTTTGGAGACTCGGAATCAAATTTCACCTGTGATGCCTAGTACCGGTGTGAGGTTGGGCAAGACAGTCCTTTCCTAAACCAGTTTTCTCATTTGCATAAAAGAGGGTTGGACCAAATGGCCTCGCAGGTTTGCTCTATGGGTAGAGCCTAGATCCTATTCTCTATAATCCTTGGACACCCACAGGGAGGTTACAATGGCGAGAAGCAATAGGAGAAGGAGCGAGGCTGCAGCCAAGACAGGCCCACCTGGGGCATGATCGCTGTGGGGACTGAAGTGGGGGGGACGCCCACATCTGGCAGCTACCTTTTTAAACTAATTATTCTCGCTAACTAGGTGCAAAGCTCAATGTTCCTACCTAAGGGGGTTGGCGGGGAGGGAAGGCAAGGTCTGTCAGTAATCTCTAAATTTTGGTGCCCTGGGGCATGTATAGAAAATCCCCCAGAGTGAGCCCTTTCTTACTCCAGCTGCAAATTGTACACTGACTGGAAATGAAAGTTTCTGATGGTAGAGTTTTGTGCCCCATTTCTTTGGGTGACGGTGGAAGGGCAGCAGATTGACCTGATTCACACATAATACACCAGTTTTCTGTGTTGGATGCCTGGCATTGATGTTAACTATTGTTATTGTTTTTAAAATATTAAGCAGTCACGTTCATTTCAGGAGGCTTCAGGCAGCAGACTGTACCCTACAGCAGGGCGGCGGGACTATGTTCTCCCCACAAAGGGCGGGAGGAAGGAATAAAATTGTGACCGGGGCCACCACTCTGATCTTCGCTTTCTTCAACAGTGACTTTGACAATGGAGGAAGCTTTTTGTGTGCAGAATAGGGCAAGTGCCAAGGTAAAGAACCGGCTGGGTGAAG
Organism: Potorous gilbertii; assembly: GCA_028658325.1. Taxonomy (NCBI): domain Eukaryota; kingdom Metazoa; phylum Chordata; class Mammalia; order Diprotodontia; family Potoroidae; genus Potorous; species Potorous gilbertii. The sequence goes on along the minus strand of CM053772.1, from coordinate 167,677,609 downwards.
CTGCAGCACTCTTATCTCTGGAGTCACGCCCTAGGATGCTATTTACAAGGTCTCCAATAACATGGGCTCCAGCAGAGATTCGGGTCATCCTCTCTATCTCCTCATTCCAGTACTTCACAAACCACCCTCCCACTCTGGTTTCGGGGTTAAAACAAATTAATTACCTGAATTTTAAATATCTCTAACAGTGTCGAAGATCTTCGATCCCCCCTGTCCCTGTTAAAGTAGCAGAGCCCCTAATTAAGAGAGGCTGCCCTAAACGGGTTGGATCCTTTTAATTGATTTTTTTTCAGACCTACGATTTCACTAAAAATAGGGCACTCCTCCCTCACCAAAGACAAAACACCCTCTACCAAAGCAGATCTACACCTTCTCTTCAAGTTAGAATCTTAGTGAGTGGTCCAGGCTCTCATAATTAAGATGTGTTGCAGGCAGATTTGAACTAGGTCTTTCTGACTCTCTGGCAAACTCTCTACCCACTACACAACACTGCTTCTCTTTGGGTGTCCTTACCCAAACAGATTAAAGTTAAAGTTTGGAACTCATAGACTCTCAACAAAGAAGCGAATGGGGCACGGGGTCTAATCCCAAATATAACATTGTCTTACTTTGTGACCTTGGGGGAAACTCACTTAACTTTGCGTTTTATTTTCTCACTAGTGAAATCAGAGGGTGAATGGGAGTATGGAATACATGCATATTAGCTATTTGACTCTAGGTAAGTGCCTTCACCTCTCAGCTCCCAGACAACTAAGTTTACAAATTATAGAAAGATTGTTGATTTGCGGGATTGAGGGAATTCTCTATATAGGGGATTAATCACAGTTTCTTCTATCCCCAAAGTGTTTTGTGTGTGTGTGTGTGTGTGTGTGTGTGTGTGTGTGTGTTTTATGGTCAGCATCATATTACCTGGTACTTGAATTGCCAGTCTTCTTTAAACTCATAAGATTCTTCTAAAGACTAGCTGCCAGTCTACATTGGTGGAGGGAGTTTCTCCACAACAGTGAAATCACAGGTCCAAAATTAAATCATGTAGTAGCTATCAAAAAATGTGCACATGCTAAGTGCTGTAACAATATACCATTAAAAAGGGCAATGCCAGATCTCACCCTGAATTGTTAATTTCATGTACTATTACAGTGGATAGTTAAAACATGAAATTAACATTTCAGGGTGAGATTTGGAGTTGTAGGACAGAATCGATCACTTAAATGGAGAACATGCTGCAGAACAGCCTATAGGTACTTTCAGATGAATCTCTTATCACCTGGTAACAGCTACATCTGTCAATACTGAGGGGCTGCAGTTTGAGGCCAGGTTGTTTTCTTAGCTGGAAGCTGGTGCTCAGTGAGTTATATCTGACTGAAAGAATAACACAAGATTCTATGGTTTCCTAGGGAAGACAGGGATGGGGGAAAGGGAGTGGTGTCAAGGGTCATATTAATGATGGTAGGCTGTTCATAGCAGCAAGGAAGCCCAAAGCTTGGTCAGCGGTGTAATCTTCTTTCTTTTCAGCCACCGTTTATCAACCCTGATTCTCAACTGTCTGACCAATGTCCTTCATCATAGACTCAAGTGCTCTCTGTCCTCTACAGATGCAAACTCATCTCACCATTCTTCCTGACAGCTGTTCCCATTAGAAATGCAGAATCATGAAATGATAGTTGCACACCCTCTGTCCCTAAATCTATACTCTATGTAGTAGGAACACATTAAGGAGCCTTTCGGGTTTGGCACAAACCCTGTGAATTTAGCTTTCTCTTACCAGCTGGGTACAAGGCTTAACTGCACCAGAATCCTCTGTGATTCCCAGACACTTGTCTGTGGGCCCAGAGGGAATTTCCTTACCCAGTCACCCCTCTTAGCAGGACAGATACAAATGCTAATGCAACCCTGAAGCCCTTAATTAGATAGTGGTCCCTCTTGCAAAGAGGAAATCAACAGCTTGATGGTCTGCTAGTTAAAGACAGTCTAGTCCCTTCATTTAAAATGCTCTCCTGTTTTAATTTAGTTAAGTGTTCTCTTCTTATATTATAGTACACAGAAACCAAGACAGAAAGACCTCTTTCTGAATTATCATAAGCATTAAATTATTCCTCTTCTCTATGTCAGACCGCCTTCATTCATTCCCTGAAATGCCTTTCTCAGTCAGCATGCTTATGTAAATCCCATCTCCTGCTCCTTTCCTTAACAATTTTCAAGTCCCTTCTCTGGGATTTTTACCTCTCCTCTGATAACCAGAACTGGACACAGCACTGCACTAATGTTTTATATGTCATCTTAAATTTTCTATATTATTTTGTGTTTTTAAATCCCCCCAAGCATCCTATTGGCTTAAAGAAGGGGAAAAAAAGACTGCTGCTCTACACCAGACAGATATTTTCCCCAAGTTCTTCTGCCATGCTTCCTAAATTACATTACTATGAGTTCAGAACCTATCAGAGATTATGAGAAGTTTTGATTATTTTTCCCAAAGTGCATTATTTTAACACTTAACCAAATTAAATTTCATCTGCTTTCTGACTACCCAATCCCCCAGTTTGTTTAACTTTGCCTGAAGTGTCTCCTAGCAATCCTTAATTTTTTATTAACTGTGCCGGTTCCAAGCTGCTTAACTATCTCCTCCCAAGCCTTTACCCTCTACTATCTCTGCACATTCGGAAATCAGAAGCTTTCTAAAAGTGGGGAATAAGCAATGTCATGTGAGGTTCCTTCTGACACAAATGCTGGGGAAGGAGGAACAGCAATTTTATGCCACCAATATTAACCTCAGTCTTTGAAGGAATTCCAAAGGCAGAGAACTCAAGAACAGAAAACAACCTTATAGAAAGGGGAGGGTGGTGGTGTTATTACACATGTGCTGCTTAGAGATGTCAGAAGGCAAGAAACCAGAATTAAAATCAGTAGTAATAGCTCACAATCACATGGTGTGTTAATGTAGATAAAGTGTTTTCTCACAACAGTCAATAAGGAAGGTATTGCAAGTATTATGATGTTCATCTTATGGTTGAGGAAACTGAGTCTTATGGAGGATACAACTTGCATTAGGCAAGCTCATAAGGACCAGAGGCCAGTATAATTCAAAATCTGGTGTCTAATGCTAAAGGTCAGGGTTTTTTCACTCTATCGACTTCATCTTTGTATGACCATTGAATGAATAGCCATCAAATATTTTCAAAATTAGGGCTGAGCTGTGAACTCATCAATGTAGGTACTATCTCCAGAGATGAAAATGGAAACTCATTCATGCCTGCCCATCCCATGTTTCTCTTGTGCCTCCCTTCCTGTAAACCCACCATAGTTCACCCATCATTTAGACTAGATCCCTTGAAATAGCATGGATACTGACTCCAACAGGGCATGTGGGCTTACCCTTAGTTATCCCCTTGCATTCTCTATGGAACCGGCTCATCTTTTTTCTAGTTTTAAATTTCTGTGATGACAGTCCTCATTTGTAAAGTATATACAAAGGAGAGATTCATTCAGGAATGCTAGCTGAAGCCATCAGGCAAGCTCTATCTTGGATTTGTTTATGGATCAGTTGCCTGAATGACAAACCTTCCCCTTCTAGCTACCTTTCCCTTTTCTCATTCCTTTCCTTTCCTTCCCTTCCTTTTCCATGTTGGTGGTTTTTCTTTTGAGTAAATAGAAACTGGAGGCAGACATGCCTTTGGATCCCCTTAACCACCTCTGACAGTTTATCTCCAAGAGGCCAGCTATGGCCATGCCTCCGATTTTCTTCTTTCGGCTACTGGCAATCTTTCAGTTGCTAGGGAGAGGAAAAAGACCCCTGGTCTCCTCTCTGGTTCAGTGCTCCAAGCACTTATCTATCCTTCCTTTCACATATCAGAAGCAGAAAGATACAGTTAAAAAGGGGCATCTCTATCCCAATGCTGTAAAATCCTCCATGACTTTCCTACCGCCCTCTTCTCTGACTTCCTCACAATCAGGAAAAGGGAACTTATAAAAAACTCCAAAACTTACTCTTAAAAAAACAACAAAACCTTCTTAATCAAATTTCCTTTTTTCTTAGTCCAACAGGTAACTATTACTTAGCCAATAATCTTCTGGCTAAACTGCCCTAGCAACACTTAGCAACCTGCAAGTTTTACAAACTGCTTTAGCAACAGAAACCAGTTTCTTTTTTGAGCCTACATCCCTTACAAAGACCATATTGAAAGTAATTTAAACCAGGTTGTGAACAGATTTAAACTGATGTCATGATACCATTTTAAGTTTAAAATAATTAAGCTTGGAAATTTTGCTTTGACACTCTTTTAATTAACACTTTCCTCAGGCATTTATACTAAAGCTCTATCCATTGAGTAATATAAAATACACATTCCCACAGAATTCTTCCCTGACTTTGTTTTAGAGCATTTCCTCTGAAATGTGGTGAACAGAAATCCCATAATAAGAATGTGTATGTTTTCACTAAGTTTTTTAAGCTTCAGGTTATTTTAAAAATTTGTTGTTCCTTAAAACAGTTTTGGAGAAGCCTAGCCCTTTTACTCATTTTACTAAATGAGAAAATAAGACATAAATGTGAGGGATTTTCCCTAAGTCACGGGGCAAGTGTTGTTACTGTGTAATAACGAATACTGTAGTCAAGTAAAGCAGAAATTGTCTTTCCAGGACTACCAATTGGAGAGCTTACACTGTTTTCAATCAGTTTTTAAAAAAAAATATTGATTTATTTTATAAATCACAAATATTCACTCCTTCATTCCTCCCTAATGATCCCTCAAACAAAGCCTGTTTAATTACTGCACGAGCAATTCTTGAGATCTCTGTCTCTGTCTGTCTGTCTGTCTCTCTCTCACACATACACACAAACACACAATCAAAATCAGTTGCCACAGATAACAGATCTGACAGTCGTATCTAACATTCAGCACCTGTAACCAACTACTTCTTTATCTAGAGGAAAGTTATATGTTTCGATATCTGTCCTCTGGAATCCAAACTGGTTTTTGCTTTTAAACTCTCAATCAGTTTCATCCCAGAACTCAATCTGTGAACTCACCAGTGGTCCCCCTTTCTAGCCCATTGTCCTCTCTCTATGCTTTCTGCATGGTTATTTCCCCCACGAAACCAGGGGCCAGGTTAACAACTAGACACCATTATGGTGAACATGGAAGTCTGTCCCAGCAAGCAGAGTACTGATTGATATGGATATGACTCCTCTATGTGGAGAGGACAATATATGAAGCCATAACACCTTCACATTTCTGTTTCTTTTCCTTGCTGCTGGTCCCTGCAATACAATGTGTTTACCTAAGTGACTTCTGCTTTAAATAAAACAAGGGCCCTGTGTGGTGTGGAAAAAACAGCACTGGCAGAATTGGATGCTTTAGTATGTTTAACTATAGAGGGTGAATACAGAATTAGGGAGCTCTCCTATTCTCCAGGAATACTGCACACATTCTTTTCTAATGCTTCTTCTGCTGTTGAAGTTGTCATCATTGGAGATAGTTGCAAAAGCTAAATAAGCCGCAAGTTGAACTGCATACAGAATGCCCTGCTAAACTGGTGAAAGTCGAGAAATAAACTAAGGAGGCCACTGGTAATCCTCCATTATCTTGTCTTCATATGCTGCTATGCCTTGCCCACTCCTCCAACCCCCAGTCATCACGTGGTAGGCAACTTTCTTTCTGGGTATTAATTAACCAGAATTCTCTATCAATTCAATTCACTTTGATTCCATTGGGCACTAGATGTGCTAGACACTGAGTGACAAAAAGAGAACAAAACAGTCCCCCAAACTCTCAAAGAATTTACATTCCACTATAATGTGAAGAAATATATTTCCACATTTCTGTAGTCAAATGGTAACAGATGAGAGGTAATGTAGCAATGCACTGAGGGTTGGCCAGAGAACCAGATGATTTAGGTTCAACTTCAACCTTCGATCCATCCTGGCTGTGTTATGAGACACAATATGGAAGTCACTTAACCTCTCAGTACTCCAAGCAACCCCTCTAGGGCTAGAAATTGGGACAGATGCCCCTGTTGCACTGGTAGAGGCAGTTTCATCCTACATCAATGACTTAACAGGTATGAACTAAAAATAAAATGGTAGCCTGGCACAATTCTTAATCATCAGTGGAAAATTAAATTCAGTTTCAGTGTTAGTATTGAATTCTAATTCAATTCCTTTTTCTTAAAGCAACCTGGTAGTCTCTTTGTGCACACGTTTGATGCACTGAATACTTGAGCCAGACATTTCATTTAACCAGAAAACTCTATTCCCTGACTCTCAGGTAATAGAGAATTTATTCTATCTGAACTCCCTGTACTGTGATGTCTGCATCTTAAAAGTACCCTATAACTCCACAATGACTAAGTAGTCTATCAGAATCTAAAGAGTTCCCTTGGCTCTCTGGATTCCTACCCAATCTTCTGAATCTTCATGAAATAATTTCCTTCCACTTGTTCATTCCTCCACTTGTTCAGGCACCCTAGTTTTTCCAGTGACCTGAAGCATCTCCTATTTGGGAAGCCTCCTGATGGTAGTTCCAAGAGTCAAATGCTAGGGGCACATCTGTATTCCACACTTACTGCTGGCACAGCCAACATGTTTTGCTGAGCTGTTCTGAAGAGCTGCCCAAGGTTACTGCTATCTTTACACCACTTAATTCCTGAGGGTCATTAGCCAAGAGGCTGCCTGTCCTAAAAGTTTCTTGTAGGAAGAAGTTAAGCAATGAGGTCAAGGACAGCACAGGGCAACTCATCTGCCCTCTTCTAGACTCCTCCCACCGACCCAGATAACTGAGTTTGGAGAGGAAAATGCCTCAGCACAGAGGTCCTGCTGAAGAAATAACTAAGATACAAGTGTCCTTGCGGCTTCCCAAGGGCCCAGGAAGGACAGACATCCCAATTTGAGGGGGAAGAAACTGCTGAAATGATGTGGGCATCTGCATCACATCTGTCAAGGATGTCAATAACTCTGTCGTAAAATTCAGGAAAACCAGCACATCCCAGCACTTCTCACTTACTCACCACCTCTACATCCTGAATTAAAAAGCAAACAACCAGCCAACTACCAGCAGCCCTACAATGTCCACACCATCATCTCGTACCTACAAGGCATGTGACAGCAGCAGAAGAAAACAAGCTAGTCAGTTGGGAGACCTATTAAAGCCTCATCATCATCGGCATCGTCGCTTTGAAAGTAAGAATGTCGGCCAAATTTTAATCCAATTTTATGCGTCATGCTTTATGTGCCAAGCATGTTATACACCACATGTTATTTTGAATGCATTTTGGTGTATTAGGGATAAAATCAGAACCATCTAAACATCTAAAGTGATTTTGATTTAAATCCTTTTAAGCTACTCCAGTAATTGGAGTGTTGGCTCATGTTCTCTTTTAGAATATTAGTGCCTTGAGGGTAGCTTCTTTATACTTCTGTCCCTGAAGTGTTAAGCATGAAGTAGGTGCTTAATCAATGCTTGTTGACTGACTGATAGAATATCTTCCACCTCTAAATTTATCAGACATTTACATAGTGCTCTATGGTTTCCAAACCATAGAGTTTGTATGTACATACAAACATACACACACACACACACACACAGATATATAGAGATATCTATTTATCTATCTATGTATCTATACCATCTCAGCTGATCTCTTTTAGGTACCTCTTTATTCATTTGAGGTCAGTACTTTCAATATACTGGTTCTATGATCCTTCTGATGTAGGTATTTTCTCCAACAATGCAAGCCATAACCATCCTGGGTTTCTTTTTTCCAAGTCTTTTCTTCTGTAAGTTTGCTTCTGTAAGTTTTTTTCTTTTCTTATTTTGCATTTAAGTGTAAAGTAAAAAAAAATTACAAGGAAAAAAAGTTTGCATCAAGGTATCCACCAAATGAACCAGGGGCTCCTCCTCACTTTTTCTGGATATTATGAAGATACCCACAAAGCCCAGGGGCTGTCCATTGGTTGTCCCTTGCTTGTGCCATGAGACTGGATCATTTTCTTTGATGCTCAAAAATTTTTCTTGATGATATCCTAGGTAGACACTACAGACGTTATTCCCATTTTATAGATGAAGAAACTGGTATCAGGTAGAGCATCATCATAGGATCATATCTCTAGAAGGGATTTTAGAGGTTTTATGGGCCAGCTCCCTCCTTAACAAAGGAGGAAACAGGGTAGGTTTAATTGACTTCTCTGAGGTCATACAGGTTTGTCAGTCAGTCAGGATTTAAATCAAATTTTCTCTAACTTGATATTCAGTGCTTTTCTTGTGACTCCAAGCTGTTTTTCTTATAGCAAATAAAGAGAAATGGACGCTCAGGGAAATTAAATGGAAACTGGCATTCTGAAAATTAAACAACTTGCCCCTAGCCCAAGCTATTGAGCTAGTGAGTGCTACAGGCAGGATTTGAATCCAGGCCTCTTCTGCCTTTGAGTTCAGCAATCTTTGAACTACCTGACACAGTTTCTTTTAAGGAACATAGTCCTTTTATTTTTACTAGGAAACAGTTATGTTGAGCATTTGGCTAATGACAATGATAACCACAACTGATATGAACACAACACTTTATGATAAGTGAAGTCTGTCAATGCAGGATCTCATCTGATTCTCACAAGAATCTTGGGTTGGTATTAATATCACATGCCTCTTAGTCATGAAATGACAGGAGGAGAATTATTGGTGTTTTTTTAAATTAATGGATTCTGGAGTATGTGAACAAATGAGAGGTACTCAAATGTGGTGACTCTGGGTAGAGTTATTGACATCCCTGACAGGTAGAATGCAAATTGCCCACGAGTCACTTCGTGATACCTTTATCCCTGATGTGTAGAGAGTGGCTGTCATTCCTGTGTCCTTGAGAAGAAGCAATAGCACATCTGTCTTAGTAATTTCTCCTTTAATAGATGAAGAAACCAAGGTTGGGGTGGGGAGTAACTTGTCCAGGGTCACACACAGCTAGAAAGTGTGTGAGAGCCAGAATCTGAACCCAGGTCTTCCTGACACCTTGTCTAATACTCTGCTATTCTATCTTTTGAACAAACACATATAGCCAACAAATGAGCCATCTTGGTTGCTAGAAGTAGGAATTAAGTTTCCAGCTCACTTCCTTGAATGGAGTTTGAAACTGCATCGACTTCTAAGCCTTTGCCTGTGGTTTACTGTCAGGTTGTCAGACTCCTCAGGTTACGTCCTGGGTTGTTTTCAGGAAAGGATGGTCCTTCATCCAGAATTATGAATGTCCTTTTCTCAGTACAGGTGACTAATACCTATGGATGCTTTCCCAAAGAAAAGCCAGGCAAACTTCACAAGGAGTTCAAGGGGGAATTTCAAATAAGATGCGCCAGGTTGAGATGCCAGGGAACTTAACGCTGATCCGTGAGGTCCTTGTAACTCGGGAGATTTGGGCATGTGCTCTCATGATGAGGCTTCACCACAAACTGAAATCTTCTCATTTCCTCTTTGTTCTTTAGTGGTCTTCTCTATGTGGGTACTTAAGACAAAAGGGAAAACAAGTCTATCTTGGATAGTGAGGCAGGCTCATAATCCCTTGGATCTCAGACCCAACAGACTATTATAGGGTCTTAGGAATCGTTACTATTTGTTAGGGCTTTAGAAAAACCAGGAAAAAGAGTTTTTATGAAAAGATTTTTTATGCTTCACATGTCTGATAAGGGTGCATGGGGCCAATTTACAGCAGGGGCTTAATATATTTTTGATGAAAATTGCTGCAATGTGGCACATGGATTAAAGAGAAAACAGCTATTTTGTAATGACAGCAGTGAATGCTGAAATGATGCCCAGCTGGTACAAAGACTCTGTAGATTTCAAGAAACGTTAAGTCTAAACCAGGACCTGAAGTAGAATTTTCAAAGCCCCGTAGTCTGCTTCTGTATGTCTCTCAGTCAACTGTGTGACGGTAAAAATCATGTCTACTATGAAACAGCACTTAGGGAAGGCAGCCTTCTTGTTTCCAAATAATACATTTTCTTAAGATATTCTCTGTGTGTGTGTGTGTGTGTGTGTGTGTGTGTGTGTGTCTGTGGGTGTAAATGATTCTCATTACACTTTTATACATAGAGAAAAATAGGCATATAGGTCCATGGTTGTTGATGTTCTTTTTTTGTCATCCAATCATTTTTTTTTAGTTGTATCCAACTCTTCATGACCCCATTTGGGGCTTTCTTGGCAAAGGTACTAGAGTAGTTTGCCATGCCCTTCTTCAACTCATTTTATAGATGAGGAAATGGAGTAAACAGGGTTAAGTGACCTGCCCAGGGTCACACAGCTAATAAATGTCTGAGGCTGGATTTAAATTCATAAAGATGAGTTTTCCTGATTCCAAGTCCAAGAAAGTAAGGAAATAGGCATTTATGAAACACCTACAATGTGCCAGGCACACTGCTAAACACTTTACAAATATTATCTTATTTTTAGGTGCCTATCATTCCCATTTTGCAGCTGAGGAAATTCAGGCAAACAGAGGTTAAGTGAATTCCCCAGGTTCATACAACTAGTAAGCTAGTAAGTATCTAAGACTTATATTAGAACTCAAATCTTCCTGACTCCAGATCCAGCACTTTTATCCATTTCATCACCTAGCTGCCTCATTGAGATATTTAATAGATGATGTATTTGCCTCTCAAGTCACATGTGATAGTAGAATCTCATGTAATAATATTACTGTTTGAGAATCTGGATACATGATGGGTCAAATCAATCCCACCTTCATGTCCTGATACTCCCAAACTCCCACCCTGGGTATAAAAACATGAAAAAATGGCCAAGTTTAAGACATGTTTTAACACCAATGTGCCAGATGGGTTTCAGTGTCATTGTGGGAGGAATACTGGAAGGATCTGTGATTTCATCAGCATGGGACCCTCTCAGTGTGGGAGCTCTTCATCCACAGAGATTAACACCCATCTAGTACATATGTAGAGGTAAATGTAGAGGTTAAATGACTTGTCCAGGGTCACCTAATAAGTATCAGAGGTAGGATTTGAACCCAGGCTTTCCTGACTTGGGCTGAGGCTAGTTTAAGCTTGGGAATTCTGTGCTATTATGGGCTAAGCTGATCAAGTGACTACACTAAGTTTGGCAGCTCACTAAGTTTGTGAGCTTCTGGGGACAGGAGGGAAGAGTTACCACGTTACCCAAATAGGGGCGAGCCAAGCCCAAGTCAGCCAGTAGTGGGATAAGGGCTGTGAGCAGCCCCTGCATTTCCAGTTTTGGTAAGATGGGAAGACCTAGTCATTTAAAAGAAAAAGATCTGATCATGTTACCCATTATGCCATACTGTCTCATTATAATCTACTTATTCTTGCTGCTTTTCAAAATATGTTTTGCGTCATAGCAGCTTAAATAAGAGAGGGCGTCCTAGGGATCAGAACTGGGAACTGGGAGCTGAATCTGTTCTACCTTCTGCTGCAATCCCACGTATCTGCTTCTTTCTATGGTCTGTAGAAAATCACATATGTTTCATGCGAGGTTTAACAGTTATGGAGCTCTATTTATATAAGGATTGTTTGCTATTTTTAAGGTAATGAAAGTCACAACATCGTACACATACATATGTAGATTTCATTTATGTGAAGTCTAGCAAAGGGGCCAGCCTTTCTTCTCACCTGAGGAGAAGGAGCTGGTGCCGGTCCCAATGTCATTAGTGTGTGATGTTTCTGACATCCCTACGTCACATTCACAGCTATGCCTGGTTGTGCAGGAAGAATGTCACCTGGAGAAGAACTGGGTAGTATAATAGGGGACACTGCACCCTAGAGTGTCTAGAACCAGCTCCGCCATTAACTACCTGGGCATAGATGTGTGACCTTGAAAAGCTGGCTGAGAGGTGGTAGAGAGGAGAGAGTACTGTGTCTGGAATTGGGCTGATCTGAGTTTGAATACTGCCTCTGACACTTTTAGCCATGTGACTTTGGGCAAGGAATTATTCTCTGAGACTTATTAAAACATTGATTATTATGATTAGGCTGGTCTGAGACCCAATTTTCCCATCTATAAAATGTGGGGACTGAATTATTTAATTGCACTGGTCACTTTCATCTTATAATTTTATTATTCTAGGGAGATTTGAACCCCTCACAGAGCCCAAGAGCCACAGCTGGGAAACATCCAATTGTGACAATATTCCCGAGGGTATATGTAGCACGAGGCCAGCATTTACTCTGCTACATCTCTACTTATTCTCACTTCTGATTAGGAGGGACGGAAAGGCAGAGGACAGAGGCAGACTTGGGACACAGGGTTGTAGAGTTTCTCTTGGTGTTGTCACTTATCACAGGGAAATGTCTATTCATCTCTCTGAGTCAAAGGATCCATCTTATAAATGGGGGTAACAACACTATCTTTCTTCACAGGTCACTCTGAGAGATAACACATTGTAAAAGGAGATCCAGCATTGGATTTTTTTTTTCCATCACCATCGAACAATCCCAGTCCATTAAATATAGTATGGTAGATATACAAGTAAAAATCTCTTCTGTTGCTGCTTCCAACTTAAGTATTACGAAGTGCTTTGCAAATCCAGCCCTCACCCCATATGTATCCTCTTCTCCACAAGTTGTAGTTGTTACCTGACAAGGCTTTTCACAGGTAGAGACCACCAATCATGAAAACAAAATGCTTTTTCCCAGCATTATTTATCCACCGTATCTCCACAGATGGATTTATCGCGTCACCCACAGTCAGTGAGATAAAACTCCAGGTTACCCCACTAAAAATATAGCTTCCATGAAACTCAACAGGACTGAAAAGCATTTTGGAGACTGACATTCCTGTCAGGTTCTAAATTTGTTCACATCCTTCCCCTGACTCCCTCCCAAAATTAAAGCAAAGCAACACAAAGATTTCTAGGACTTTGAGAGAGGCGATCTCCTCATTTTTACAAGGATGAACACAACAGCTCCTTTTCCAAGCTTGTCCACACCCAACCAGAGCCAATCCATTTTGTATTTTTCTAATTTTATAATTCATTGTGCCAGTTTGTAGAGTGGAAGCTTAGTGTATTGGATAGAGAGGTAGACTTGGAAGACCCCTGTTCAAATTCAAAGTCTGACACTCGTGAGTCCTTAAAAGTTGCTTAAACTTCTGGAGTCTCAGGCAATGCTCTAGAATTACTGCTCAAAATTAGAGACTTGTAGCAATCTGTGTGGGTAGAGAGCGCTCCTCTACAATGAAATCTCAAATCATAGATTTACAGCTGGAAAGGACCTTAAAGGACATCTAGTCCCACCCTCTCATTTTGTAGATCCTTGATATATCAAATAAATCAAGCAGATTAAACTGGCTTCATCACTCAGGTCAGTATCAGTTAGCTCAGGTGGTTAGAAGGGGGATGCTAATGAGGTCAAGGGCATGGCTTCCAAATCCAAACAGGGTACTGGGCTCTGCTGCATTTCAGGGACACAGAATGCATGTACCCCAACCTTGGTCAAGCATCTTCCAAGTGTGTGCCATTGGTCAAAAGGGGGAGAGAATGTGGATGAACTGGTGCAAAGCATTACTGCTACTGGGAAAAGAACCTAAAGCAGAGGTTTTTTACATTGAGGACAGCACACTAATAGTCCCTAACCCTTCCTCCCCTGACCCAGAATTTCTTTATTAAATAACAGTTATTTGTATTTGTTTAGATTTAACACTAATAGAATCATAGGATTTTGATCTGGAAAGGATCTTGGAGATAGATCATCTTCTGGTCTAGCCTCATCATGTGATAGATGAGGAAACTGATAAAAATTCTTCTACTTGCTCAAGTCTATGGTAGAACACCAATTCAAACCAAGCTTATCTGATTGATCCCAAACCTGCTGCTCACCCCTTGTAGGTGCTGCTGCTGCAGCAGCAGCAGCAGCAGCAGCAACAGCAGTAGCGCAGTGGATCAAGTATAAAACCTAGAGTCAATAAGATGTGAGTTCAAATCCACCTTCAGACACACTTATAACCCATGTAAGCCTGAGCCAATCATTAAACCTCTGGCAGACTCAGTTTCCTCTTCTTGAAAGTTGCACATAGCATCTCTCAGAGTTGAGAGGATAAAATGAGATAATATTTACAAAGTGCTTTGCAAACCTCCAAGCCCAGTACAAATGTTAGCTCTCACTTTCGCCAGAACACTCCACTTCTGGGTAATACCTTGAGTTGTTGCTAGCAAAAGGCAACAATCCTACTCTTAAGTGAAGGCGCAACTAGGATAAGTCAATTAAATCAGACAAACATTCATGGGTAAGGGAGAGATATGCATGAGAAGAGCCGGATTGTTTTGACTGTATTTCCCAGCACTGGGAAGAAAATTGAGACATCTGAAAAAAACCTTGCTCACGTCCCTCCCCTAGATCTCAGGGCCATATCAAGTACGTTGCAAGTTGAAGCTGATAAATCAAAAGCCAGGTGAGCATGGGGAGGGCGGAAAGCCTGGTCTGTTTCTCTTTCCCTGTCACATGAACAGCTCTAAGCTCTCAGCTCCAGACACTGGGGCCCTCTCTTCCCATGGCACTGATTCCCTCCCATCTAAGGCAGCCAGAAAAGGGGCGGCAATGGAGTTGTCGGGTCTGCCATCCTCTTTCCAGAGGGAGGGCTCCCTTGAAGTCTGGGCTTCATATTTACACAGCGGCAGGTAGACTTTCATGTTTACTCTCCCACGTGTCAGGAATACAACAAAGGGAAGAAAAAAGGGGAGCAGGAGAAAAAAGAACCAGGAGACCAAATGGTGATCACACAAAAAGTGTAAATCCCGCTACAAAAACCCAACCACTTGACAAAGGCTGTATTTATTCTTCCTTTCAAAAGGCACAGAGGAGAAGCTCTATGCACCTTCATGAAAATGATCACAAATGTCATTTTCATTTCCGAAATGCTTGAAGTACAGAATAAGCCTCCCTTCCCTCTTTCTAAACCTGATCCCAATGGCCTACCACTTTGGTTTGTTTTTTTTTAATACAGTGCCCATCACCCTCTATGGAACATGCCCACATTCTCATAAACTCCCTGGGGAATAATGGTAAATGGAGTGGTGGTGGAGGGTTGGAAACAGACTAATTCTCTAACCTTTTTTGTGTCGTGGGCTTATATGGCAGCCTGGTGAAGCTGATGGACTCCTTTTTCAGAATAATGCTTTAAAAAAATACACACACACACACTTAGGATTAAAAAGAAAACCAATCATATTCAATTATCAAAACTTTTTAAAAATTGTCCAAGGACCCCAAATTAAGAACCTCTAGTTAAACTCATATAGTTATTAGCTATCTCCTCTATCTTAAATGGGAGAGTGGGGAGAGTAGAATAGAGAGGACTGAGTGTGTATATATTTTCTAATTCTAATCTAATTAGATCTAATCTAATCGAATATATATATATATATATATATATATATATATATGTAGAGAGAGAGAGAGACAGAGAGACAGAGAGAAAGAGACAGAAACAGAGAAGACAGAGACACAGAGAGAGACAGAGAGAAAGAGACAGAGAAGACAGAGATAGAGACAGAGACAGAGAGAGATTAGACCCTTCTATAAAGTAGGGCTCTCCCTATGACCTTGGATGCTTACTACTAAGGTGATGATAAGAAAGAATTGAAAAGAAGAAAGAAATATGTCAGTTAAGGAAAATGAGAAAATCTGTGTTTAGAGAGGACTCTGAATTAGAGGGAGACTAAGGGAAGAAGTCTGAGTACCAGAAGGTCCCCATTCTACTCTTGAGTTTCAGCAGTAAAGGGTGCCAAACTCTCTACCATGCTTAGGCCCAGCTTCCCCCTGCTGCCAAGCAAACTGGAACAAAAACACTTCTGGTTTTGTCTCTACTTGAAAAGCCAAAATCAGTTTCCATGCTTCTAAAATGAAAGACATTATGACTTTAAAAAAAAGTATAAGAAGCTATTTGTCCAAAGAAAACACTCAATTTGGGTGGATGAGTAGTAAACAATACCAATTTCATTTATTTTACCACCCAGCCCTGCTTGGGGTAGAAGAGTTGGTGAGATATCTTAGTCAGACAGAATGTCTTTTGATTCTTAACTGCAATGCTAGAAGAAACCTTGGTAGAGATGAAACTGACATTTTGGTGCCTTTCGTGGGATAGTGTCTGGCATCACAAATGGCTAACTCAGGAGACCAAGCTGGAAGTAACTTTTGGCTCTTAGGACTAGGCTGGTCTCTAAGAGGCTTTAAAAGAACAACATCCAGAATGCTGGGCATGCCCAGGACAGTGAGTTGATGACAAATACAACTTTATGCATATGCTAGCACTATCTGGTGGCTTCAGGTGAAGATGAAGGGGAGGAGTGTGGAATAGATACTAGAAACCTCTAACAATTGGGAAAAAAGATTATTCCTCCATATATATATGGAAACAGTTAGGTGGCAGACTGGATAGAATGCCAGGCCTGGAGTCAGAAAGACTCATCTTCCTGAGTTCAAATTCAGCCTCAGACACTTATTAGCTATGTGATTCCGGGCAAGTCACTTGACCATGTTTGCCTCAGTTTCCTCCTGTGTAAAATGAGCTGAAAATGGAAATGGCAAACTATTCCAGTGTCTCTGCCAAGAGAATCTCAAATGGGGTTACAAAGAGTCAAATAACACTGAAATGACTGAACAACATATATGTATATGGGTGTGTATATATTATATAAGTAAACATTTGGATAAACCATGTGAGAATACATATCTTACATGATCATCAATATCTTACATATATATGTTTATGTTGATAATACAATAGAAAAATTGTTTTCATGATTTATTTTTAGTTTTAGCAAAAGTTATAATTTTTCAGATTTGTTAGAGAATATCACTGTTGTAGGTTAGGGCAGGGAAATTGACTGAGGAGGAGTTATGTAGAAAATGATGAAACATCAACGATTTTCTACGCAGCAGAACCCTCAGAGCACTGGATGCAGCTTCAGAAAGTCCTGGGTTCAAATTACATTTCTTTACTGAGAGTTAGAAAGCTGCTTGACTTTGGGCAAATCATTTAATGTCTTTGAGCCTGAAGCAACCTCCTAAAACACTTTTTAAAAATTACGTTGTAAGACAAGTCTTGAGATCTGGCTCAGAAATGAAATCACAGATGATGATGAAAATTAAAACTTTTTTAAAAATCCCATATTCCATATACTTTAGGAATGGAATTAAGTCATGCCACACCTACTCATAACAAATGTAGTTCTGGAGTTAGATGCTGAATTGTCTTGCAAGAAGGAATGTTGAAAAACAAATGGATCAATGGCTATTTCTGAGAAGTTATTCTTTAAAGTCAGTTATTAATTTTATCCAATTATTTTTCTACTGCAGGTTATTTAAGCACCAACAAATGGTGCCCACACTGTCAGACTTTCTCACAGTCTGAACAATCAGGACTCTCTTTTTAAGTTACCATTTTGCAATGATCCTTCAAATAAGAATAATTATACTGTTAATATCTTTACTTATAAAGCAAAATCAGAAGTTTCCACAAGCAGAAATAAAAGGCCAAATGTCTCAGGGAGTTGTGTTAAGGTAGAATTATAACTAGAAATTTTGGCACCTGGGATAATTCAGAAGGGGAGAGGAAAGGATGAGAATAGTTGTGGGGAAAGACTACCATTTGGTAGACTGTAATTTTAACTACTATTTTTCCTAGCTAAGGATTAAGCTCTCTCTCTTTTTTTAAGATGTAAGCATATAAATGCTTTTAGCATCCTCTAAATTTTATCACCTTAGGACAAAACCCTGGTTATTTGTGGTTCTTCAGTAGTTTTGTGGCTCCATTTGGTTTTTCCTTGGCAAAGATGAATTAGTTCGCCATTTCCTTCTCCAGTTCATTTTACAGATGAGGAAACCAAGGCAAACAGGATTAAGTGACTTGCCTAGGGTTACATGGCTCTTAAGTGTCTGAAGCCAGTTTTGAACTCAGGAAGTTGAATCTTTCTGACTCTAAGGTCACGTTTTTATCTACCATGCTATCTATTTACTATGGATCTGCATAAAAACTGTGTTGCTGATAACCACTGAGTGCCTTCTATTTTGACCTCCCTTTCTTGGTGAGCTGAGCAACAAAAGATGTGCTAAATAAGTGCTAAATCCTGTCGCTATGGACCTCATCTTATATTTGCTGGATTTTTCCTTTGTTCTCATATTCTGTGTCTTAGCGATTCCATCATTCGTTTGCCAAAATAAATTTCTTTTATGAATATCTCACCTTTGGGACTTGTACTGAAGTTATTGGTGAATGTGGTTTGTCTCCCTACTGGATGGTAAGCTCATTAAGGATAGACACAGAGCTATTTTTCTTCCTTGTGTTCCTTAGGCCTGAGCAACATGGGTATAGTACATAAAGTGCCATCCTGAGAATTATGAGACCTTGAGTTTTAAGCCCTGCTTTTGACATACATTGACTGTGTGGCCCTGGATAAGTCATTTAACCTTAAAATTGCCTTAGGCAACTTTCTTGGACTAAAAATTGCAAAACAATTGCTGATCGGCATAGGTAGGTGAATTTTCCTTAGAAGGGGTTCCCTACACTGATGAAAGCATCAGTCCAAACAGAAAACCTGAATTCATGCATACCCTCCTCACAGTAGCATTTAGGAAATATCTGCTGGCCCACAGCAGCTCTTCCCTATATGTGACATTCCATGCTTCCCTCTACATAGGAGAGCACCTTGTTGGGAATGTTCTTCTATCTCAACTCTGCCTGGTAGAATCTCCAGCTTCCTGTAAGTCTTAACTCTGGTGTCACCTTCTATACACAGTCTTTTCTGATCCTCCTAGTTGTTAGGATTCTCCCCATCTTGAAATTAATGAACACTGAATATACTTTGTATTTCCTCATCTGTGTATATGGTACTTTTTTTCCAGTGGGATATAAACTTTTTGAGGGCTAGGAGTGTTTTTGCATTTTTGTCTTATTATTCCCAGTACCTGGGACAGTGCCTGGGACAGTGCCTTCCACTACTAGGCACCGGATAAATATATGTTGAGAGGCTTAAGAATTTCTGATCAATGTGGTGAGCAACCATTGATTCCCACGGACTGCTGATAAAACATAGTACTCTACCTCCTGCCAGAAAGGTGATGAACTCAAAATGAAGAGTAATAATATACATTTTGGGAAATGGATAAAAATGGGGGAATTTGTTTTGCTTGATTACACCTATTTATTAGAAGAGTTGGGTTTTTTTTTTAAGATTGGGGGAAGGATGGAAGAGGAGAAAATAAATGCTTGCTAATTGAAACATAAAATGAATAAACATATGTTAAACTCACTTGAATTGACACTAATAAACACAACCACTTTGGTTCCTTATCTAAGCTTTTATTTTGCCTCCTATTGGAAATTATGAGAAAACAAGTTTGTCATTCCCAACCTAAACCAACCTTATAACTAAATATAAAATTTTGCCAGTCAATGATGAATCACATCCTATCCAATTAGATCTATATGTTATAGACTCAAAATGACCATGCCTACTTAATAGAAATGAACATTTCCAACAGTAATGGTTAGCCATTACCCGAGACATGGAAAATAGGTTATACACAAGAGTAGAAAGGAGTAAGTTAAGGCCTGAAGATAGATGTGGAAAGTTTGGGAAGCTGAGATAAGCTTGAAATCTATCCAGAGGCCAATGAGGCAGAATGGTGGATATGAGGGCCAAGAAAAATGAACATTCCAGTTCAAGGTCAGAGGTGAATCTAGGGACAGAAGCTTGCATGCTCCTTTCCTCCCCAGGCAGAATGGAAATGGCATTCTCAGATGGCTGAATACAAGATTCTGACTTAAAATGAAAGAAATGGGATAGATAATTGAGAATAAAATAAAACTTCAAAGGAGACTTTTGTTGTTAAGTTGCTACAGTTGAATTCAACTCTTTGTGACTCCATTTAGGGTTTTCTTGGCAAAGATACTGGAGTGGTTTGCCATTTCCTTCTCCAGTTCATTTTATAGATGAGGAAAATAGGGCAAACAGGGTTAGATGACTTGCCTGGGGTCACTTAGCTAATTATTGTCTCTTCTGAGACCAGACTGTAGCTATGCTGAACACGTATAGTTTGCCTACCTGCGTATGTCCTGTGGTTCTCAAATATTTTTTTTGTTCAAGGACAGTATTCACGACTCACTAAGTATTTAAGCTGGCAACAAAGAAGGGTTCCAGGGCAATTGGGGAACCCAAGCCTTGAGGTACCTCCCCCTCTTCTTCATCTTCCCTCTCCCCTCCCTCTTCTTTCTTTCCTTCTCAGGACTCCAAGTCGATGAGATAACTTTGTGCTTCTGGAGCTACAACTGCCATTATGACTGTGCTGATGAGTTGGGGGTAAGGGTTGGTAGGGATTTTATGGCAAACTGGGTAAAAACTCATGGCACATTTGACAATCACTTTTACAGTTCCTTTATCAAAGTCCTCTTCTGATGCTTCTCTGCGGAGTGATAAGGGTGGCACTAGTACATTTTAAGGGTAGGTAGGTGGCATAGTGGATAGAGCTCTGGCTGGGGAATCAGGAAGACTCATCTTCCTGAGTTTGAATCTGGCCTCAGATACTTACTAGCCGTGAGACCCATGGCAAGTCAGTTAGTTCTGTTTGCCTCAGTTTGGTAATCTGTAAAATAAACTGAAGAAGGAAATGGCAAACCACTCCAGTATCTTTGCCAAGAAAACCCTAAGTGGGGTTCTGAAGAGTTGGACACAACTAAACAGTATCAAATATTAAGCATCTGGCTCTATGGGAGAAAAATGAACTCATGAAACACTTTTAAGTTAAATTTACATTACTTTCCATCAATTAAGTTAAATTTGTATTTTCTTCACTACTTTCTTAAGTGTAGGCAAGCCACAGAATAACAAATCAAGCCCTGATTAATTAGGTTAAATTAACATCACAAGTTAAATTTGCATCTTCTCCATTGCTTTCTTAGTCTAGGAAAGCAACAAAATAATAAATCGAGTCCTGATTTGTAACATTTGTTGGTTTTCAAGGCCTAAAAGAATACTCACCCTAAGAATTTAAAGATTGACTCAAGTTAGTTTGAGCTGGCTCTAACATAGCCATGGGCAATGATGTTGGCCTCTCCAAAGTTAGGTCAATCGAAGATTAGTACTGGGCAGCCCTACCAAGATAGAGAGCTTTGACTATGAGCTGCACAATGGTCTGTAACATCTGTTATCAGAGGACTAGCATGGCCATAAGCTTTCTCTGGCCAATGATGAATAGTTTCTTTCTCAATTCTATGTATATATCATATGCTCCAAATGATGGTGCCTGTTTAGTGTAAATGAATATGTATATTTTTCATAGGTCATCATCAGCTCAGTAATCTCAAAGACAGGTTATACCCAAGCATAGGTACATGGGTATATGCTAGATGAATATATGATACATTTTGCATCTGGTGGAATCTCCTGAAAGCAATCTTTTCTACTGTAAGAACAGCTATGATCTATTCTAACAGAGGATATGCTCACACTCATAAAGTCACAGCTGCAAGAGGTATTGAAAGACAGAGTTAAAACCGCAAGATTCAACATGTTTGTGCAAAGTAATTTTGTGCACGCTAAACATCTGGCTAAGTGTGATTTTGCTGATGACTTGCTACCAAGGAAGGGAATGAAAGACAGTTAAAGAGAAAGGGTGTAAGCTTGAAAAATGAGACCTCTCAGTCCTTTGTGTGGGGGCAGCAAAAGTGAAAGCAAATGTCTGGGGTGGCCCTGGCATATGTCACGCAGTCCACAACCTTTTCTGAATCTATTTGTATTCCTAAAGGTGCAGAGTTGGTACCAAATAGACTATGAAATATCTGAAATTAGCTTTCTTTATTATTTATTATAGGTAAAATGATGGCATAGTAGGAAAAGCAAAAGTTTGGGAGTCAGAAGAGCTGAGTTTGAATCCTGACCCTGGTAAGGTATTTACTTAACCTCTTTCTGCCTCAGTTTCCATATGTATGAAGCGTGAATAATAATACCTACAGAATTTACCTTAGTGTGTTGTTGGGGGCAAGAATTTTGTAAAATGTTATATAAATGTTTGGTGTCAGTGATTATCTCGGAGATTTAGAGCCAGACGGGACCTTGGAGGTCATCTAGCCCAGAACACTCTCAAACATGTTGACAATTCAAATCAGATGAAAAGTAATCAGGAAGTATGTGACAAAATTAATACAAGTACAATAAAACATAGGTGATATTGATATGTGGTTTTTAACTAAATTTGCTGCCTGCAGGGATACTTATGTATGGGTTAGTGAACCTGGTTTCTATTTGAGTTTGATATCACCGATACCACTTGCTCCCATTTTAAAGTCGAGGAAACAGATACACAGACAAGTTAAGTGATTTGTCCAATATCGAAGAAGTTATAAATGGATGATCTGGAACCTGAGTCGAGGTGCTCTGACTCAAAGTCAGCCTTCTTCCTGCTATACCTTGCTTTCACCCTATTGCAGGAGATAAGTGGAATGAGTTCTGAGCATATCCTTTTAAACCATGGTTCTGATCTAATCAGATTTAGCTGTTGTTAAAAAAAATAGTAAATATAACCAATGAAAGGAAAAATAATACAACTCAAAGGAGCCACTGGTGGATTTAGCGAGGCAATGAAGTTGGATTGAACAAAGTTTGGTTTCAAATTCGACCACATGGGGCTATGGCACTGTGAAATTTACAAAGTAACTTTTCCACAGTTTATCGTCTTAATAATAGTGATAACTAACATTTGTATAGTACTTCAAGATCTGCAAGGTCATTTACATATGCCATCTTAACTGATTCTTCTAACAATACTAGGAGATAGGTACTATCAATATCCCCATTTTACAGATGATAAAATTGAGGCAGACAGAGCTGTTACATGACTTGCACAGGGTCACATAGCTAGAAAGAGTCTGAGGCATAATTTGAACTCCACTTTTCTTGATTGCAGATCCAGTGCTCTATCCATTGTACCACCTGGGTGCTATGGAGTAGCTTGGAGATCAAGTTATGTATAAACAATATTATTAAAAAGACCCAAAACTTGGAAAGACTTTGGAACTCTGATCAACCATAACGAACGAAGCATGCTATCCACCCCCAAGTAGAGAGCTCAGAGTATAGACTGAAGGATATTTTCTTTTGGTCACGGTTAATATGAGGAATTTTTCTTTTTTTGCTTAACTACACACACACACACACACACATATTTGTAATGAGTTTTGGTTTTTTGCCTTCTCAATGGGAGATGGAGGGGGACTTGGAAGGGAGAGAAATTGAGATTGAAAAGAAAGTTGAAGAGACAGAGAGAGAGAGAAAGACAGAGACAAAGAGGGGGGAAGAGACAGAGAGGGAGACAGAGAGAGAAATAGCAGAGGCAGAGAGAGTGTGGTGTGTGTTAGCTGTTTGGGGCATTAAGAAGTTATGCAGTCAGTTAATATTAAACCAGGACTATCCACTACAACATGCTGCTGCCTCTATATGAGAACTGGGAGAGCAAATTTCCCAACTCAGTCGTTTTACAGATGAAGAAACTGAGGCCCTGAGAGGGAAAGTGTCTTATACTTTAAATATCTAGCTGAGTGTAACGTTGCCAAGGACTCACTTAAGAGGAGGACAAGAGAGAGAATGAAGAGAGAATGAAAGATTAAGGGCTGAAGCAGATCCCATAGGTAAGAATGGCACAGCTGGGTTAAAACCCAGCTCTTATGACCCTAAATCTTGTATATGAGTATTTGTGGATCTGGGGTCATGCCCAGTTGTTTCAACCAACATACCAGGGGCCAAGGCCAGTCACCACAGGCATGCTATTGCTTCTGAATCCTGTGATTTGATTAGCACCATCTTTATTGGCCACCAAGGGAAGGAATTTTGTAGTTTACAGCTTCAGTGAACCCCAGTTCTTGGGATGCCGCGAAAGCACAGCAGCGGCTTCCAGACCACAGTGTGGGGGATTTTTAGGCAAACATCTCATTCCATACCAGAAACTCAAGGAGAAGATGCAGGCAGATGTAAACATCTGCTTATATACTACCCAATCAAAGCTACTTCTGTGGGTTTTCTCTGTCTCTTCTTCCCCCCTCCTCTTCTTTTCCCCTTCAACCCTCCTAATATCTCTCCCCAAAATACACTCCACAAGAATTAAAATTGGCTCAGTCACAAAGAGAAGGAAACGTAAAACTCTCTATTTATTGCATTCTATGCCACGCTCTTTTATATGGCTCACTGAGCCCACCCCTGTGTAAGTAACTCCCCATAACAGGCCCTGGGGAGATGATAGGAAGAGGAGGTTTGGGGGAGGGCAAGAGAGAAGGCTCCACTGCCAGAGCTACCTGGGCACAGAGACAGAAGAGGAGAGTGTTAGTACGTGTGTGCATGTGTGTTTTCCCCTCCGTCTCTGGAGTCTGAGAGGCACTCTTAGCTCTCAGAGCAATTACTGCGAATGATTTATGTGGCCAGTCAAGAGGCCCTGCCAGGGTTCTTATTTCATCTCCAGAAAAAGGAACTGCTGGAATTTTATCAGGGAGCTTGGGAATCAACGGACAGCTGCCTTTTGTTTTCCCCATGAAAGACCTCCTCCTCTGGGCCGTGGTACTCACCATCTACATGGACAACCTGAACTAAAAATGGGCTATGACAGGCTAGAAAAGACAAATAAGAGATGGAAAAAAATACTAAAACAGAAAAGTGAGCTTTCTTCCTTTCCTTTCTGCATGTGTTTTTAGCGGCTGATGCAAGGGAAGGCAGAATGAAAATGCTGCTTTAATTCCACCTCAGAGAATCAGCTACAGCAACAAACCTTTAGCCCTTGCTACAAATGTCCACTTAGGGGAGGGAAGGGAAAAAAGGAGAAAAATAAAGAGAAAAGAAAAATCAAAGAGGGAGGAGAGGGGAAGAGAAATGGTAAAGAAAGTAAAGAGAAAGAGGGAGAAAAAATGGAAAAAGAGAAAGGAAAAGATGGAGAAGTATGCAAGGAGAGAAAATGGAGGAAGAGAAGGGAAAGAGGGAGGAGAGAAGGAGATACATAAAGGAGGGAAAGACATAAAGAAAGGAAGAGGGAGAAAGAGGGAAGAAGGAAAAGGGGAGAGGGAAAGAAATGGAGAGAGGAAGTGGAGAGAGAGACACAAAGGCAGAGAGAGAGAGAGAGAGAGAGAGAGAGAGAGAGAGAGAGAGAGATAGGGAGAGATAAACCAGAAGGGAGATAGAAAGTTGAAGTCGAGAATCGAAGCAAGAGAGGAAGAGACACTGAGACAGGGAAACAGAATAAAAGACTGAGGCACAACACCACACGAGATAACCACCATTTCTATCGGATCTGATTTTTAAAAATTCTCTCAGTCACTTCTCTGTGGTATGTGGTGGACAACGCATGTAGAGACCCATACTAAGTCATACATACAATGATACTGGTAAACAGCTGAATGGGGACACATATACAATATACATTCAGAAAAAGTACTCTGAAAAGCAGGCACACATGTACATACACATTCTCGGCCACACACACGCACACACTCCAGCATAGCAGATGCAGGTTTCATAAAGCCTCAGCTGTTTCCTTTCTGTTTGCTGAATGGAGTCATATGTCTTCAAACAGGTCTGCGTGGGGCACAAAGAGCTACTCAGTTAACATGGCTGCTCTAAACAGTACACCAGCCAGTCTCATGATCTTTCTAAGAGACTTTCATATCAAGAGATACTAACAATACATTAAAAACTACCTTAGAAGAAACTTATAAGGTAGCAAAGGGGTGGGAAAAGATAGTTGACTGAGACTGGTGAAGAGGGAACCAGAATGATGGCCAGGAAGATGAGGAAATGCATCCCATCCACCATATACGAGCTGTGGTATTCATCCTGGATGCATGTTTTTCCATTCTACATTGAAAAAAGCACCATAAACAAATCACAGTACAGGAATGCAAGGGAGTACCATTGAGACATAAGAAATGATGAAAACACTGGCGCCAGAGAAACCTGGGAAGATTTGTACGAAGTGATACAAAGCAAAGGGTGTAAAACCAGGAGAACAATTTATATGGTAACAAAAACATTGTCAGGGCCAGCATTTTGAAAGACTTGAGAACTTTGATTATTGCAATGACCAGTCACAGTTTGAAGGTTGATCATGCTACATATCTACATATAGTACCCTACCTCCTGTACAAGAAGGATGAGATATATTTTTAGACATGGCAAATGTGGGAATTTGTTCTGCTTTGTTACGTATATTTGCTATAAGGACTTTGTGTTTCTTTCTTCCTTTCTTTCTTTCTTTCTTCCCAGCTGTGGGGAAGGAGAGTAGAAAAAAATGTTGTTGATTGAAATAAAAAATAAAATAAAAAAATATTTGGGGATGCAAGTTTCCAATTTGCATATTGTCATGGTGTTGCCAGTTTTCTTAAGGGCCACCACAACCTTTTTTTTCTTAATTACCAAATAAAATCAACCAAAAAGGTATGTCTTTAGATATGTGTATCTGTACAGACAATACAAACACTATATATTTATATATACACATATGTACACATACATATACACAATATTGTGACATTCTACATGGAACATCGTCAGTAGGTCCACAAAAAAAACCCCTACACATTTAGGTGAAACATTATTATAAAGAGCACTTAGTACCAACGAGTTCCTTGGAAAATGGGGTGTCTGGCAGCTGCCCAGTTAAAGTAGGTGGTATGGCACTATGGAGGAGGTTGGTGAGAAGGCCAGGGGTTCTATGCAAAGAAGTTGAGAGCTGGAGAGCTCATTACTCTGAAGTCCAATGTAGGGGCTGAGCTGAGCAAATGGGCAGCCCAAGGCACAGAAGAGTCTTGGAGGAGAGTGTGTGGGAGGAATGCCTAGAGCCAAGCAAGGCTGGGAGTTAAGTTGTGTGGACAGAAGCAAGGGAATACCAAGCTGGATGCCTACAGGATGAAGTAGCTAGGGGTAGTTCTAGGAATAGGGACAAAGAGGAGAACCACAGAAGAATATAAAGAGTGATGGCTGAGCAGAGAACAGGGAATATGGAGTTCAGACTGGTGCCGGGTCACTGGACTCACTGGGAGATTTAAAAACTTTTAGGCAGGGGTTATATTGTAATGAATTAGAGTATTTTTGTGAAATATAGTTAGTGAATTTTCAGGACATCTCTGTGGACTATCACTATGCTTTTTTGCTAGATGGAATGATGTGAAAACTGTCAATCAGATGATGCTGACATGCTGAAGAAAAAAATCACAAGATTCTAGGACCTTCTAAGATTTTGAGAACTCTTGGATCACAACCAGGTTGAGTTCAGAACTTTTCTCACCTAGAGTCTGGGTCCAGAGCCCCAGCCACTAGAGCTAGTCTAGTTGTCTGGTGTCAGGTTTTTAGATTTCACTGGTTGGCTACAAGGTGCTCTGAGGGCAGTAGGACAGAGGGAGAACAGGGTACCATAGAAGTGGGACAGAATACATGGGAAGACTTTGCACCAGGCACAAGAGATTTTCCTGAAGGAGATGGGAACCGAGTGGCAACTTCCACTGAGGGAGTCAGAAACAAGGAGGGGGTAGATCTCTCCTAATTCCACTGGTTGTTAGTGATTTTATTCCCCTTAGAAACAATTTTGTATTATTTACTTTTTTTCTAGCTTGTATTGACATAGTGTACTCGCAGGATCTTCTCAGTAGAATAGAAGCTCCTTGAGGCCAAGGACACCTTCATTTTTGTCTTTGTATCTCCAGAACCTAGTACATACTAGATGTAAATAACTGCTTGTTAAATGAATGGATGAATGGATAAATGAACTGATGGATGGATGGACAGATGGATGAATTGATGAAATGTTGACTTGAATTGGCTGATACTTGGTGAAGGGAGTTTTGTGAGAGGCATAAATGGAGAGAGAGAGAGAGAGAGAGGGAGAAATCAGTTGAGAAAGGGCAACAGGGGATGGGGCTTTCCTCTTCTGTTTCATCACTAGACTAACTGAAGGTGTTCATTCACAGGTATTGGTATATTTTCATTCTGGTAGTTACTGAAATTGGGGAGGTTTCATGTTTCAGAATTGCACAAGTGGAGGACAATGGGTTGGGTTGCCTTTGGGAAATTGTCCTTCTTAAGGACCCTCTCCCCAATCTTCCCTGAAACAAAGGACATTCTTTTGAACACCCAAGGTTCATCCAATGCTATTACATGGCTACAATGGGATGGAGTGTGGTAATCTCTGTGAAATGAAGGTCATGATCCATGACCATGGATCACCCAAAGGGCAAGCAAGAGTTTCAAATAACAAATGCAAGCAGAGTGTAAGACCTGCCAAATGCATAGAATAAAGGACGCTATCAAAGAAATGGATGACTAGAAAAAATGGTAGTCAGGTTACAAGGTAAAAGCAAGGGACAAAACCAGCAGATGACCTAAGAAACCACAGGTATGTAACCAATGTGGAGGGCGTATGAGGAAGGTCCCAGCATGCAGAAAGAAGTCAAATTTATGTTAAAGACATAGACTAGAGTTACATAGGATGGGAAAGCATGGTAAAGTTGCAATTTGTACTGCTAATTGTAATATCCACATGGCTGAAACTACAAATCTACTAGACCAAAATGGTATAATAATAAAACTAGAATGTATAATAATTAACATTTATAATGGCAGCTAGAGGCACAGTAGAAAGAGGACCTAGCCTAGAATTAGGAAGACTCCTTCATGAGTTCAAATTCAGCCTTAGATATTTATTAGCTGTAACCCTAGTCACTTAACCCTTTTTGCCTTCATTTCCTCATTGATAATGTAAGTTGGAGAAGGAAATGGCAAACTGCTCCAGTATCTTTGCCAAGAAAACTCCCAGTGCAGTTATTAAGAATCAGACATGACCGAACAACAGTTTATAAGCTTTAAAATTTACAATACACTTCATATATATTGTCTCCTTTGAGTCTCAAAACAACCCTGTGAATTTTGATATTCCTTTTATTTCCATCTAATAGATGAGGAAACTAAGACTGGGGGAGTTGTTAGGGTACATAGTAATAAGATCTGAGACAGAATTTGAATTCATGTCTTCCTGACTCGAAGCTCTAAGTTCAGCCTTCTATCCACCTAGACATCTCAAATATATTCACAAATATTCTTGCTGAGTAGGTGGTAACCTCGGTTGTTTTTACCTGTGGCAGGAGCAGAGGTGTTAACTTTAAATTCTATAAGCTCTTTGAAGTCCAATGCCCTAGGACCTTGTCCTCACTACAGTTCTGGAGAGAGATCCCACAGGGGCTTTGCGGCTACCTTAGGCATTATGGGGAAATCCAGAGCCCTCTCTTTGGTTTTGGGTGCCATCCCATGGGATTTCCCAGCGAGTCAGGGAGGCACGATGGTCACAGGACTGCCATCTATCGGCTGATGTTAGGAACTCTCAAGTCCCACTCTGCAGTGGCTGTTCAACAGGAATAGAGCTTGCGATGGATTTGATCTTGGCTAATTTTAGGCATAGCTCTGACAAACAGCTGAGAGGTGACAGCACAAACTTTTTAGATTTGGCAGAGAACATGATGATAATTTAGTTTCCAGAGCCTAAGAGTGGTTACAGGCTTTCTCTGTGGACTCCATAAGATCACAGTCATCCTTGGGCACTGAGACATTCCTACTGCTCTTGTGGCTCCAGTCAAAGGAGGAGGGGCAATTGGAAGCCCATCCCTCGTGAGAGAGAGAGAGAGAGAGAGAGAGAGAGAGAGAGTGTGAGTGTGTGTGTGTGTGTGTGTGTGTGTGTGTGTGTGTGTGTGTGTGTATGTGTGTGAAGAGGTAGTTGCCAGTGGAGTAGAAAGGGAGAGTCGGAAATTCGTAGGCAGTGACACTATTTTGGGCTGGGTGAGCGAGCTATGTGATGTTCCTTCTGTGACTGTACTATATAAATGAAAAGTCTGAATAGAGTTAACTTCCACTAGGCATCTATGTAAAATACTCTTGTCCAATGAGGAAGATGCTGAAAGCTAAAGCATCACTTCCCCCACCCCACCCCCCAGTGAAACTCCATTAAATCCAAGAAAAAAGGAAAGCTGGAAAGCTTTCATAGATGAATTGAAGAGAAAGGGCAAGAGGAAAAGCTTATTGGAAAACAAAGGCACTTCTTTTCCACATCTATAAAACGAACCCGTAACTATATTATGTATATATATTATGTTATGCTATATATCATATATATAATAGCCATATTACATATTTAACTATGCGCCCAGTGTTGATGGAGAGTTTAGGTTTGCAAAGCTCTTTACAGATAGGATTTCATTTAGTCCCCACAATCCTGGGGGTAGGTGCTATTATTAATCACATTTTTCAGATGAGGAAACTAAGCCTGAAAAAAGTTAAGTTGATTTGCTCACAGTAAAATGGCTTATAAGAATCTGAGACCAGTATAGAATTCAGGTTCTATTCTAAGTTTGGCACAAGATCCACTCTACCGAGATTCCTTAAAACGGCAGGAGATGATTTAGGGTTGTGTGTGCTTTGAAAAGGAATCATTTCTTTTGTCAGCTATTCTTGAGAAAATATGGGGTTTCAAATCACTTATACCTCCAATAACTTTTATGAACCAAGCTCCACGCTGAGCCATTGATCTGCCAGTGCCTTTACTGACACAAGACTATCTTCCACTGACCACTCAACCCGATGAACACAGAGCAAAGGAACTTCTCTTTTAAAAAAATTTTTTTTGAGGGGGGAAGGCAGGGCAATTGGGGTTAAGTGACTTGCCCAAGGTCACACAGCTAGTAAGTATCAAGCATCTGAGGCAGAATTTGAACTTGGATCCTCCTGACTTCAGGGCCAGTACTCTATTTACTGTGCCACCTAGCTGCCTTGGAACCTCTCAATATGCTACCACTTTCCTAAGGCCACAAACAAGTAACCCTATCTTAAACAGAACAGGGGATGTAAAATTCACAGAGAGGGAAAGAAAAGATAGGTCACTCATAGCTACAGAGGTCATTCTTCAGATCTTAAGACCAATCCAGACAGGGCTGGTATACAAGATAAACTCTGCCAGCTGAAGTGGTCAGATCTTAAGAGTTGTTCATTAGAAATGAACATGAGCTTACAGAGCAGCTGCAATAAACTTTATGGCATGGGTAGGGCTGTCTTCCAGGCCTACCTTCTTTCAGATTTCTTAGTTAAGAGAGCTATGACCATGAAGGTGGTACCCAGGCATCTGGAGGGTCATAAGAAAAGAGTAGATGCCATTTCACCTACCTAGGAAAGCATGTAACCAGAGATGCCTCACTAGCAACAGTATTGCTTGAGGCTTGCTGTTAAGTCATTTCAGTCTTGTCCGACTCTCCATGATTCCATTTGGGGTTTTCTCCACAAGGATACTGGAGTAGTTCATCATTTCCTTTCCCAGCTCATTTTCCAGATGAAGAACCAGAGGCAAACACAGTTGAGTGACTTACCCAGGATGACACAGCTAGTAAATGTCTGAGGCCAGATTTGAACTCATGAAGATGATTCTTCCTGTGTCCTAACCCAGAGTTCTCTCCACTGCATCACCTCATTGTCCTTGCCTGAAGCACTGAGGACTATCTTAAGAATTTAAGAAATAATTTCTGCAACCATAATAGTTAACATATTTTCTTTAGCCCTTTAAAGTTTGCGAAATGTGTTAGTGACAAGATTGTCAGTGAGGTAGATAGTATGCATCTTTTCTTTTTTGGCAATGTCTTTGATTTCATTTGTAAGGGGAGTCCCATGTACTTCCTTATACTGAAACTTACAATAAAAATATAATGTAGTATTTCAAGGTTTGCAAAACACTATACAAATATTAGCTCATTTGATTCTCAAAACAACCTGAGAGGTAAGTGCTATTATTATTCATATTTTACAGATGAGGAAATGAAAGCAGACAGAGGTTAAGTGGTTTGTCCAGAGTCAATCAGTTACTGTCTGCATGAGTTGAACTCAGGTCTTTCTGACTGCAAGTCCTAGCCACTATGTCACCTAGCTGCTTCGATAACATTATCTCATTTGGTCCTTTGGCTATTAGTTTGTCTGGTGGACTGAGAGATTAAGGAGCTTACATATGTTTACACTGTTAGTGTATATCAAGAGGCAATTCAGGTCTTCCTGATTCAAAGTTAAGCCTACATGACTCAGAGAGACTTGCCCAGAAGCTGGATGAACCCAGGTCTTCTTGATTCTAAGTTTTGGGTTCTTTCCATTATAAGGTGTCCTGCAGCCATTAGCATTCCATATTGTAAAGACAAGTAGGCAACCAACTGACCTTTAAGCAAGCCTTATACTTTGCAAGCATTTTACATATCTCATTGGATCCTCACACTACAGCCCTCTGAGGGTTGTATGCTACAGGTACTACTGGTTTCATTTTTACAGATGAAATAACAGGCTGAGTGAGCCCAGGTCAGCACCCTAAATGCTTTCCTCAACAGAAAGGAATGGTTTACCCTGTATATGTGTTTTTAAAAAGCAGCTATTCTCTGTCTGGAGAGCTAGTGGGGAGTTGCTTAGAAAGACCTGTGTTTATAAATCCTGACTCTGACATAGGTGAACAAATCACTTAACCCTGCAGTGTTCCTGATCAACTCTACACTAGAAGTTAGGCATTACTGATCTGTATTCATAGAGGGAGTTTCTACTTCCTCTTGTCTCCAGGAGCAAATACAAAGTGCTCTGTTTGGCATTCAAAGCCCTTTCTTACCTAGCTCCCTCCTACCCTTCTAGGCTACTTCCACCTAATATTCCCTGCCATGTATTCTTTGATTCAGTGACTGGCTGTTCCTCGAACAAGACACTCCATCTCTCCACTCGGCATTCTCTCTGGCTCCCCTTGCTGTACTCTGGTGACCTTCCCGACTTCCTCAAGTTCCAACTAAAATTCCTCCCTCCTCCAACCTCTCCAGACTCCAGTAGCTTCTTTCTGTAAATTACTTTCTATTTATCCTGCATATAGCTTACTCTGTATATATTTGTTTGCATGTTTGTCCATTTCCTAGTTTTTGTATCCCTAGCACAGTCCTGGGGCAGGTAGTAGGTGCTTCATAAACGTCTGTTCTCTACACAAATAAAAATGCAAAATAAATGCTCTGTTCTGTTTTGCACAAAATCTCTAAAGGGCTAGAATAAACACATGATAGACCTAGGCCTGGCAGGTTCTCAAGTCCCTCATTCTAGAGGTGAGGACAGGGAGATCATGGGACACATCCAAGGTCGGCCATAGAAGAAGCAACAGTCAGAGATGAGATTTGAACGGCTGTCCCCTGACTGCTGGACCTTTTCAGCTAGTCAGTTGTCTTCCCACCAGGCTTTTGACTTTCTACTAGCTGGCCCGAATTGGAATGTTTCTTTTCAGTAATGAAGTTTTCTCCATCAAGATAGTTCAGAAACTAGATCAGCGCTTCCTGGTTTGCCCACAATTCATCTCAACCTTGGGAGACAAATAGTAGAGGGAGAAGCAACGGTAGGACCATAAGCATGACGATGATCTTTATAAATAATATTTTTCCGAAGCTTGAACCCTAGCGCCACCAGAAGAAAAATAAAGCATTCTCCCTGAATGGCTGAAGTATTGCATCTGCGCCTGTACCTCCCCACCCCCAACGATCCCCTCCATGGAGAAGTCTCATAAAGCTGCCAAGCTCAGGGCCCTCAAAATGGTGAGTCAGGCAGGAGGGAGGGGCAGAGGAGGGGGAGGAGAGGGACCAGGATAAAAATAAAGAGAAGCCACCATCGCCTTGTTACTCCTTCAGTTAAGCCCAAACAGCCCCAGCCTGATGAGTCAACGGCAATGACACGAAGAAAGAAAAGAAAGAGAGGCTGAGTATACAACAAGCTGAGTGCTATTAAGCAGAGGGGAAGCCCGCTCCTTTGTTGTACTTTAACCCCCAAACAAGCCCAGTGCCATTGTACCTAGCGCACGATTTCAAAAACAAACAAGTGAAAAGGTCCCTCTGATAATTTGGGATAGGATCAACGAGAGGGAGTGCTTCTGTGACCAGCCTGTATAAAAGAGCTGCCTCTGGAAAGAATGCCCTGATGATGGGGGATGGGGCTTGCAGACGTTGGGTGTAACAGGCCAAGTTACACAGTTCAAATGAAACTATTGTTTCCTCTGGGGGATAAAGCCTGCTGTAATTCCACACGTCACCATGGCAGCAGAAAGGGAGGGCCAGGACGGTGGAACAGATGGGTATCACCAATGAGGCCCCAATTTACATTCAGGGGACCCAATCTCTCTTTCCCCTCAAGTCTTATGTTTCTTCCTCCATACGACAAATCAATGGCTTTCTTATCACTTAATCATCATTAGCACCATCAAATCTTCCATCTTGGGCTTGACACCAAGCATGGTAAAGAAGTACACAACCATGGGCTTCACACTCCAGAAATGGATAGTTTCATAAATACCATGATTATGTTGCACATCCCAAAAGTCTATGCATATTCTCAATGTTACTTTAATCAACTCGATTCTGCAGTCAAGCCTTCATGCAATATCCCTGGCAAGGCTGTTCAGCTAACTGCCCAAGATATAAACTGCATGTTCAGCTATGATTCCAGCTAAACCCTGAACCCTGGAGACATGAACTCCTCCAAGTAGGGATCTATTAGTCCTTGTCATATTGCTCATTGCACATGAGAAAACATCATTCCTCTGGTACTAAATGTACCCTGTAATGTTGTTTCACCAAATGCCACAATTATGTAAGATCAATTAATGACATTAGTTGGAGCTCCTGTCCAGATCTGTGATTTCATCAACAAAGATAACTGCCACTGAAGAAACACCTTCTTTTGATTAAGACTGGCAACTTGTTAGTAACTGATAATCTCAGGGCATTCATTGACAGAGGCTCTGAGATGTTAAGTAATTTCCCTGTGATCACAAATGGTTTTTATGTGTCACAGGCAGAAGTAGAACTCAGGTCTTCCTTTTCCTGTTACACCAAGCATCTATCTATATCTATATATGTGTGTATGTACATAAATGTATGAGTGTGACTGTATTAATATCTATATATACACAATATATTGTATAATATGATAGATGGACAGATGGATGGATGGATAGAGGGAGGGAGGGATGGGTAGATAACATAGATAGATGGACAAAAATATGTCTAGATAAGATTTCATTGGTATAGGGAATTCCTTATAAGGAAACTCCCTCTACCAAGGCAGCCTGGCATCCATGCCAAGCTGTTAGTGTTGCCTGTGACGATGAAACATTAAATGATCTGTGCAGGGTTACACCTCCAATACATGTTGGAAGCAAAACCTGAACTAGGGTCTTCTTGTCTCTGAGATTAGGTCTTTAACCATTACCATACACTGCCTCTCTATATATCAATCAACAAGGATTTATTAAGAGCTTACTGTATGCTGGACATTGTTCTAAATGCTGGAAATAACAAAGAAAAAATAAAAACTGTCATTAATGAGTTTACATTCTACAATATACATACATATAACTATAACAAATGCTTCAGATGTTCTCGAATGCTCACTTCATACTGTAACCATGGACGCCGAGGTACTGCTGGGAGCATAATCAAGTAGAAATGTTGCCAAGGTATTTTCTGAGTTCAGTTTTTGTTCTCTTTTCTCCTCCTCACATCTTTTGTCCCTTTCTCCTCACCTCTCAAGCTATGTTGCGAACTGCTGTTGGATAAAACATCCTATAATGTGGTATTATAGGATCACAGGATTATAGACATAAAGCTTCAAGATCTTAGAAATTAGTTCAGCCCCCTCATTTTATAGATAAGGAAACTGAAGCTCAGAGAGTTGACTTGACCAGGGTCATGCTGCTAGTAAATGTCAGAGGCAGGCTTTAATGTCTTCAACTTTTGGGTGATCTCTCCTCCATCTGCTTATTTTAAGCTCCTTGAGGTCAGGGACTGTCTTTCTTTTTATTCATCGGATCCCCAGCACTTAGCATATAGTAGGCACTCAATTAATGTGTACTGGATTGGATAGGATCTGACCTTCCAACCCTGAAAAGACCTCTTAAATCCTGGCTCAACTCCACTCACCTACCTGGTACCTTACCTCAACTAACTGAAGCTACATGGTTGTCTATCATCTCTAGATTCTTATGGAACTTACACAAAAACCTTCCTATCTGTAGGGAGATTATGTTCTGGATAACATTATCTAGAGCAGCTAGGTGGCACTGTGGATAGAGTGCCAAGTCTAGAGTCCAGAAGACTCCTCTTCCTGAGTTCAAATTTGGCTTCAGACACTTATTAGCTGGGTGACCTTGGGCAAGTCACTTCACTGTTTGCCTCAGTTTCCTCATCTGTAAAGTGAGCTGGAGAAAGAAATGTCACACTACCCCCAGTGTCTTTGCCAAGAAAATCCCAAATGGGATCATAAAGAGTTGAATATAACTGAACAAATACTAAAATGTTCAAAGAGCAGTTCCTCTGTACTTTCTCTGATCACTGCACATCTGGACTACTGTGTCCACATCTGGAGTGCAATGTTTAGTTAGGGGAATCATAGAAAGGGCTTTGATAAGCTGGAGAGTATCCAGAGGAAAACAGCCAGCATGTTAAGAAGGACCTTGAATTTCTAGCATATCAGGAAGGATAGAGTTAAGGAACTGGAGTTATTTAGCCTGGATGACTCAGGAATATGATAGAAGTGTTCCAGTTCTTGAAGGATTTGACTTGTTCTGTTTAGCACCACAGGGTAGATCCTGAAGCAAAAGTTTAAAAAGGCAAATTTTGGGAGGGAAAAAAACACCCTAAGAGTAATTGAGATCTATGCCCAAGGGGTTTGATCCAGTAGTACCATTACTAGGTCTGTATCCCAAAGGGATCATTAAAAAGAGAAAAGGACCCACATGTACAAAAATATTTATAGCAGCTCTTTTTGGGGTGGCAAAGAATATGAAACTGAGGGGATGCCCATCAATTGGAGAACGGCCGAACAAGTTGTGGTACATGAATGTAATGGAATACTACTGTGGTATAAGAAATGACGAGCAGTCAAATTTTAGAAGAACCTGGAAAAACTTACATGAACTGATGCTGAGTGAAGTGAGCAGAACCAGGAGAACATTGTACACAGTAACAGCAGCATGGTGCAATGACCAGTTTTGACAGACTTAGCTCTTCTCAGCAGTACAAGGATCTAAGACAATTCCAAAGAGTCATGATGGGAAATGCTATCTACATTTGAACAAATAACTACGGAGTCTGAAAGAAGACTGAAGCATACTATTTTCACTTCTTTTTCTTTCTTATGGTTTTTCCCTTCTGTTCTAATTTTTCCTTCATAAATTGGCTGAGGTGGAAATGTAATAAACATGATTGCACATGTATAACCCATATCAAATTGCTTGCAGTCTTGGGAGGGAGGAGAAAAAAACTGGAACTCAAAATCTTACAAAAATGAATGTTAAAAATAATATTTACATGTAATTGGAAAAAAAATACTATGAAGAGGGGGAAAAAACCCACTCTAACAATCAAAGCTGTCCAAAAGTAGAATGAACCAGGAAGGCAGCTCTCCTCACTGGAGGCCTTTGAGCAGAGGCTGGAAGACCACCTGATGGCTATATTATTTTTTCCTGGTCCAAAGACTGGGTTCAGTGGCCACTGAGGTCACTTGCAACTCTACCATTCTGTGGTTCTGAGGTATTACATAGTATTTGGGGCATAAGGACAAAAGTTCTCAATTATAGTTCAAACTCCAAATTATGGAAAAGAAAGATTGGTATCTGTTAAGTGTACTTTTTAGTATAATCATAAGAACTGAAAGGGTATTAGAAAAGGGGGAGCCAAATATGTACTATGTTCTCTGCATCATTGTCTGTTTTGGCGTCCGTGAACCTCAAATATTTGAAACTTTCCAAGGTGAAATGGACACTGTATTGTCTGTATCAAATACCTTGGCACTTACTCATATACCATCTTGTGCTGTTATCTAATTGTTTCCTGAGTATATCTTGTCTGCCCAGTGAAATGGTTAAGTTCCTAGTCCTTTATGTTCCTCATAGACTTAGCCTCATTTAGAGAAGAGAGTAGATGTTTAATAAATATTAGAAATTTAGATTTTTTCTTTTTTTTATCATGAACTTAATAATCATCAGCAAACATGAACATTTCTATATAAAAGGAACAGAAATGAGATTATAGATGAAACCGCTGAATTTCTGTTAGTTACAGCTTATTTTTGAAAAGTATATTAAATTTAACTCAGTAGCATTTCTCTTGTTGGGGACCTTTTCTGAATTGTAAATTTTTGGAATCAAAAAATCAAAAGGTCTTTAGCATTATAAGGGGTCACAGATTTGGAGTTGGAAGGAAATTCTGAGTTCATCTAATCCAATTCCTTCATTTTACAGGTGAGGAAACAGCCCCAGGGAAATGCAGTGATTTGCCAGAGGTCATAAGAATCATAAGAAATAGAGCGAAGACCCAAACCCAGGTCCTCTGAGTCTAGATCCAGAGATCTTTGTCTTGTGCCACAAGGTCTCTTGAATCACCCCATCATAGACATTCATGCATACTTCAGTTGTGTTTGGTCTATACTTTCGTTTATACTGTTTGGACCAAGAATTCATTTCGAGAAGCTCAAAGTCTTCTCTTTGGTTCTGCCACTTTTGTTATTTATGAAGACGTACCTGAGGAACTACACTTGAGAGTCAGAAGTCGATTTAATTCTACCTGAGTTGAGTTGAACATCACTTACTGAACCTAGCAGAAGCACTATCTTCAATCATAATGGCATGGACACCATTGCTGGAGAGGTGAACATTCTTCTGCAAGAAGAGGCAACGTTGAAGGTGTGTTTCTAAGCTGTGACCTGGGATTAGTAGGAGGAAGACTTGGCTTCCCTTTGCAAGGTTGAGTTTACAAGGCCACTAAATAAAAGGAGGCTAACATCTTCCTAGATAACTGACTTAAAATTAATCTGTGACACCACCAGGTTTATGGTGATGCCTTAGTTATTGCATCAAATAGAAAGGCATGTGAGAAGCACTGGCACACTTTCCTACTCAGTTGTGCATGTTTTCTTTTAAAGTTAAAATATAACTATTAAAACAGCTAAACATAACCAGTATTTTTATTCATTTTACCCCTGAGTCTCACTTTCCTCATCTGTAACATGAGATTAGATTAGATCCCTGCATGCCACATAATGATTTTTGTTACTTGTTGTTCAGTTGTTTCAGTTGTGTCTGACTCTTTGTGACCATATATGAGGTTTTCGGTTTGCCATTTCCTTCTCTACCTCATTTTACAGATGAGGAAACGGAGGCAAACAGGGTTAAATGACTTGTACAGAGTCACAGAGTTAGTAAGTGTCTGAGGTTGGATTTGAACTTATGAAGAAGAATCTGTTTCCAGATCGATGCTCTATCCACTGCCACCTAGCTGTCTTAGAAAACCACAAATTAACATTATCTATGTTTTATTGTATTTTTGTCAATTTTGATAAACA
The DNA here is from genome assembly GCA_028658325.1 of Potorous gilbertii. Taxonomy (NCBI): domain Eukaryota; kingdom Metazoa; phylum Chordata; class Mammalia; order Diprotodontia; family Potoroidae; genus Potorous; species Potorous gilbertii. The sequence goes on along the minus strand of CM053772.1, from coordinate 167,638,222 downwards.
TTTCCTAATTACATTTTAATCTGGTTAAGGTCACACTTAGGAGATTTGAAGGCTCTTGTGACCTGCAGCTGGACACCTCTGAATTAGATAGTTTCTAAAAATATGTTTCAACTCCAAATTCTGTGATCTACCAATATAAAATTTTAAAGTAACATTTATTGAAATATAAACAACAAGCTACAATGAGATTCCCTTCTCACTAACTCTCAACAGATATCAAGCACTGCTTAATTTAACCCTGGTTCTTCACCTAGGCCAAATTAGGGAATTTTCTTCAATTTACTACACATTTTCATATTTTCAGTCAAAATTTCTTCCTGGATAGATACAATTTTGGACTTTCAGTTATATCACCAAGTTTAACAGTTTAGCCACCTTTTAGCTCCTAAATACTTCCTTTGTGTTAGAACTATAGTCTCTAATTGCATTAGTTGGAGATGCTGAGTGCTAAGACTTTATGGAAATCACTTCTCTGTGGCCTCAGTTTCCCTGTCTGTATAAATGAGGCTTATATTAATTGATTTCAGTGATCCTTCAAGCTCTAAAATACCATGATCCCACTTCTTAACACAAGGGAAAAAACTGCCTTCTTCATATCTACACAGCTACTCCTCTTTCTCCCCAAAGGATCATAGACCTAGAATTACAGACTTTTTAAAGTAGGAAGGGACCTCATGCTTCTCCACATTAGCAGTGTGAACCTATGGGACTGTCTTTTCCCCAATCAGATCAAGGTTCCTCAGCCATTTGATTAACCCAATCCAAGATCCAACTTGAGTTCTTTGACTAAACGGTCCCTTAGCAACCATCACACAAATAGGCTCGAGTATCTCTGCTTTTGCATCTAAATGGTCTTCTGAAAAAACTCAGTCACACATATTTTACTTTTTGTCTTACCAGGCCACACAATTGTTTGAAGTTTTAAGGACAGATTATAAAATATTTTTTTTAATTAAAAAATTTTTTTCTGACTACAATGGTGTTATGGTCTGATTAGGGTAAGAGCAGCAAAGCATCATAGAAAAGAGATCAGAAAAATTTATCAGGACTTATTTGTGCATTCATTTTCTTCACTAGTTAGAATTCTGACACTATCTATTATAAAGATAGTCATATAGAAAAATACTAGTGAGAGCTGTAATCTAGTCTTCAGGATTTAACCTTGCAAATCTGGGATGGAAAAAGCAACTTGTGCTACCTCATGCAATCTCAATTTACCTCCATTCTCTTTGTGTGAAACATCTGGTGACAGTCCTTGAAGGACCCATAGAAAACTGTGCTGTCATCTTGACTGGAAGTACCACCTTCTGTCCCTGTCATCTTAGCAACAGGCTCATTCTCTGGTTGAAGGGAGCTGTTTTAATCAGTCTTACCATTAGTGATTCCACTGGACTGAGATGTCATCCCTTGATACAAATTCCAGGAAATGGCACAAACTTAGGTAGTAGCATCAAGCACCCACTCCCTTGGAGAAGAGACAATGTCTGCCTCCTTTCCTTGGTCTCTGGTCCACTGTTCCTAGTTATGCAGAGGCTGAGGACGGGGCTGGAAGCATAAGGCAGAAGACAGTCTAGATATTCTCTGATTCACTATTGCAAACAGAACTGTGCTGTGCTTGTGAGCCTAGGTAACATACAGTGGAGGAAAGAATGTTAGCCTTAGAGCCCCCGGATCACAGGTCTAGAGCCAGAAGACTTCTCAGAGATCGAGTTCAATCTCTCCATTCTAAAGAGAATGAAGACTGAGACCCAGGGAATGGAGCGGCTTGTCCAAGGTCACACATGTGATAAGGTTCAGAGGTAAGATCTGAACCCAGCTCTCCCGGCTCAGGCACTAATGCTCCTCCTACCAGTCTATGCAGCTTCGTTAGGTCAGGAAGAATTGGTTCAAAACCCAGGTCTGTGGGATTATTGTTTCTCTGTAACATCACTCATGAGCTTCAGTTTCCCCATCTGTAAAGTGTGGATACAACACCTTACAAGGTTGGCCAGACTCCAATGAGACAATGTACATAAAGCACTTAGTTAATATTCTAAATTTTTAGGCTTGCAAAACGCCTTTACTATGAGCAGGTAGGTGACATAGTGGATAGAATGCCAGGTCTAGAGTCAGGAAGATGCCTTCCTGAGTTCAAATCTGGCCACAGATTTGTGAAAAGTTGTGTGACCCTAGGCAAGTCACTTAACCTATTTGTTTCAGTTTCATCATTCTTAAAAAGAGCAGGAGAAGGAAATGACAAACTGCTGTAGTACCTTTGCTAAGAAAACCCCCAAGGGAGTCACAAGGAATCAGACACAACTGAAACAGACAACAATAAAGTCTTTACTAAAAACACTAACTGCTCCACAAAGTAGAGGAGGTGGCCACCTCTACTTCTGTCTAAGTTTGGATGACAGAAGTTGCTGTTCTCCCCAGGTATTGCCATCTGCCATCAGAATCACAGAATGCCACTGCTACAAAGGGACCCTAGAACACAGAGCACAGAACATTCAGGGTCAGAATTGGAAGGTAGGCAGTCAGAGAAGGGACATTAGAAAACTGACCTGGAAAGGGCCTTACAAGAGAAGAAAGTATGTTACAAACAGAAGAGATCTTAAAACACACAATAAAACTGGAAGTGAACTTAGGACACAGAAGACAGAATATCTGAGGTGTGAGTGGTCTTAGAACTTAAGATATCAGAACAAGAAAGGACCTTAGAATATAGAATATAGGATGTCAGAAATAGAGCATATAAAATATAGACTATTAAGAGGTGAAAGTGGCCTTGGAGCATAGGTTGTCAAAGCTAGAATGAACCTAAGAAGATAGAACCCAGAATGTTAGCCCTGGAAGCCCAGAGGATGCTGGGGCAGAGTCCTAGAACACAGAATACACTGTAACACAGAACACAGATCCGGACTGTTCGAGTTGGAAGGGACTTTCACTGTCTTCTAGTTTCACCAGTTGTTTTTTTTACAAACAGGAATAGGAGGCCCTCCGAGGGTTAAATGGCTTGCCTTACTAGCAAGCAGACTCTGTGCTGCAGACTCCAGGCTACCATGCAGTTATCTGAACTTCATTAACACTGATTGTACAAGGTGAGCCACTGACAGCCAACCTGAAACCTGTAAGAGGTGATGAGTCAAGAGCCAGCCGTGAAGGCTGGGGTGTTGGCAAAGGGCTCATTTTCTTTGTATTTTCAGTTATCTAGGAGCCTTTTAGCTGAGGCTTGTTGACTTTCCTTCAGCTAAATAAATGTTCATGACACGAGTGAACTGTCTAAACTGTTTAGATTGTAGGCATAGATATGGAATTGGAAAGGATCTCAGAATCCAACTTATTCTGAGGAATAAGGAAACTGAGGCCTAGAGAGGTAGAAAAGGAGGTGTTCTGGTTTTATATATACATACATACACTCAGCATTCCTTCTGCTGTGCTATACTATTCCTGGAGCAGCTAGGTGGTACAGTGAATAGGGCACTGGGGATGGAGTCAGGTAAACCCTGAGTTCAAATCTCAGATACTTACTAGCTATGTGACTCTGAGCAAATCACTTTACCCTTTTGCCTTAGTTTCTTCATCTGTAAAATGAGCTGGAGAAAGAAATAGCAAATCACTCCAGTATCTTTGCCAAGAAAACCCCAAAAGGAGCCACCAAGAGTCAGACATGGCTGAAAAGAATGAAACATAACATATCCTGTTCTTAGATTGTAAACTTTTTGAGGACCAGAACTAGGGCTTTTCCTTACCCAACATCTAATCTTTTCTTACACATAAAAGGCACTCAATAAGCATTTTGTGGTGACCATGAGGAAATACTAGAGAGTCAATGTACCAGAATGATGGTAACAGCAATTCACACTCATATTTTTTAGAGCCTTACAAACAGAAACAAAAAAGCAGCATTGAAATGTATGAGATTTCCTCTTTTAATTTCTGAGAGCTACAATTAGCTTGTGACTGTGTCTAAGTCACTCTCCTACTCAAGAAGTGTCAATGATTCCCTGCTGCCTATGGAATAAAATCCACACTCCTTAAATTACTATTTGTAGTTACTAGTCATCAGACTGGCATTTAAAGCTCTTCACAATGTGACTTCAGCCTGCCTTTCCAGACTCATTTCATGCTATTTCTCTTCATATATTCTACAATTCAACCAAAATAACCCATGTGGTATTTTCCCCAAACCGGAATTCCATCCCTCTGGTCCAAGATTGTTCTACATGTCTGGAGTGTATACCTTCTCTTAGTAGCCTTATCTTTTTTCAAGGCTCAGTTATAATACTACCTCCTATATGAAGCTTTTCCTGATCCCCTTACCTCTTGCCTCATGTTTTTTGTATTTACTGATCTATGTAAATGTTGTATCTCTCCAATACAATGTAAATTCTTTCATGGCAGGAAAAGTTTAGGCAGCAACATATGCCCTATATATGAGACTTTCAATAAATGCTTATTGGATCATAGGACCATAGATGTATAAATCGTTGGAAGGGTTTTTCGAGTTCAAACAGACCAATCTTTTTCAAAAGAAAAAATGAAATGACTTTACCCAAAGTCATGTGGATAGATAAAGTAGCAAAGCTAGTGTTTGACCCCCAGGTCCCCAGATTGCAAACCTGATCATCTGGACCATGGAATCATATACAGTCTTGCCACTGGCTCTGCCTCCTTCTATCTACCAGGAATGGTAGCTCTTTGGATCCCTGTCTTCCGTTTCAACTGAATGGACTCTAGTTTGGGATTCTTTCCTGGGGCTGATCTAACCTGATTGGTAAAAACCCATCTCCACCCAGCATACAGTCAGCCCTACACCATGGCTGACAATCCTCAACAGCTTCCCACCAGGAGATCTGGTAACCTGCCACATCCCCTTCCTACAACTCTTGCACTGGAAACAACATTAAACCAATAGTACCATTACTGCTGGCTGTACACAACCAAGTCTCCCTTCTTTGGCACTATTCTGCCATGCCTTCCTCATATGCCTATATTGCCTTTAGCTCCTGAGGGCAGTGATCATCTCATTTTTGTATTTGTACTCTCCAGGACCTAGCATAGTGTTGGGAACATTTTAGATACTTAATAAATACTTGTTGATTGACTGCAAATTCTAAGACAAGAAACTGAGGGAAAGCATAAGCCAAAAAGGAAACTATCTGAAAATAGAAAGTTTACTATTTGCATGTGTAGAGTCCAAGGCTTACAGGTACTGGAGAGGGCAGCTTCAGACTGATTTCAACAAAAAACCAGTTAGTGTGTAAGGATCAAGCAATACTGTTCCATTAAATTGGGGTTAGAGGCAGCACGGGACCCATAGTCAGAAAAATCTAAGCTCAAATCTAGTTTCAAGTACTTTCTAGCTGTGAGACCCTGGGCAGGTCCCTTAAACAATGCCTGCCTCAGTTTCCTCATCTGTAAAAAGGGGGTAATAACAGCGTTTCCCTCCCAGTGTTATTGTGAGGTTAAAATGAGATATTTGTAAAATACTTTCCTAACCTTAAAGTACTGTAGAAATGCTGGTTATTATTTTTACTGCCTTCCCCCACCTTCCCCCCAAATAATCTCTTTAATGACTGTGATGTCCTGATTTTGAGGTGTGTCTAAATAGCAGATATTTAAGAAAGATACGTAAACAGGAGCCACACCTAGGTCCCTTACCTCTAGTTCTCTTGTGCGAACATCTCCTTCTCTCTGGCTCCTTTTCTCCCTCCCTCTATTCCTACTCTACCCCCAGATATACCATTTAGGAAGGCTAATCAGAGTGAGTAAGAAGGACCCTGATTTTCCTGAGGGACAAGACAGTCTGAAAAGGTATGCATTCAACATCATTAGCAGTTCATCTTCTAAAACCTCAGGGCAGCCCCTAGGCAGATCCCCCTCTTCAATCCCCACCTCCACCCCCTTTCCTCTTTGGGTGTCTGCTTATCAAACTAATGAAGCTAAAACAGAAGAAACTTGGGGTGGAAGCAGGGGCTTAAGAACAAAGGTGGGAAGAGAGAAAAAGAGAGGGAGGAGAGAAAGAAAGAAGAGGGTGGGGAGGGAGAAAGATAGAGAGGGAGGGAAAAAGGAAAGGGAGAGAGAGAATGAGAGAGAGAGAAAACACCCCAAATTTCTTTCACTTAAAATGGGAAGATGACAGAAGCTGCGGGGCAGGCACTGGAGGGTGTGGATGTGATTGTCTTCTAATTCCCCAAAGAAGGAGAGGTCTATTTACTTTCTCTGACTGAGCATTTGCATATTAAAAAGGCTGAGCTCCTTTGTGGACTGGATCTATCAGGGCCACATTTTCTACTTGACAGAGCAGAGTGCTGGGTAATCGCTCCAGGTAAAGGAGAAAGCCGCCTCCCTCCCAGCCTCTCTTCTAAGCACAGCCCCTCCCTATCATTCAGCAAGTCGGAGGGAGGGGATCTGGCATGAAATGTGTGCATTCATTCATCATGTCCCTTATTTGGTCAACATTTATTGGTCACCTACTATGTGCCAGTAACGGTGTTAGGCCCGGAGGTTGCAAAGACTAGATGGAAACAGGTGTGTTTTTGGTGAAGTCAGATTTTGGGGGGTGGGGGAAAGCAAGGAAGGTTGTTCTCATTAGGGCAGGCAAAAACAGAGGCTGAAGCCCCAGGACTGGCTGAGTTAGGCAGTGGCAGCAGCTCCAGGAGAGATTTTTCCATTCGCCCATATCCGGAGATGTGATTTTCAACTTTAGGTTAAAAAAATCGCATCAACATCTCTCATCACGTCACTGACCTAAATATAGACAATGACTTCAAGAAGGAGGGGGGTGGAATGTGGCCCATTCTTCTACCTGTAAAGGCTGCAAAGCCCTTCAGACAAGGGATGGCAAAGGAGGAACAATAGATAACCAGTCAGATGTGAAGGGAGAAGAGGAGCTCTGGGTGTTCTAGAAGGATGGCCCTGATAAAACCATTAGGGATTCTCAGCTTCTCATCCATCCTCATTTGTAACTGGGGGGATGGGGGGGATATCTCAAAGGCTTAAAGCTTTCTCTGGCAGCAGAGTCCCCACTAAGATGGGCCCCAGGAATATCTGGAGGACCTCGCCCTCTTCTCAGAGAAAGAGCAGCACATAGTGCTGTAGAAAAAACACCAGATTGGAGCTGCTTTTTCCTTTATGTCCCCAGCTCTTAGTATAGTGCCCACTCTATCACACAGGAAGCACTTGATAAATGCTAGATGATTACTGACTTTTTTATTACTTGATTTCAAATCCTGATTCCCCTACTTATATAGCCCTTGGGTGAATAATTTTCTCTCTCTGGCCCTCAGTTTCCCCAACTGTAAAATGAAAGCACTGGGCTAGATGATTTCTAAGGTCCCTCCCAGCTCTAAATCTGTTTCTATGGAGAAGCAGCAAGGCACAGTAGCATGTTGGACTTGGGAGTCATAGAAAACTGCATTCAGACCCTGTCTCATAAACTCATTAGTTAGGAGACAAGAAGAGCAACTCCTGTTTAGATAGCATTTTAAGGTCTGCGAAGTACTTTACGTTCCTTTTGTCTCATTTGATCCTTAAAATCATCCTTAAAATGAAATATGATTTCCATTTTACAGATGAGAAAATTGAGTCCAAGAACGACTGAGTCACTTGCCCAGGGTCACAAAGCCTTTTAAGTCTCATTTTCTTCATCTATAGAATAAAGATAATAGCACCTGCAGTTATTATTAACCGGGTCCCAGTGAGATAATATGTATAAGGAACTCCACAAAGGTCAGTTATTCTCATTGTATTGTGACTACATCTGGCAGACCACTTCTGGGTTATTCAGCCACAGTCTCCTCCATGTTCTGAGGAGCTATGCATGCCCTTCAGCTCAGCAGCCATATTCCTTCCCACTTCAACGCAACCTGATGTTTTCTTCTGGTATTTAGATTAGGGCCCACCAGCATCTGCTGGCAGCAAAAGGCACCCTCCACTTCAGAAGTCCCAAGTCCCAGCCCTCCACTTCAGCGGCCACAAGCTAGAGCTCCAGCCCTCTCCACCGCACCTCCAAGAGTCTTCTTAAGGACTCTCCAAGGCTGGTCTGTATTTCCTCGATTTCTCGCTCCACTGGGAGTCTCCTGGTAAAGGTTATATTCTCTCCATAGCACACATTCAGGCTGGGGAGGGCCGGGGGGAGGGGGGGGTCTAGTCCTCTAAACCTATCACAGTGAGGATGCTTCTTTGCCTGTGAGAGTGGAAATAGTACCTGCTTGCTAGGAGTGTATGGAGGGATCCATGGATACTCTAAGGGGGAAAACCCCCAAACACCTTGATAGCGTAGAGACTGTGTTAAGCGGCAGTACAAAAAAGGGTTCGATCACTGATGAGGAGGAAGCATGGTCCAATGTTAAGAGTAGTCCATTTGAATCCTGGGTGTGTCTGTATGACAGGGCAAGTGACTAGACCAATTTTCCGACATCGTTAGTAAAATGAGACAGTACGACTAGATGATCCATAAGATGTTTCTTGGCTCTAAATCTCTGACTCTAAAAATCAGGCAGAAATTGTGATCAATCAGCTTGGGAGAAAGGCACCTCCTCCTCCATTTGGAATACCCTGCATGTTCACCAAGGCGATTGTGTGTACAAGAAACCGCCGCTCTAGCAGCGACCTGAGTGCGGCATAATTGCCTGCTGTGAGGAGACCAGCGAGCCACTTCTGGTTTAAGCTGCCCAAGAACGCCTTCATTTAGGATAAAACAGAAGTCCTTGTTCTTTTGTGCGAGCGCAGTTCTGATAAATGCAAACCTAGCTCTGCTTTTTCAGAGGAAACATAAGCAACTTGTCAAACCATATTGTCCCGTCCTGCAGTGAGCACCTGTTTTGCCAGACCCAGCTCTATTTGCTGGGACTTCCTTTAAAAAAACAAAACAAAACAAACCCCAAACTAGCAGCATTCTCTTCCCACCCACCCTCCCCACTTCAGTAACAAGGAATGGAGGGAAAGTCCTAGAAAACAAAAGCTAGGACAGCTGTCTCCCCTGAAAATGCACAAGGAAGGTATGTGCACCCTTAAAAATGAAGTCATGCTGGAGTCCCAACAGGGTGAAGGGCAATGAACTTGTAGAACCTGCTCTAAGGGTAAAAAGTTGCAGTTTAGAAGGGCAAAAAGACTGGCACAATCTATCTGCACGAACCAGCTTGGGCATGGCCTCCTGGCAGAGCCCCTGCCTGGCCATTTGAAAAGTAAGTTGGAATCAGTGCTTGGAAAACACAAGGGTGGATGTTCTCTTTAACACAAAAAGCTAGACAGCAACGGGAGAAGTGGTTCTGGAGGGAAATGTTGTATCCCTGGGGATACATGGAAATGAAATACATAGGATAACAAAGGAAGCTAATTTTTAATGAAATACAATTATCAAAGTATTTTTAAAAAGTAATTTTAAAGTTTAAATATAAGTTTAAAAATATAAGAATTCCTGGCTTAAAGGTTTATAAAATTTTGCCTATATCGTTTAATCATCACAACAATATGTGAGGTAAATACCAAAGGTATTGTTATTTTCATCTTATGGATGAGAGGATGGAGTCTCAAGAGAGGTGACATGACCTATATTTGTCAGGAGTAGAAGTCGAAATCAGGTCTAAGGCTCCTTTGACCATACCTTGCAATACCATTTCTTGAAGGAGACAAACGTGATATACATGCCAGCTATGCTACTATTTCTAAGGATGGCCATTTGGAAATGTATTCTGTATCTGCTGAAATAGTGTCCTCTAACAATATATATAGCACTTTCCAAGCTTTAAAGTGTTACATAAATGTTAGTTATTCTCATGATTAGCCTCCAGTCAGGAACGTCTCTAGTCTGGTGGTGAGGACTTCATTTTCAGCGACTTCTGTTACCCTTCTTCTGAGCTTACGAAATATTATAAAGCAATACAGGGGTGTGTTAGTAAATGTTTAACAACTGGGTCTTCAGAAAAAAAGGTAAGCAGACAAATTTTTCATTTTAATTGCATTATTAATGTTCTCCTTCATCTTTTAAAATATAGGCTCTCAATAAATCAAGCCCTGGTTTGTACTGGATGCAGATTTCTGAGGTGTGAATGCTCACACTGAAAATTTCATAATCAGATCTTGCAAGGAGGTTAAGAGTTAGCTCCAGCTGGAAGGCACTGTTAGGTTAGTCAGTCAATCAGTCAAGTCGGCCAAAAAACATCATCAGATAGAAATAGGGGCCTCTATATTGTATATGCCTCTGGGCCACATATTGACTTAGTTTTGAAATGTAGTATCGATGTATCATTGTATTTTCATTTTTGTTAAAAATGTCCAAATTACATTTTAATCTGATTGCATGCACTCAGGAGTGTTGTAGGTCCCATATTTTACAGTTCTGCTCTAGTCTAACCAACTCCTTTATTTGATAGATAAGGGATCTTATGTCAGAAGATGTCAAGTTACTTGGTCAAGGCATCCCTCTAAGTATATACAAATTACATTCTAGGGTACTAAAAGACCTTGGAAATGTAACTGTGGAATCCCTGTAAGTAATCTCTGAAGTCTAACGGACAATTAGAAGGGTATCAGAAGTCTCAAGATGTACCAGTTTTGCTCTGATTTTCAAAAAGAGGAAAATAGTCAATTCCAAAAAATCACAGGTTGGTGAACCTGATCTTATTCCCTGGCAAAATTCTGGAACAGACTGTCAAAACAACAAATGTCCCTCGATTGGAACTGAATTTCACAGAAAGTTTTAGGGCACTTAGAATAGTCAGCAAACAGTAGAAGCCAGCACTGGTTCACTAAGAACCAACTATGACAAACTAAGCCCTTATTTTTTAAAAACAGTATTAGACTGTTAAGGGATATTCAATAAGGGAGATTCAATAGATGTATGTATCTCGATACATAGCAAAAGGTTTTAACAAACTCTTTCAGGAGATCCTTTTTATATTAGATGGAAAAATGTGGTCTGTAATAAAACATACAGTTGGTAGATTTGTAATTGGATGAACAACCATACCCAAGGAGTTTTGATTAATGGATCAGTATCGATCAAGGTGGTCTCTACAGGAATATCAAAGGACTCTAATATGGACTTGGTCCTATCCTGTTGGCCATTTTTTTTTTAAAGAATATGGGTTAAGAAGTAAAAGATATGTTTATTAGATCTGTAGAGGGCATGACGTTGGAAAGGATGTACAGGAAGAATGGCTAATAAAATCTGGAGTTTTAAAAGACCTCCAAGGTTAAAATGATAGGCTAAAACCAATCAAAGAAAATTTAATAGGCAGGGATAAAATGAGAGTCCTGCAGTAAAATTAAAAAAAAAATCACCTGTAAAATACAGGATGGAGGTGGCCTGATCATATACAAATAAAGAATTTTGAGTAGAGATCCATAAGCTTTATTATGTCATGGACTCCTTTGTTGGTCTAGTGAATGATATCTATTGACCCTTTCTCAAAATCATGATCTAAAATGCAAAATCTATAGGATTATGAAGGAAATTTCAAAAAAGATTCCAAACAAACCAAAAAAACCCTTTCACCAGGTTAAGAATCTCTAGCTTAGAGATTTCAGTTGACTAGTAGTTCAGTCACAACTATTACTATTGTGATGGAGCAGCCAAAAAACCCACCTTGAGCTTCCTTCTCAAAGCGTGGGATACCAAAGAAGAGATATAATAGTCTCACTGTACTCTAAACCGGTCAAACAACATTTGGAGTGTCTGTTCATGTCTGGGCACCACAGTTTTAAAGATGGAAACTGACAAAAACGAGAGACAATGCAGAGGAAGGCTATCAGGATGGTGAAGGTTGGGAAGCTCTCATTAGAGGCAGCGTAGTGTCTGGAATGAAATGCTAAGAGTCAATAAGACCTGGGTATGAATCCCCACGTTAACACTCTACTACTGTGTGGCCATGGGCAAATTACTTTACCTCCCAGCCATAGTTCCACTATCTGTAAAACACCTACTGTATTTATAGGATTGTTGTCAGACTCAAATGAGATCATAGGACCATAGGTTAAGACCTGGAAGGGACAGCAAAAGCCATCTAGTTCAAAACTTTCGTTTTATTCAGGAACAGCTAGGTGACACAAGGGGATAAAATGCTAAATTTAGGATTAGGATGATCTGAGTTTGAATCCTACCTCAGACACTTACTAGCAATGTGACCCTGGATAAATCACCCAACATCTCCCAGTCTCAATTTCCTCATCTCTGAATTGGGGATAACACTAGTGCTTATGTCAAAGGGGTATTCTGAGGATCAAATGAGAAAATGTATTACGGCAACATGCACACCTTAAAGTGCCATACCAATGATATCATTATCACTGCTGTTAATACCGATGAAGACACTGAGGTTTAATGACTTACCCAGAGTCAGGATTCACATTGGAGACCTCTGACTCCAAATCCAGAGCTCTTTTTCTACATTGTTTCTTCTCTTACTTCTAACTCCTCTTCAGATGCTTTACTACATATGGGGTCTTAGGCAAGTCATAGAATTTCTTTGAACATCAATCTCCCCCATCTATAAGTACTTCATTAATCTTAAAGCAAGGGGCAATTATTATTATAAAAATAACCATTGAAGAAACTGGATGTTTTTTGTCTGAAAAATAAAATCAGGAGGGGTTCTGACAACCGTGGTAAACTATTTGAAGGGCTATAATAGGGAAGATTTGTTCTGTGGAATTCTGAAGGGCAAAGCTAGGATGAATGAGTACAAGTTAGAAAGATGGGTTTTATCTTGAGAGAGGGAAGAACCTATGTACCAGAACTCTCTCCATCAACAGAATGATCTGCTCAATGAGGCAATGAGCTCCCTTCCAATGACTGAGGGTGTGTAATTAGAGACTAGTTAATATTCAGTTATGAATCTTGTTAGATGGGATCCTGAAACATCATGGAGCAGTGACAGAAGCATAGTACCTATGGACAGAAGAGCCCAGGTTCAAATCCTACTTTAGATGCTTACTACCTATGTGATCTTAGGCAAGTCATGGGATCTCACTTAAGAAGCAGAAGACAGGGAATACTACTTTAGGCTAAGGAACTATCTGAGGGGCTTTCATGTTTCTTATTGATTATTGCCCATTGGCATTGGAGATAATTTGACAAGCATTTACTAAACACTATATGCCAGGCATTGTTAGGTGCTTGTGATACAAATAAAGGAAACTTTCACTAGTCTCCAAGTAATCCTCATTCTTCCAGTCAAGTCACTCAGAGGTTTATAACCTAGGAGTCATCTTCCACTCTTTACTTTCATTCTCCTAACATCCAATCAGTAGACAAATATTGTTGATTCTACTTCCTCAGCATCTCTTGTATCCATCCCCTTGTCTCCACTCATACCACAGCTACTCAAGTTTAGGAACTCATTACCCTCTGCCTACACTACTGGAGTAGCCTTCTGACAGATCTGGTAGCCAGTTTCTCTCCTCTCCAATCCATCCTACACAGGGCTGCCAAACTGGTATTCCTAAAATAGAGAGCTTATCCTGCCACTACCTTACTCAAGAAGTTATCAGTGGCAACTTGTTGCATCTAGAAAACAATACAGACATTTAAAGCTCTTTGTAATCTGTACTCTGCCTATAATTCCGAGCTGATTCTTCATTATTGTTGTGATTCAGTCCTGTCCAATTGCTCCTGACACCAAGTATCTGTTTGTCATTTCCTTTTCCTGCTTGTTTTATAGATGAAGAAACTGAGGCAAACAGGGTTAAATGACTTGCTCAGGGTCACACAGCTAGTAAGGATCTGAGATGAAATTTGAACTCATGAAGATGAGTCTTCTCAATTCCAAGCCCAGTGCTCTATCCACTTTGCCACCTATGTGTCCCGATTATTCTTTAGTCCTCCTCATGCATTCTGGCTATGTCCCAACATACCTTACAGTTATTCCCCATACACGACATTCCATCTCCCATTGCAGCTGTTCCTCAAATATGGAATAATACTCTTCCTTCTCATCTCTGCCTCTGGGAATCCCAACATCCCTTCAAGAATGAGCTTGAGTATTGTCTCCTTCAAGATTCCTTTTCTATTTCCCTCAGTCAATAGTAACTCTCCTTGCAATAATTTAGCGTTTACTTATATTTATTTGTAAACATATTGTATCTTTGCATGTACCTTTCCCTCAAACTCCTTTAGAACAGGGAATGTCTAACTTTGGTCTTTGTAACTCCAGCTCTTACCACAGTGCCTGATGTTAGTAAAGTGCTTAATATACTAGTTTATTGATTACTATTGTCAATTGATTGTCATTCATTCTACTGTCAGTGAAGAGGTCAGACTGGTTAGATAGCCAGGGAAGTCTACATTTGACAACAGAGTTCAAATGCACTTTGCCCACATGACGTGCTATATGGGTAAGCAGAGGATTACTCTTAGTTATAAATATAAAACAACAGGGACATTGAATGAACTCCCAAATATGCCAGGTACTATAGTTGTTGGCTTCTATGCCTATTAATAAAATGGTTACAGAGTACAAGATTCTCCTTCTCCAGTTTAGCCCACGAACACTGCCACTACCTCTAATCCCTTGGAGAACAGGGAAGGTTTCAACTTTCATAGGCATTATACTAGTGAGGTCATGCCGAGGAGCTATCGAATTACCATATGCTACACTAGTTTAAGGATCAATTTCGTATCCCACGGCTCTGTCATTTTCATCTAATATTATCTAGTACAAAAATACAGCATAAAATATTTTCAATCTACTCTATCACCTTTTAATGAATTCCAAAACTTAGTTGAAATTCCCAGGTTCTCATATGAATCAAATATGAAGATTTAAGATGGAAAGAAAGCAAGAGAAATAAAGGAGGGAAGGAAGGAGAGCGAATGATAAAAGGAGAAGGATGTGGAAATAAATGAAGGAGAAAGAAAGGGAAAACAACAGGGGGAAGGGAAAGGATGAAAAAGAAAAATGGGGAAGGGTGGGGATGGGAAGAAAGGAAACAAAGAGAAGGAAAGAAAGAAAAAATGAAAATAAAAGGAGAGAGTAGGTGACAGAAGAAAAAGGTGGAGAATGGAGGGAAAATTTTGGAAGGTAATTGAAAAAATTAAACTCTAAATAAGCAATTCTGTTTAAGGAGACTCAACAGATATTAGCTGGGATCACACACAACCCACTTGCCCTTAGGGTCCATATTAGAAATGTCAGAACCACAAACAAAAAAGCCTCTCTTTATTTGACTACCAGTTAACAGTTCTTTCCAGTTTTATGTTTGGACTATATGATACCATTGATTTAACAAAGGTGTTACAACCAAGTTAACTGGTCCAGAGTCTGAATAAGGGAAAGTTCCCTCACTGCCCTGATGACCTATGCAGCATTTCATAGCTTGGGAGGAACCAGGAGATTGTTTTTCATTTGACAAAGGGAATAGATGCATGTCCAGAAACCTAACCTTAGACCTGAGCATGTGATTCCAGGCTCCCGCATGGATGGAAAGACTGACTTGAGAGCATGTACTGAGAAAGAGAAAAAAAATCAATCAAACAGAACAGAGGAACAAAGACCATCGTCATCACCAGGGTGCCACATCTCTGTATTTTCATTCAGGTTGCTTTCTGCAAAATGTGAGGGAGGCAGTGAAGAGAAGACAAATACTTCGGTGGCTCTACAATTTTCATTCCTCAGCACTGAAGGAGGAACAGCGGCTATAAGAATGGGAATTGTTCGCCATCACCCTCACCACCATCGTCATCATGGTCATAACAGCTCGCATTTATATACTGCTTTAAAATAGGTTATCATTTGATTCTCAGAACACCCCTGAGAGGAAGGTGCTCATATTATCCCCATTTTACAGATGAGGAAATTGAGACTGAGAGGTTAAGTGACAGGGGCACAGAGCTAGTAAATGCCTGAAGCTGGATCTGAACTCAGGCATTCCTGACTCCAAGTCCAGAACTCTTACTCACTGTGCCACTTAGCTTCCTATTCTCACCGGCTTTTCTTCTCTACCATTAGCCCTGATTTTTTCTGCCCTTTGGTTTAATGTAACTATTCTCTTAGGCACAAGAGGCCCATTATCTGCCTACCCAACCTTGGAGCCTTTAATCCAGAGGATGCATTGAATTCATGAATTCATGATAATAATCACAGCATGGTGGACAGAGGAGGGTTGACCAGTTAGGAAGACTAGGGATCAAGCCCAGCACTACTATGTGTGTGCCCTTGCTTGGAAAAGGGTTTTAGCTCTCATTTCCCAGACTCTAAGCTGAAGAGGAATTACTGTCTTCATCAGTGGAGGGTAGCTTCCACAACTGGAGTTTCCCAATGTCAACATCCTAGATCTGCATGATAAACAATAAAAGTACAAATGTAGCCTCTGAAAAGGAGAGCTCTACCTTGGTAGGTCCCCGGTGGAAAGAAATGATTTGGTCTGTGACATAATAAAAGGTACAAGTGCTTGACCCTCTATTTGATAGCTTTTGTGTCTCAGTCTATTGCAGTCTAGTTTTCTTCCTTTTAAAATTTAAATAATAACCCTTGAAAGGCAGGAGACACAGTTATTTCATTTCTAGTTAGGAAAAACAACAACAGTCCAGACAACATAACAGTAATTTATGATTTTCTTTGTGTATTATCAGCCAGTAATAAGTGCAACTTGAAACTGCCAATTATCTCATAAGAGGGGTATCGCCTTCTTCTGTTTTGAATGACTCCATCGATAAATACAGGTTCAGCTCACTCACACTTAACCAGTGGCCTTACAGGAGGAGAAATGAGCCAGGGAAACAAGGAGAGAGAGAGAAAGCAAAAACAGGTAGTGTACACATCCTCCCATGTTAGCTAATCCTCTGAGAACAGGAGAAGAGAGGGAAGAAAGGAAGGAGAAAGAGAAAAGAGAGAAAGGGAGAGAAGAAGAGTGAATGATAAAGAAAGGGGAGGGAAGGCAGAGGGGTGATAAGGGAAAGGAGCAGAATGGAATAGCCTGGAGTGGTCGGACTGCAGGTCACACACACAGAGTGTGCAGCAGCAAACTCAGTTTACAAAGAGACATCTGTTCCATTACTCCAATGCATTGTGGCTAATTACATCCTGGCCCCTCTGTGAAATGACAGCCACTTATTCTCCAGTGAACCGTAAAATCTGTACATGTTCGATTTGGGGAGTGGGAGAGGAGAAAAGTAGAAGCTAAAGTGGGAGGAAAGGGTGCAGCCAAGGGGAAAGCCAAGAAAGGAGAGAATAATGCTTATTGGCAAGAGAATTATGGTCAACATGGAAGAAATATACCATGAAAGGGAGTAGTTCAAAGAACAGAGGTATAATTTAGAAGAGTTTCTCCTTAAAAATCTTTTTCACATTCTTATTCAAAGACAAGAGTCCCAGGCTTTGCTTCCTATGGTGAAGTTACCATCTTTAAGTCGATTCTGTGTCTTGGGACAACACCAGCACACTTCATAGTTGTTATAATCTCTAGAAATGCACAAAGACAGGAATTTGGTCAGGTCAGGGTGAGACCACTGATGGGGGCTCTTCCTCAGAGTCCTTTATGCATAACAAAAGGTGACTGTCATCCCTAAAAGGTCTGGCTCAACAAGATCTTGGAGGAAGACACCATCAGCCTTGTAATTGTTTATCAGAAGAATGCTAGTGGCTAGACTATGGATTACTGAAGGACACAGTTGTGGTGGGAACAATTTTTTACCTGTGAGTGTTCCTACTTGTATTAAAACAAAATCCTAACAAACAACAAAACATCTATGAAATGGGTACAATTATATTAGATGAAAAAAAGCACAGAATCACCTTTTAAAAACTGCACTTCATTTCAATGCAGGTTTTAACTTAAGATATTTTTTTATTCCTGAACAAGTACTCCAAATGAACAACTGATTAAGATTAATAAGTTTCTTGCAATATTTTGTTCTTCTCTTTCTCCTCTATAATATGATATTACCTGCTTTGGGTCATATTTTTACCATTACATGACCTGTCTTACGTGTATTACAATTCGCTAAATGAAGAAATGGTATCCTATGTGTTTCTGTCCTCCCTCACAATCATGCAGAAATTATAGTCAACTTTAAATGCATCTGGTCAGTACCATTTTTTGTCAAGGTTGGACTTGTGAGTCAGAAGACCAGAATCTCAGAATTGAAAAGGATCTCAGAAGTCACCTAATCCAACCCATATCACACCAAGAATGCCTTTGATAATATCCCTAAGAAATAATCATCCAGCCTCTGCTTTAAGACTTCCAATGAAGAAGAACTCACTAACTCCCAAACAGACTATTATCTCTTTGGATAGCTCTGATGAGTAAGAATTTTTTTCTTACAACAAAGTTAGTTTGCCTTATTGAAACTTTTATGTGATTTCCCCAGCTTGGGCCTACTATTTATTTATCCCCTTGAAATCTTTGTTTCTTCATCCATAAAACAGGAATTAGTTTTTAAAAACCTATTTATCCAGCAAGCATTTATTAAGTGCCTTTTCTGTGCAAAGACCTGGGTTTACATACTAGGTATCTTAACAGGGTTGCAAGGATATAACGAGGAAACATATGTGAAAGTATTCTGCATCCATCAAGTACTATCTGAATGTGATACCTGACTTCAGGGTGAATTGGTGCAAAGGTAAAGATTGGTTGGTTGTTGTCCTTCATTCTTGAAGAGGACCAAAATGACATCACTATGTTGGAATCAAGGTACAGTGTGTCCCAGTGTGGCTGATCAGAACAGTATGAGCTCGGAAGGCTCTACCACAGGTCAGGCACAAACAATCCACATGAACATTTGGAGTGGAGATGGATAAATAGTGACTGGTGAAGGACTGAAGGAACACATATCCACTACTCTATGAGTCTAGAATAAAAGAATATTATAGCCAAAAAAGATGTTAGCATCTAGACCAGCTGTCTCACTTTATGGATCAGGAAATGGAATCACAGAAAGTTGTTATGACTTGTCTAAGGCTGTGCAAATAGTTAAGAGACAAAGCCAGTATTCGAACCCAAATCTTCTGAATTTAAATCCAAAGCTCACTCCTTTACCCACTTCCTCCCCTAAAGAGATGAGAATAAATGAGACCTAATCAAAAGCAATTAAAAAAAGATCCTCCTCTTTCTTGAAAGATGTAACTACATTCATTCACCAAGGGTAAATAACACTTTCTGGGATGCTTTGAACACACTCCTGAATAGAGGCAGAGGGATGAATTACACGTCCTCTCAAGGATCCCTCTGGCCCTATGATTTCTATGTTTGCTTGAAGAAGTTAATTACCTGCAGATCACTGGGGAGAAACACTCAATAAAGTTCTGGGGCATTCACCTAGATACCACTAATCCAACTTGGATTGACTGAGGTGGGTGTGGGGGGTGGGGAGGCAAACTGCTCTGTCACAAATCCCAGTTTTAGGGAGAGGAGAGTAGAACAAGGGGGACCTCCACCCTTGTAAAAGGTATCCATGCACTGGAAAGCATGGCTAATTTGGGTGCAACTAAAAAGGGCACTCCCAGCAGAACTCAACAGTGGTGTATTTAGTGACAGTGAGCATGAACAGCTCCTCTGACTCGAGCTGAGGGATTCAATGTGATATATACGGAGTCAAAGAGGCCTCGGTTCAAACCCCAGCTCTGCTATTTACTACCTGTGTGACCTTGGGAAAATCACTTCATTTTTCTGTGCCTCTTATAAAAGGAAGGAGTTAGCACTAGCGTACCTCTGAGATACACTCTAATTCTATGGTTCATAATTATTCCCTGATTTCATCATGTGTGTTTATGTCTTTTTAGGTGTGTTAGATTATCTTTTCAATTCAAAAACATTTCTGAATAATTTTACCATTTGAAAACTTTAGTTTTGGAATAATTAGTTTTTTATTCATTTAATGATTCCTACTATTTTCTTCACTTTACTGGGTGCTGGGGAAATAAGGATGAAATGGCACAGTCCTTGCCTTCCCATTCCACTGAGAGGATATGGCATGTTCACCCCAACGTATAACACAGTGGAAAGAGCACAAGCACAAGCTCTGGGGTCAGAGGAACTAAGTGCATGTACTTCCTGTGTGATCCCAGGGAAGTCACTTCTACTGTTCTGTGCCTCAGTTTCCTTAGTTATAAAATGAGGGAATTGACTAAATGGTCCCTAAGGTCCCTTCCTGATCCAGAGCAATGATCCTATGTTGGAAAAGCAATGATTATTATTCATAGATTCTGTGTGCAAGGCAGATGAACTCTGCCCTTAAAGGAACAGGCCAGGGGAAGATACTGCTGTTCGCACTAGCCAGAATTGTGTTCAGTCTTAATCTTTGGACTCCTGTTAGCTGTGGTCTATTCCTTAGGACAATAGGTTGGTCTAAGGAACAATTCTTGACCCAAAGAGGTCACATGGTATAAGATAAAGAGGACTACCTTGGGGGCAGAGGACCTGGGTTCAAGTCTCACTGCTTTTTGAGATGTTTTAGTTGTATCTGACTCTTTGTGACCCCCATTTGGGGTTTTCTTGGCAAAGGCTCTGGAAATGGTTTGCTGTTTCCTTCTCTAGCTCATTTTATAGATGAGGAAACTGAGGTAAAAAGGGTGAAGTGACTTGCCCAGGGTCACACATCTAGTAAGTGTCTGAGGTCCTCCTGACTCTACGCCTGATGCTATATCCACTGCACCATGTAGCTGCCCCACTACCTTTGTTACCTTGGAGAAATCACTTCAAGTCCTTGGATGTCAGTTTCCTCATCTATAAAACAAAAATTGATTGGCCTCTGAGATTCCTACTCTAGATCTCTAATCCTATGTATGCAGATTTTAGGACCGTTGTCTTTCCTTCCTTTTTAACTATTCATAGTGCTGGTTATTGTGATATATACACGGTGATTGCTTAGTAAATGTGATAAGATGACAACACAACTATTGTTATTTCTAAAAAGAAAGTTAATACTGGTGAGAGTCAAACCTTATTTCAAAGAAGGTATTTTCTTGTGGCTCACCAGAAGCATTTCTTTCAAATACTATTTTAAATAATACTTTATTTTCCCCCAGCTACGCCCAACATTCACTTTATTTTTTAAAGTTTTGAGTTCCAAGTTCTATCCTCTCCTTCCCTTACCCCCTCCTTGAGATGGTAAGAAATCTGATATAGGTTATGCATGTGCAATCATGTAAACATCAAATATTATCTTTTCAAAGTGCTACTTTCCGTATTGAGGGGAAAAGCCCTAGTGATTATCTTGCTAAGCTAGATATATATGTGTATACACACACACACACACACACACACACACACACACAAACACACACACATATATATACAATAGCATGTGTGTACATGATCTTGTTCTGTGGTGGTTAATAGAGAATACGGTATGATTAATTCTCTTGGATATAGCTTTTTTTTGTTTTGGTTTGGAACTATGATTTCATCAATGAAGAGAACTTCCAGAAAATCAAAGCTGCCTCTATTAGCATGGATCAACAATTTACCTGTAATTTATGGTCTCGCTTGCCTGGGCACTGACGGGTTAAGTGACTTGCCCCTAGTCAAACAGCTGGTATGTGTCAGAGGCAGAATTTGAACTCGGATCTTCTTTACTTCTAGGGCAGTGCTCTATCCAGTATGATTTTGTGCCTCTAATTTATTTATTTATTCATTAAACAAGTACTTATTAATTGCTGATTATGTGCCAGGCTTTAGATATGCAAATTTAAAACCAAACAGTTTCTGCCCTCAAGGAGATGACAATTAACTAGGGGAAACAAGTATTCTTATAAATAAATACAATGTAATAAAGTAATCAATACTGAAATAGCAAAAGGAGAGCCAGTATGTAGAGCAGATCAGGAGCCTGAGGACTGTGGTTTCAATTACTGGCACTGCGGTATGATTTGAAGGCTGTCTTTTTTTTGTCATCAGAGCCACTATTAGATGATCTTTGTGGTACTGTCTAGCCCTAAAGGCATGATTCTATGAGAAGTTAAATGTGGTCACTTTGCTATCAATCCCCACAGAAGTTACTGTAAGTAAATCTCCACATAAAAACCGAAAAAAATCTGGATGACAGAGAAGAGAAGGATGTCACAGGCAGCCAGGAAAGTGGCTAAAATCATCAGTCAATCAATCAGCTTGACTGTCTCTCCATCATTCCATTAGCAGACTCACAGAAAAAAGAGAAGAGGCAAGGGAGGGCAGTTGTTGAAACACATGTCACTTGGGCATCATCAGCGCCTTCCAAACTAGGGACCTACCTTTTGTTGTGACGCCACTGAATAACAGTGAGCCGGGTGATAGAAAATACCCTCTGACAGCACTCTTGAGAGTTGCTTGTAGTTCAAAACAACAGCCAATGCAGTTCTTTATTCAATTACCTTCCTTTTTCCCTGTCTCCATGCTATTCTGGGCGTGGTCATGTTACCAATTAAAAATTGCCTCCCTCCTGTTCAAGCAAGCCCCAGGAGCTCAACAAGCTTATTCGATACTGTAAATAGGACCCCTCCCCAGTTCCTGCACACCTGTGCATTTCTCCAAAGACCTACAAAACAACACTGGTGGTTGAGAGCGGGCTTTATCCTTAATGACAACCTCACCCCATGATATGTTGTTGTTTTTGTAAGGTTACATTTTTTGATATTATTCATATTTTCTCCAGAAAGTACAAGGCCTACCATATAGAGGTATCCTCCCCATGAGAATACCACCCTGATCTTTCCACTGGAGACCCATAAGTTGGGCAAGAGAGATTTAAGTTGTACCTTCCTGCACTGTTCTACTTGAAGCTGTATTTATAGAATATAAAATTCTCAAAGACAGGGTACCTTTCATTTTTTTGTCTTTGTACCTTGAGCACATAAGCATATTGCAGGTGTTTAATAAATGCACATTGAATTTTATTGACATGATGAAGTTGAGAATAGTGCGTTGTTGGAAATATTTCCACTAATGCAGGTAACAGTTCCTCCCCTTTAATTATACCTGTCTTTCCATAAATCCATCATTAAAGAATTATCTATTAAGCTGATGTTCACCCTCTTTTTTTTTTTTTAATATGTTGAGGATATCAGTATACCCGCAATAAGATGGTCCTGTGTCATTCTTCATCTTAAATGATGTGCTCCTCTGGTCATACATGTGTTTAGTAATTTTTTATGCCAATTCTTGTAGTTGTAACATATTGCTTAATACTGAGGCACAGCCATGTAGTCAATATAATTATAATTTTAATAATAACACTTAACAGTAACACACAGAGGAGGATAGTATATAGAGTTCATTTTACCTATTTCAACAAACAGTGATTAAACACCTACAATGTTCACTGTATTGTTCCCACTAATGGGGTCCTCAAAAGAGTCATGGAGCATTCCACTGTCACCAGCTGATCAAACTGTCAAGCAGAAATATGCCACCAGTCATCGTTTTAATTACTTATCATTTCATTGACAACTGAGCCAACCAGTGATTGGGACACGGGCATCCTAGAGGAAGCTGAATATACCTCCTCCCATTGCTAATTCAACATAAAAAAAGAAAGCAGCTGGGGATACAGAGTACCTAACACTGCTTGAAAATGACTAACAGACAATCCTACCAAGCAGCTTCTTTTAGTGGACTTCTTGGTACTTTCTAAGTAACTGGAAAGGATTTTCTCAGCGATCCCCCAAAAACCATCACCACAATACTGACGACAACACTGACAAATTCATATGAACTCAGCCAACAATACAGCAGAATATACTACATGATCATGATACATAAGGCTGGAAGGGCATTCTTAGAACACCCAGAACAATTTCTTCATTCTATAGATGACAAAGATGTATAAAATAAAGGACTGAGTCATGTAGATTTGTTTGTTGAAGTGGAAATGTTTGTTATGACCACAATGTAGGACCAGGACATACCCACTGGAAATTACAGGAGAGTTACTAATCTTAAGGAGCTCAGCCTCAGATGAATGTAGCTTATTCAGCAAAACAGTAGAAACTGTAGAACATATCAGTGTAAAAATCCCCATCTATTGAATACCTGGCAAATATGAACTAGTGGTTAGAATTATATAACTGATACAACCCTTTGTGTATAAGACAGCTGACAAATCCCCACATTACAAATACAGATTTCAAAATGTCCTGGAGAACTTAATGTATATCAGCTATACTGAACTTAGCACAATGTCATAGACTCAACTGTTGGATACATTCACCCAGCCACGATCCTGATTCATAAAAACTTAAGAACAACATTTTTACTAGATGTTGCCATGCCAAATACTCAATCTCCAAGTTACATGGAACAAAAAGCTTTCAAAGTACAGAGACCTAGAAGAGGAGATTAAAATCATGTGGAGCCAAGATAAGATGTACAACATCCTGACATGTTTGTTATTGGAGATTTATCAAGGCTGCTTTTAGTGAGCCTACTGAGGATGAGCTTAAACTCTAATACTTTTATTCAACTACAAAAAAAATCTGTTATTGTGTATACTTGTGCAATCACCCACAGGTCATTAAATAATAAAAAATAAGATAGCAACTTATCCCATCATGGGAAATAAAATGAAATAATAACAATGACTTAAAAAAGACAGTCCTGGGACAAATCACTGTGCTGTTATTCATTTATACTTAACATTCCACAGACTCTGGCAGATAAGGACAAAAGAACTATTTTTGTAGTTGATTAAAAGTATTATTATACATGATGAGCCCCTGGACCACTCATATCAGATCCCCACAAAAAAAGATGAGAAGAACAAGATGCTGCTGCTAACAACAGCAACAACAAAGCCTTTCACTCAGTTTCCCATTCATGGTTTATTTATGCTCTACAAGGATATCAAACAGACTGACATATACTAGGAATGTGAGAGTCCATATGGAAAATTGTTCTCTATTTAAAATACACTACCAACACAATAATGTCAAGAACAATTGATATAAAACAATATTCTTCAGGGAGATAATTTAAGGAATTAATGTTCTGCTTAGCCTTAAATCCATTATCACTGCTTCTAAATAGAACTAGATCTAGCTCCCAAATCAAAGACAGAGTCAAATCAAGACATCTTACTAATCACTTGATGTACATGGATGATATGGAAATAAGAATGAGATGTTAATAATAACAGGTATTTATACGGTGCTTTAAAGTCTACAAAACGCTTTGTATACTTTATCTCATTTGAGCTTTGTAACAATCCCATGAGGTTAGGTACTAAGGATGTTGTAATCCCCAATTTACAGATGAGGAACCAGAGGCTCAGCAAGGCTAAATGAATGGCTTAGAATCACACAAATTACAGACCTTACAGTGGCAGCCACAGAAATGCTAGTTACTACCAACTGCATTAGAAGCAGAATTTGAACCCAGGTCTTTATGATCACACCACTATATGCTACAGTGGGGATTCCTGTCAGGTACAGGTTGAACTAGATGGACCCTGAGATCCCTTCTCTCAATTTCTTTGACTCCAAGACTAGCCTCTATCCAGGAGTCCAATGCTTCTAAATGCCCCCACTGTTATTATAGCTATGCTTTGGACTGTTTCTTGCCTATACTATCATAATTTGATTCTACCATGTGTAAGCATGTGTAAGGATAGACCAGATTTCTGTTGTGTTATGTTATTTGGTGAGGGGCTAATGGATTATAGATGTGGTTGGCTGTTGTCCTTTGCTCTTGAAGGGGACCAAAATGACATTACTATGTCAAGTTACAGAGTGTCCAACTGTGGCCGATCAGACCAATATGAGATCAGAATGTTCTACTGCAGGTTGGGCACACATTTGGCATGGATTCTCTGAATTGGCACATCCTGTGTTTCCTTTGAGCTGTCTCAATTCTGCTTTGCTCATAAAGCACAGCAGCATCTTCTCCGATGTGGGCACACCATGCTGAGCAGGCCTGTGCCAGTGTCTCCCATGTCACACAATCAATTCCAAAGTTCTTAAAAGAGACCTTGAGAGTGTCCTTGTATCAATTTTTCTGACCATCATGTGATCACCTGACCCTTATGTGAGTTCTCCATAAAATAGTCTCTGAGGTAAGTGTATGTGTGGACTATGGGTAGATGTTTGGTAAATATCAAAGGGAATGGTCACATGAATGAATGAAGTATTTTCACAAGCTGCAGATCACAAAGTTGTAACTTCTAGCATTGGCCGACTCACTCCAGGATGGATCATTTATTACATCCTCCCAAGTCCTATTCTATCACCGCCATTTTACATTTTCATTTAATTCCATTCCTAATACCACCTCTGTTCCAATGGCCATCTCCTATCACCTGGGTCTTTCATGGCTTTGCTGATTTTCCATGCCTTCCGTCTAGTCTTTCTTTAGAGACACTTGCCGTACTGTCCTTTACACTGCCTTTCTCATGCTATGGTAAAATATGGAGTCAGTGGAAGTGAGTTCAAATCCCTGCCTTACCTGCTTGCTACTCCTGTGACCTTCCATGAGTTACTTTAAGACACTAAACCTTCATTTTCTCACCTGGAAAGTGAGAAGGTTGTATGAGAAGAATATCTCTAAATCCAGCTCTAAATCTTATGATTCCTGATGGTGATGTGAACCTACATATGAATGTGAATATGTATATTACTAAATTAGGATGAGTGTCTTCAAGTACAGTCCTCCATTTACAAGAGGAGAAGGGAATGTGCAATAAGTAAGAAATAAGAAATAAAACTTTTGGATCCTCAGTGCTCTGAACAGACCACAACTCCTGAAAGCAGAGGTTCTTGACCTAGGGTCTGTGGACTCCCAAAGGGTCCATGGATAGATTTCATGGGATCCATGAACTTGGATGAGAAAAAAAAGACATCTTTATTTCACCAACCTCTAATTGAAATTCAGTATTTCCTTCATCATTATAATCATGTATGCAAAAACCCCCTAAACAAACAAACAAAAAATCACTGAGAAAGTTTCCATAGGCTTCACCAGATGTCCAAAGGGGCCCAAACCACAATGAGGTAAAGGCCATGCCCTAAAGTGACTTTCCACAGAAAAAGTGCCTCTAGCTTTAGCATCCCTTTATCATGGAAGCTGTCCTCCTTTCTGGGCTCAGGCCACCAGCTCAGATACAGAGAAGGCCTAGAGCTCATTTTCCTTTTAGCTTTGTCTACCCAACAAAAACTCTTTTTTATCTCCTGGAGTCTAATTTTCTGTGGGATATGAAACCATTAGATACTGTCCAACACATCTTTTCCCTTGCTTCTGAGCACTTTTGCTTGACCCACTGAATTAATCTGGGGACAGGGGAAGGGTTTTCTTCTACAAGGAATGTGAAAGAGGGAGACACTTTTGTCTGTAAAAAATGACTTGAGGGATTGTGCTTCGTTCACAGTCCTTAAGAATCCAAAAGTTCTGTTCTTTGTTTTTTCTGTTTCCTCTGTTCTTTCCTTTTATCCTATAAAAGAGGAACAGGAGGCTAGAGTACTAGCCTTGGAGTTGGGAACACTTTTATTCAAGACCTGCCCCAACAGGTATTGGTTGTAGGACCATGGGCAAAGTCACTTAATCTCTCTAAGACTAGGGAAGTTGCTGATCTGCATCATGAAGGGCATTTTTCACACTGAAAATTCATCACATAGATAAAACCACAAATCTGGACTTGAATTTGAGGGGCATTACCAAAGTATCCCTATATAATACTAATTCTAATAAATATCTAACAAAATGACTTGGAGGTCCACAGAAAAAATGGTATTTAGGTACAGGAAATGAGCAGTTCTGTATATTGCTTTTTTTACCATGAAATCTAAAAGTCTTTAACAAATTCCAGTTTCCCATTTTGACAGCAATTGAGTGAGTTCAGATACACCATTCGTATTTCTTCCTTCTCATCTGTAATGATGAGGTTAATGGGGGTGAATCAGCTTTCCCTAAGGTTATGCCCACAGTCAATGACACAACTCAGAACAGAGGTCCTAATTTGAGAATCTCTGCTCCTGCTACTTGGTAACATCCATCCTGACTAATTCAGGGCGTTAAAATGTTAGGTCTTGGCCAGAAACACCAGAGAGCTGGAGAACAGCTAAAGGAACAGATTTCAGTAGACCAGGTGGTCGGCACATCTGGGATCTAAACAGTTGGACCTCATTTGCCATCCAGAGCCTTCTGCCTTCCTCTTCCCTTGTCATTCAGTGCTGTGATTTCCAAATATCACCTCCCATAACTTATCACAATTAGTCATGTTGGCTTGAAGAGACCCTGACCAGGCCCCTCATCATTAGCAGGCAGAGAAAGTTAATCACCTGTCCACTGACCCTACAGGAATGGCAGTGGTGGCGGTGTCGAGGGCTTGGAGATCCCCTCGGGACACTGTCTGGATCCAAGCTGGTGGCCTCAGAATCAATCAGGTCTCCAGCTCTGTGTCTCTGCCCTCCTTCTTCCCCCAACCTTCTTCTCTAATACAAATAATCAGGAGCCACCACCACTCCTCCTTTGCACCCCCTCCCACCCCATGCACACACCTCTTCTCAGCTCAAGGGATGCATTTTTCAAAAGGCCAGCTCTTTTGTTAGCCATCCTGGCCCACCCCATCTCTACCCATTCCCCCATCCCCCCCACCTTTGCCACAAGGACTGTGGTGTGGACACACATTTCCAGTGTGTGTATATACCCAGCATGCGCTTTGTTGCTATCACCCAACACTATTTGTTGAAATAAATATGGAAATAAGGCTGAGCAAGCCAGCCAAGCCAGCCAAACTGAAATAAATTCATCACTCCCGGGCTCTCAAGGGAAGGGAACCGTGCATTTTTTTCTAAATGATTATTTCTGAAGCACTGAAGGAGTGGCTATATCACTAATGAGGCCTGTGCTCCATGACTGCTGATTATAAATGACCTAAAAAGAGACAAGGAGATGGTATATTGTATGTGTGCTTGTGTGTGTGCGTGCGTGCACGCGTGCGTGCGTGTGTGTGTGTGTGTGTGTGTGTGTGTGTGTGTGTATACACACAAAGACAGACAGACAGAAAGACCTCTATTTAGATATATAGATTTATGTGGGGGAGACAATAGGGGGAAGGGGCAAAGGGCGGGGCACCACTGCCCCTGCTGAGGATGGCAGAAGACAGACAATGGGGGGAGGAATTGTTCTCCTCAGGCCTCTTGCTTTCTTAATATGTAAGCAAACCTTCCATGCAGCTCCTTCCTTCCACAGAAGAGGATGTGGCAGACTGGAGGGATTCATTTTCTTTGTTCAGGTTGTCCCTCATGCCTGAAATCTCCTTATCTCTGCCTCAGAGAACTCACAGATTCCTTCAGGTACTCCCTCCAATGGGAAGCCAAGACTAACTCCCTATCAGTTAATGTCCCCCAGAAATTCCTTTGTATCTACTTTGCATATGCTTTGTATATATTTCCCTGTGTACATACTGTTTTCCTCCCCTTCCCCCCAAATGTAAGTTCTTTGAGGGCAGGTACTATATCAATTTTATCTTTGTATGCATAGTGCCTGGCATAGTCCGGGCTTACCACACAGTAGGTGCTTAACAAATGTTGATTAATGGATATCAAATTTCAGAAGGAGCCATCAGCTAGCACTGATATAAACATTTTAAGGTTTGCAAAACACTTCAGAAACACTATCTCATTTTATCCTCATAATAGCCCTGAGGGTTAGAGGCTATTGCTATGTTTGTTTTACAAATGAGGAAAACAAGAGGTTAAGAGATAAGTCACACATGTATCAGGCAGAATTTGAACTCAGGTCTTCCTGACTCCCAGGTCTACTGCCTGTCAGTAAGATAGAAGAAGAGCCTCTTCCCAAAATTTCCCTTTCAAAGGTTTATGGTTCTTTCCCAAACGGAATCCAATGCTCAGCACATCCAGGAACTTGATACGTTAGCACATATAAGCTCAAAAATTACTGACATAATTTCCCAGCATCTCACCCTGTCCCAGGGTGCAGAGGAGTCTGGGAGACTGGGGATGGGTGGACGTAAAAACTTTGGGAATGAAGGGAGTTCCCAGGAGAGGTGTTTTCCCTGGGAGACTGGAGGAAGCTGGAAGAAGTAGATAATGTTGAATTGGAGAAAGAGCTGGAAAAAAAAATGAACCCTTGGGTTTATCAAGCAAAAATGTGATTTCCAGGGGAAGCTTGAAGCTTTGAGATTGTTGGAAGTATTATGTCCCTCTTCAGAGTGCAGTGTGGAGAAAGTGCTGGACTTGGGAATCACAGGATTTGCGTCTAAATACAGGTTCTCCTACTTAATGATGATATAAGTATGTTAGAGTTTGAAAGGCATTCCACCTTTTCTCATTTGAGTCTGACATATATCCTGTGAGTTAAATGCCACAGCTATAATGAATCCATTTTTAAAGCTGAGAAAACGGAGATCCAAAGAGTCTAAGCTCTTTAGTAGACATGGTACCAGGGGTAGGGTTGGATCCAAGAGTTCTCTTCACTCCAAATGTAATGCTTTTCCCACTTGACCATGATACCTCCTCATTTAAGACTTATTGTTTGTGTGACCATAAGTCAGTCAGTCATTTTATGGGGTTGCAATATTCTCTCCTGTAAAATAAAGTGAGTGGGCTCTCAGTTACTGTGGAAGTCATGTAACTAGGCCTTACTTTTCTGTTTTGAAAAATGATGGCTTTGGATTAGATAATCTAGTGGGTCCTTTCAGCTTTAAACCTGGGATCCTATAATTCTTCTAGCTCTTTCTCCACCCACCCTCCCTTTTTAAAGGCAATACCAAATTGTCTTTGCTGTTTGTTGACAATATTAAATTGTACTCGGTTGTTTCTTCCAATGAGTCTCGCAAAGACAATGGAATCCAAGGGACACCACAGCTAGCAGTAGCAGCCCTAAAGAAAGGTTTGGCTAGGAATGTTTTCTACAGATGAAATGAAATATTACCCAAGCATAAGGAGATAATGATGTGATGTTTGCATTTTTTCAATGGGTGTATTATTTATCCCAGTGAAATACTACAGCTTTCCTTAAGGAAAACCCGGAGTTGGAAAAAAAAAAAGAGCTTCTGCAGAAACTCAAACAAAGGCCCCTTGACAGGTTATAAGATAGATGAGAGTCATGCACCAGTGCCAGAGGTGCCCTGCCTTACTGAAGACAGTCACCCTCTGTGCCCTTCTGCAGCCAGAGGTGTCCTCTCACAGCATTCTGCTTGGGCTCCAGAGGCTGTTTCTTGTCTGTCAGATGCATTCTACTGCACATTGATTTATGGGGGGGAGGTTGGGGGGGAAGGGAGAGAGAGAGGGAGAGGGAAAGAGAGAGAGAGAGAGAGAGAGAGAGAGAGAGAGAGAGAGAGAATGAAGAGAAAAAGAGAAAAAAGAGACAGAGAGGAAAGGAGGGAGGGAGGAAGGGAGAGAGATAGAAAGAGAGAGAGGAGAAAGAGAGGGAGGAGGGAGAGACAGAGAAAGAGAAGAAAAGAGAGAAAGAAAGAGATAGAGACAGAGAGTCAGAGGAAAGGAGGGAGACAGAGAGAAAGAGAGGAAAGGAGGGAGGGAGGAAGGAAGAGAGAGAGAGAGGGAGAGAGAGAGGGAGGGAGGAAGAGAGGAAAAAAGGGAGACAGAAACAGAATTGAGGCTCATGCTCCAATTCCTAATGCAATGGGCATTCTCTCTGTTGCAGGTTACCAGATCAGCTGCTCTGGTCACCGTGACTACAGTGATGCAGATGTGAGGTCAGGAAGATTGATTCCTCCTTCCACCTCTCCAATCAGACAGCCCCTACAAGGTCTATTACCCAGAAATATCTTAACATCACACCAAAAGAGTTCTGAGGCTCCAGCAAAAAGCAAGGGCTAGCCCCAGGATTGCATCAAGACAATACTTACAAAATAAGGAGAAGGGAGTGGAGGGTGGGGGAGAAATAAAGGTTTAAGTCTAAAGTTCAACAGTTTACCTCTTGCAGGCAGTGTTTGCTGAAGCTAGAAAAGCCCACTTAACCCCTTTCCCACTGTGTTGGTGCCAGGCCAAGACCAATGCTGGCACAGCCCCCAAACTTCCTATTTTTCCTCATTCCTGGGGCTCAAGCAGACACCCCAGTGGTTCTTTCTCTAGTGGCCCAGTCACATGGGCTTGGGCAACAAACAGCAGACCCTGTAAGACAACAATCACAGCAAGGGGACCTGCCAAGGCACCTGGGATGCCAGCTCCCTGTCCCTCGGCTTCCACCTGGCTTCATAAAGGAGCTGACCAGATGCTGTCTGAACCTCGCTGCTGAAGGAGTCTAATGAATCTGACCCCTGGCTGCTTCTTTAAAGGGTACAGGAGAGAGTCATTGTAAACAGCTAAACCCAGTGTCATGCCAAGTGGTAACAAGGCCACTGTCAGGTTGGTTTTTTTTTTACAAGCGCTGTGCACTTAGCAGATAAAAATGAGCGTCCTATCGCTGGTCTCCATGAGCCACACTTACCAAGAGTGAGAACAGTGCTTTTGTCTGATGGGTGTTGCTCAGTGCCAGAGATGAGAAGCCCCATTCCTTATGGGCTGTCCATTAGCATGATGAAAACGCTAATAACAGCTGCTTTTTTTTAAAAGCTTCTCCCCCGCCTTCCCATGTCCACTGACAGAGTCTTCCGGTGTGCCTTTCAATAAGGAGCACTAATTATCAGACACAACGCCACCCAGGCTGGGAGATGACTATGTCACAAGGGGGCTGGACAAACAAGCTTATTTGCCCAGCACTGTATCCAGGGCTGGAAACATCTCTTCTTTCTGCTATCCAGGGGACACTGTATGCACATAGGACTAAGGAAGATGGCAGGGGCACCACCTGTACACAAGGAAGTAGGGAGGGTTGCCAATACCAAACTGTAACCCGTTAGCTCAATCAATGTGCAGAGTAAGTCTTGGGACATGGGTACAAGAGTCTGAAACAGGGTTGAAATTCTGGTCTGAAGAAAGTTAAGGAGTCGGAAGAATGGGGGGAATGTGCTGCCAACAAGGAAAACTGAGTTTCTGCATTTATGAAACTTATGACTTCAGGGTCCCTGGTGGGGTATTTGTTGCTATTTAATTCAACAAGCATTTATCCATTGCCTATTAGCTACCAGGGATGATGCTAGGCCCTTAATTATAAACTCACAGTTATTTAACACTTAAAATACATAAAGTAATGGTTTCAAAAGCACCCCTTCCTCTGAGTTCCACATGCCACTGTGACTACTCTCACTTAAATGTGAGGAAAGGATGCTTACAGAGTACTTGCCCAGTCATAAAACTAATAAGATTTAGATTCAGACTAAGAAGTCTTCAAATTCCAAACACCTGGGTACTGGTATCTTCAGCCACTGAGAATCCTTGAGGTCTTTCCTATTGCTGGTCAAGTAGGTTTACACCTATTTCCTACACAAAGAAACCAAGGCATATCAAGTGACTTCCTCCCCAGTTGTTAGGGAGGCTCGGGATTATTGCTAAAGCCAGAACCCAGGTAGACAGTATTTTTATTTCAATTATCTCATGGTGTCTTGGTGTCACTTGAGGATCTCTGGGACTACTATGGCCTCAGAGAATGAAACTGTTCTTCAGTCTATCATAATATGATGCCATATTGTGCAAAGATTGTGCTGAAAGAGTGGCTACAATGCTGGGTCTGGAATCAGGAAGAACGGATTGGACACCTATTAGCTGTGTGACCCTGGGAAGTCACTTATCCTCTGCTTGCCTCAGTTTCTTCATTTGTAAAATGAGGATCATGACAATAGCATCTACCTCATAGGGTTTTGTAAGAATCAAATGAGATAA
The DNA here is from genome assembly GCA_028658325.1 of Potorous gilbertii. NCBI lineage: Eukaryota > Metazoa > Chordata > Mammalia > Diprotodontia > Potoroidae > Potorous > Potorous gilbertii. Next base: position 167,604,590 of record CM053772.1, on the reverse strand, counting down.
TATTTACAATGGCACAATACCTAGCACATAAGGTGCTATGAAATATTTCTTTCTGCTTCCCTTTCCCCACTCATGGAACCAATCAGGAATTAAGTAGGTATATTTTGGATGGCTCCCTATCTCTTGACATTACTCTACCTAGGCAACAAGTTTATCTATCTATATATTCTCCTACTGAGTGTCCCCCAGCAGAATAGAAGCTTCTGGAGAAGCTGCTTTATTTTCACATCCCCAGTCCCAGTAGAGTGCCTACCACATAGTGGGAGCTTAACAAACGGTAGTTGAATTGAACAAATGAAATATCTAATCTTGCTTTCTTTATCTGCTATCTACCAGTATTGTCCCAATTCCTTCTCCATGTTGCCAAAGCTCCCCAAATCCCAGACCCTGAAAATGATCTTATTTTTTTTCTGATCTAATCAGTCAAGAAGCATTTATTAAGTATCTACCATGTGTAAGATCCTGTAAGCATTGAGGATACAAAGAGAGGCAAAAACAATCACTGGTCTCAAGGAGTTCACAGTCTAATGGAAAAGACAATATAAAAAATGTAAGTACAAACAAGGTATCTATAGATTGTCCCAAAAGTCTTAGGGCAGTTTTAAGCTCATTGAAAGTTTATGCAGAATAAATTAGAGTGAATCAAGAGAGGGACAGCTATAGCATTAAGGGAAATCAGGGAAGGCTTCTTGTAGAAGGGGGGATTTTAGCTGAGACTTGTTGGAAGCCAGGAGGCAGAGATGAGGCATGAAGGACAGACAGTCAGTGAAAAAAGTGGGAGTAGGAAGATGGAGTGTCTTATTTAAGGAACAGCCAGAAGTTCAATGTTACTGGATTGTAGAGTACAAAGTAAGGAGAGTAAAGCGTAGGAAGACTGGAAAGGTAGGAGGGGGTGAGGTTAAGTATGAAGGGATCTGATCTAGACTCTTCAATCTACCATCTAAATTTCAGTATGGAACACGGGTAGGAGTGAATTCATTCTCTTTTTTCCCAGTGTTCAGGGTAAGACATTCCTCCTTAATAGAATCAGAATTTTTATACAAAATTATAACTAGACGCTAGTTTTGGGTTTCTTGTCTAGTCTCATTCTGGGACATAGGGCACACCACATACACTGATCTCTTAAAACATTAGCCACCAGCTATCAATTACTGGTGCTAAAGGGAAAGAAGGAAAATGTGCCTCAGTGAAATCTAAAATAATTTCTTTGAATTTCAGTGTCTTTCCTTACCATTTTTTTTTTTTGGAACCAAAAAAGAGAGTAGCGCAGTGAATAAACACATGGACACACAAGATCATGCAAGGCAATGAGTAAGAAGATATCACAGAATTTCAGAGAGGGAAGGGAATCTTCACTGGTAGCTTTTTTTTTTTTTTTTAACAACTTCTCTAAGAAGTACTCACCTGTCTCTGTAAGAGATTTCCCTCCAGTGATAGGGAATGCCACAATGGTAATATTGTATCCCTCAGGGCAATAAAGATTCATAGAGGACAGAGATATGTTTTTTGTCTTGAAATCTCCAGAGTTTAGCACAGTGCCTTGTATACAGCAGGGACTTAATAAATGTTGACTGAAATTGAATGTGCTGCCATTATACTGCTTGGGCTCTGTTTCTCTCTCCTCCCTCCCCTTCCCCCCCAAACAGAAAGAAAGACCTAGAATCACTAAACAATTGCAGCTGCGCTTTTATCTCTTAGCTAAAGGCTTGTCTGGGTCAAAAGCCAGTCTTGATGAACGGGGAACATCATCTACAAATGGAAATCTCAGTCACTCAGTGAGTGCTGGTGTGGGTACATAGATAATGATGGGAAATCAGTGAAGGGCAAACACTTTTATGATCTCATTAGAACTAGGAGATCAGGTTTTGTTAGATATGTGGATCTGGTTACCATCTCTTAGTGACTGAAATCTATGAACTATATCTACCCTGGAGGATTCAGTCTTCCATGTCTCATAAAATTTCCATGGCAACAATGAGAAGGACCCATGCATTTGTGGATGGGATCCTGAGAGAAGTGTGAATCGTAGGGGATCTTGGCCTCTAGGCAAATTAGGAATGCTTATACTCTTTAATAGAAGGGAAGCATTACAACCCAGAGAAGGAAACCTGAAAAAGAGAAGGAAAAAGTCCCCACTCTGTCCCCAGTTAGGAAGTTTCACCAGTAGTATTCTGAAATGTCCAACATTCCTGGGCAAAAACAAAAGGAAAAACATTAGCAGAGAGATACTGTTCTTAGGGCTACAGAGAAGGAAGTCAGCGAGGCTGTTTGGGGTGTGATTGCGCCATCATTTTCAACATATGGAAGGCGCCTTCTTCTAGAGCACCTAAGGAGGGAGTGGTGGGAATTGTTACTTTTACTAGTGTATGTAGCTGGCTGCAAAACAACTGCACTGAGCTATGTTCAGATTAGTAGTGAAGCAGACTCCGATCTAGGAAAGTCTTTAGCATAAGGGGAAATTCACAGCTACAGTCTTTGGGGTGACCTTTCTGTCTTTCCTTCTGTTTGCTATCCTGTGTGATCCGCTAGCATCCTGACCTGTTGGGAAGGCAGACAGCTAGCAACTGTTAGGTGTCTGTATCTTCCCTCCCTTGGGCATCTTGTGGATGATGGCTCTGCCTGGTATTGCCCCAACATAAGGCCTGGTTAAACTGACTGGAAGAATGAGTCTGTAAGGATTCTCTAATTCAAATTTAGCCACAGGCTGCATATGTGAATAAGCACTCTGAGACAATTCCCCAACCCCTAGCCTTTGGGGTATTGTCTGAGGGAGGCCCGGATGTTAGAGTAATGAGGATATACAAGGCAGATAAATAAGATTTATGGAAACTAAAAACTGACCTCAGCTATTGACTCTCCTTTCTCTATGGCTGGCATCCATGAAACTACCTACCTCAAAGTATGCTAATTCTTTTGGGTTTTTAAAATGAATCCAAGGTGTTATTCCTGAGAGACCCTTATGCTGGTCTAGTGGCCAGTACAAGCTGTCTATTCTGTTAAGGGACAACGGTAAACAAGTCGTCACTAAACAATTTCCATGTTGCATTGATAGAAGCAATGCCCATTAAAATGGCCATAGAGGGGGGTGGTTTTTCAACTCATGACTCTATACAAAGGCTAACCAGACATATTATCCTGAACTGCCAAATCTTCCTTTTCACACCTTTTAACATGCATTTTTTTTTTACATTTAATGACTGACTATACTGTAAGTGCTGAACTGACATGTACAAAAGACACTGATAAGTGTGTAATTGAAAAGACAAAAGACAGGTGGCGCAGAGATATCCAAGCATGCTGTGTAATTTCACCAATGAACTCTTCTATACCCAGTTTTAAAGAACTGATTGTTTTATTTTTATAACAATCTGTGTTTGTAAGTCCTTAAAAGACTGCTTTCCCTATGCTTCATAAGAATGTCTATTTTTTCCTTCTAATTTCCAAGGGATATGAACAGAGAAGAAAAAGTAGCCTGGAATAGTAGGTGGAGTTCTGGACCTGGAATCAGAAAGGTCTCTGTTCAAGCCCTACCTTCATTTCTTATTTGCTTTGTAGTTATGAGCAAGTCAATTGATTTTTCTGGGCTTATGGCAACTCTCTCTGTCTCCAGGTTAGGGATGGCTTGTGATCTGGGCATTCTGAATGTTGGACCCATAGAAAGGAAGACAATATTTCAAAGTGGACATCTTACGTATACCAATTATGTGATCATAGGCAAGTTACTTAATATCTCTAGACCTCAGACAACTCTTAATGGATTATATCAGCAACAATGGAAGGCGTTTCCATCCCAACCAAATCACAGGTCCTTGATATATCAACAGAGAAATTAAAAATCAAACTATGTTCTTTGCACATTTTATACATCTCCTTCATTTTCCATTATGTGAACTTAGTCCATTCAATTAAACAAACATTATACCATTAAATTAAAGACATTTTAAAACACCTGCTATGTGCAAGTTACCTTGCTAAGTCATGGGTGAGATACAAATATGGGTAAATATGATCTGTCCCCTTAAGGAACTTAAAAGCCTGGATTGGCAATGCTTGCTTAGATATGAGAGTAAGTAACAGCAGAGATGGAAAGGCTAGAGAAATGGCAAACTACTCTGGTATCTTTGCCAAGAAAACCCCATGGAAGAGCAGGACTCAATTGAAAAATTATTCAACAACAGTAGAGATTCCTGTCAGTTTCAACCATGGCAGCTTGAAGAAAGAGATGCATGCAATCATAGATTTAATGCTAGATGGGATGGTTGGGATCATCTAGTCCAACCTGCTTTTTACAATGAAGAAAAAAGAGACCCAGGGAATTTAGTGATTTGACCAAGGTTACATGGGTAGTCCAGGTAGAACCCAGAGCTAAAAGCTGGTTCTCTGATTTTTAAATGCCGAGATGTCTCCTGCACAATAGAATTGCCATACTTGGCTTGTCTTCAGTTATATTTTGATCCCTTAGGTCACATATTTCCAAACAATCGACAAATACATTTTTTTATAAACATCTACTGTATTAGGCACTATGCTAGAAACCTGGGATACAAATACAAAGAATGAAATGATCCTCACAAAGAACTTACAAGTACATGTAAATGTATACAGCATAAATATAAAGCTCATAAATACAAATATAGACAAGAAGTTTAAATACTAGGTAGTTCGGGAGGGACTGCATATGTAGCCAGGGGAATTCTGAGCTGCATCTTAGAGGAAGTGGAGGACTCATGAGGTAGAGAGGGCATTTCTGGGCAGTGCCCAGAGACCAGAGACCTGTAATGGAGTATCATGGGTGAAGAACATAGAGAATGCCAGTGTGGATGGAGCCTGGACCAGGGAGCAATGACCAAGGAGCCAGGAAAGATAGGTTGAGGCCAAGCTGGATAAGACTTTAAAAACAGAACAGAGGAGTTTATATTGGATCTTACAGGCAATGCCTAATGGTGAGCCTCGATGGTATCCTTCTGTGTTTTACAATTAATTTCAATGGAATTCGACAATACTATATGCCAGGGAGTTACTTTACCTAGGCATTATGAAGGAGGCAGAAAGGTAGATTAATTTTTATGGGTTATGCATGGCAAATATTTCCCATTCTTTTTCCTTAACATCTCTGTTCTCCTCATCTCAAACCCATTCACTATCCTAATTTCAAACCTGTCTGCCATTGATACATCATCTTTGCTATTCTGTCTGGCTGACATTTCTGCTTATGTGTGTTGGTATGACTACCATGGACAACTCCACCAAAGGCTATTCATTCCTATTGTGTTGCTCTGACATTTTACAATTACGATTCCACATTCCAAATGGGCTCCGAGAACATTCTGAATTAGCTAAGCAAAAAAAAAATCAATCATTTTTGTATTATACTGTATATATGATATCTGATATCGTGTATCAAATTCCCACAGGTTTTGTGGGGTTGGCTAGAGTTGATAATAAGAACAAACATTTATATAGCATTTTAATGTTTGCATATTTCATCTCATTTGACTCCCTTAACAATCCTGTGAGATGGGTGCTATCATCATCTCCATTTTACAATGAGAAAACTGAGATCAGAAGAAATTAAGTGACTTGCCCACAGTCACAAAGCTAACAAGTTTCTGATGTAGGATTTGAACTTAGGTCTTCCTGACTCCAGGCCCTGAGCCCTATACCCCATGGAGCAACCACTATAGCATCAGGGAGGTCAGGCTCCATTAGGACATTGGCTTCTCTCTCCAAGTACTTTAACTAAACCCTGGTTGTGAATTAATCTCCTTTTAGGAGTTACATAAATTCCTTCTGGCCACCTGGGGCATCATTTTGTATGATGAAACAGTAACTTACTGAACAGTAAGTAATAGTTTGAAAGTGGAGAACAAGGATATCACTAGTAGATTAGATACTATGTATCCTCCATTTCACATATCCTTCTAGTTACCCTGTTGTACCAAGATAAAAATCAATGTAACGTTCCGTTTAGACACTGGGTGTATTCATGATGTCCTTATCTTGTTCAGTTGGTAGAAATTGATGTAGGAAATTATGCTCTGATGTTTAGCACACTTGCTGAGTACAGTCAGATCACTGAGTTTTCCAATCCCTCAAGGTCCCATACCTTTTTTTATAGGTTTCACTATGAATGCTAACACATTCTGAAATTGTTCAAGGCATTTAATTTGTTGCAGCAGGCCACAGGGCTTTGGGGAATCTAACATAAAGTCTTGTTAAAAGGATGCTTCATGGCCACAGACTGAACCTGTAGCTCTGTTCTGGGTGCTTTGGGATGCACTTCCCTTAGTAGTGTAAGCCTAATGGTAAGATGGTGTGGATGGCTTGACCCAACCCCTCTCCCCTCCAGGAAAACTACTCAAACACACAAATACTGGGTTGCCTTAAATCAAAAGCCCTGTGGATGGGCAGCTTGAGACATGGTTTTCCACGAAGTTGGAAAACAGTTCAGAAGCCCACCAAATTATTCAGTACCACACATCGTTCACCCTAACCGTAAGAGTTAAGTATCTCAATTTTCTTCTCCTACACAAGGAGTGCCTCACCGAGGTGCTGAGATGGCACTGAGCTCTCAGAAGCTTTGCCAGTAGACAGCAAGTTCTGACAGATTCTCCCAAGCTGGCAATGCTTCACGAGTGAGCCTGGTGCAGACTGTCTGCTTGATTGTCTGAGATCTAGCTTAGCTAAATTTGGGGAGGCTCATTTATTAGAAGACCTGCCACTAGGTGAGACGTTTATATTATTTTTTATCTTTTTTTTGAGAGAGTGATCCACGAAAGCAGACAAAAATGGACCCAGTCTTGCTTCTACAGGAAATGAGTGGTAGAAAAGTGGGCACATCCTTCTTAGATTCTCTACCAACTTGAATTTAGTGGTTGGGATGCTTAAAAGCCAACTTTCATTCTTCACAACATCTATCATCCTTCACCTTCTCTCCGCTAACAGCCAACACCAGAGGGAGGCCCTCATCATTTCACATCTGGATGATTACAATAGCTTGCTGATTGGTCTCCTTACCTCAAGTCTCACCCCACTCCAACCCATCTTCCATTCAGCTAGCCAAGTGGTGATTTTTCTAAAGTTCAGATGTGATCTGTCATCCCTACTCAACCCCAGTGGATCTCTACTATGTCCAGGATAAAATATAACATCCAATATTTGGCTTTAAAAGTTTTTGTTTTGCTTTTCTTTTTTTACAACGTGGCCTCTTCCTTGGTTTCTAGCTTTCTTACTCTTCTCCCTTTCGTATACATTGTGATCCTATGAAACTGAACTACTAGGTGTTCCTTACACAGAACACTTCATTTTCCCACTAGATGCCTTTTCATTGACTTTCTTTGATGTCTAGAAAGTTGTCCTTTGGCATCTCTGCCTCCTGGTTTTCTTCAAGATTCAGTTCAAATGCCACCTTCTTCAAGAGACCTTTCTCATCTTCTCCCCAGCCCCCAGGGCCTTCATTCCAAGATTACCTTCCATCTACCATCCTGTATATACATAGTTGTTTGTATGTTGTCTCCTCCATTAAAAGGCATGTTCTTTGACAGCAGGTATTATGCTCTTGCCTTTCTTTGTATCTCCAGGACTTAGCCAGTGCCTAACACATAGGAAGTGCTTGATAAACACTGATCTGACTGACTGATACCCTACCTCAGCATATGGACCACATCCACATTGCCATTCTCACCATATATAAAGTCAGAAGATATCCAGTAGTTGCAGTTAAATTACAATAAAATGTGTGGTTTCTCCTGTAAGAAGCAAAGGAATTGGTGGTGTTGACTTCTCTGTATGCCCAAAGGCAATAAGCAACGTTATTCCATGGGGCACCTGGTCATGTCTCCTTGCAGTGCTCATGACCAGGCTAAGCAAACAGACTATGATGAAGACAGCAAGAGCATCTGTTATAGAGGCCAAAGAAGTTGGTAATATCTGTGAAGAACTTGGCACCATCTGTCAAATTAAGTGAATGTATACCTTGATACTTTGTGATATCAATAAAAAAAGAGGATGACCAAAATTTTGTCAGAAAATACAGTTCAGCATCAAGAAATAAAAGTACCAAAGGCTTGGAGATGACACAGAAGCCTCCCACATGGGTATACAAACACATCTATATCTTCCCCATCCTTAAAAAAACAACAAACCCCTTGATCCTTCTCTGCTAGCTATCATCCCATATCTCTCCTTTCTTTCTCTGCTGAAGTCCTTGAAAAAGTCATCTTTTCTTGTGCTTCTACTTTCTCTCCCCACTCTCTTCTAAATCCCCTATAATCTGCTTCTAACCTCATCATTCTATTTTAACTGCTCTTTCTTTCCAAAATTACCTAAGATCTCTTTGTTGTCAAATTTAGTGGCCATCTTTCAATTCATAGCCTTTTTGATCTCTTTGCAGCATTTGTCCCTGTTGATCATCTCCTACTGGATACTCATGGCTTCTATGAGTTTTCAAAATATGGGTTTCTAGATCACTTGAAATAACTATACAGCCCAATAGGGGTCCAAAGTCCATAAGTTGGGAACTACCATTATAACCCAACCTCTTCATTTTATAGATGCAACAAGTGAGGTCTTAAAGGGTACAGTGACATTTTCGAGGTCAAATTGTGAACTCAGAATCCTAGCCCACTGTACTTTTCATTATACCATATTTCTTCTTAGGGACCTTTTCTTTGAATTCTGTTTTGATCTTTTTGTATTAACAGAAACCTAAGAATGTTGCTTTCTACATAATTCTCTGCAGTGAAGGATGCCTTTTTTCTTATTCATTCCAACTCATAAGGTTAGGAAGAAGGGTTGGCATACTCATTGCTCCATCACTGTCATTCAACAGTCTCAATTATTTCAAAGTCATACTATCTTTTTATATAACTCTCTCTTCATCTTTATCATGGTCATTTACTCATTTCTAGGATATTCTCCTCTCTCTCTCAACAACTGGCTTTCAATCTTTCTTACTATTAGATTTTCAACTCTCATCTTTGGCAACATTAAAAGTCCATTTTGAAGAGCCTTCTAAGACCTGACCTTCCTTCCAGTTTCTCACCTCCAGTGACTATCATCTTCATTTCATTTCTGTCACTCACAGACATATTACACTTAAGACATTATTAGTTGGCACTACTTTATCTCCAAAGCATTCAGTTCTGAAGTTGCCTTCCTTGACCACAACCTTTTATCTTTTCCATTTCTCCTGCACCTTCACTTCCAAAAAACCACTCAATCATCATTTCAATTTCTAGTCCCTTGATCTCTCTCTGATCTCCCAAGGTTATCCCTTCTTCCAGCTTTAATTTGTCTTCTTACCTAAAATTACCGTGCTTGATCTTTTTTCCCCTAACATCCTAGAATACTCTCCTATAATACTTAACACATTCTGTATTATAGGGCAGGAATGTATGTACCTGTAAGTTTTGTGGGTAGGGACCACATCTTTTCTTATCTTTCCACAACATAGAACATTGTTGTTTGAACTGGACAGGGATTTGACTAGTGTAGGAAATTCCTGGTGTGGGAACACCCTCTACCGATACAGGTCAGCAATTCATCTGTTAGCTGAAGTCATAGAGTTGTGAGGGACCCTGAAGGGTTAAGTAAACTTGTCTATTATCATATAGGTAGTGTGTGTTAAGGGAGATGAGTAGAAAAGGATTTGAATCTACATCTTCCCACCTTCAAGACCAACCTTTTATCTTCTACACCACATTGTCTCTCAATATGTACCTGTCATAGGTAAGTGCTTAATAATTTTTATTTTTTTCTGAATTGAAGTAAATTATTAGGACGTCTGAATTGGATGAGAAAAAAGGAGAGGTTACTAGGAGGAAGAGAAGTAATGTTGAAAATACTGGAGGGCCAGTTTTGAACTCCCCAAAACCAGAAAGCTTTGCTAGATGCTCACATACTTGACATTACTGTACTACGATATCACACGGCACGTGACGTCTTGAATTGGGACACACGTAAGCTTTTTGGCTTGAGCCCCAGGCAAAGCAGCTGGATACTGTTAAAGCAAGTCCTCCCCTTAGCTCCATGTGCCCTTGGATCTGAAACAGACGTTCTCCTTATCTGGATGAAAGCTATTTTTTTTATGGTAGAATTTTTTTCTTTTTTCCATTGGTTGTCCCATTTATAAAAGCCTACATAGGCGGTGGATGGTGTGGGTGAATTTGGTTGACACCATTATTTCCTTATGACCCAAATCATGGTAATTCCACAATCCATACCGAATCAATATCCAGCAAAGCTGTGTTCTCAATGCTGTGTGTTTGCTTAACAGATTGAGGCAGTGCCGCAGTAAAATTATAGTTGGGTAAGTAAATCTTGTGTCAGAGGAAGGTTTATTGTGCTAATGTTGCTCTTTAACCCTGCAGCTGGGAATAAATTTTTAAGTAAAAAAGCACTATCCCTCGCAAGGATATGCACATTCTGAAACCTTCTAAGCAGCATTTTTTTCATGGTTTAGCATGCCAACTTCACAGGAACAGGAAATGAGGTGTTAGAATTCTGCTTTTCTGGCTGGGCAGCCCCTCCATTGACTTTCTACGTAACCACTGTAGCATTCTGTGACTTAGTTTTATTGGAAATAACATTGATTCTGGAGTCAGAGGCCCTTGGTTCAAATCCCAGTTCTGACACATAGTACCTATGTGACCTTGGGCAAGTCATTTAAACTCTCTTTACTTCAGTTTCCTCATGTGTACTAGTTGGACTAGGTGTTCTTGAAGGTGTCTTGTAACTCTAGAGCTATGATCCTATGAAAACGAGGCCCTAGAGAGGCAAAGTGATTTGGCCAATCACACAATGAGTTAGTGGCAGGTTTCTATCACTCCAAGGAAGCTAGGTGGTGCAATAGATAGAGTGCTAGGTTTGGAGGCAGGAAAACTCCCCTTCAGGAGTTCACATCTGGCCTCAGACATTTCCTAGTTGCATGACCCTGAGCAAGTCACTTAACCCTGTTTGCTTCAGTTTCCTCACTTGTAAAAAGAAATGGGGAAGAAAATGGCAAATCACTTCTGTATCTTTGCCAAGAAAACCCCAAATGGGGTCACAAAGAGCAGGACACGATTGAATAGCGGCAACAAACTATATCAACCCATATTGCCTCTTATGTATCTCTGTCTACCCAATCACAGTGTTTACAACGGAATCCACAGAAAAGACTCAAGAAATAATTGATAAATGAATACACAAACGACTGAATTAACAAAAGGAATGACTCCCTGTTTCCTTTAACCCGCATTAACACCCCAATGCGTCATATGCCTCATCTTACATGTCCTGGAGTTGTACAATGCACAAGTTCTTAAATGGTACCAACAGCAGAAAGTAAGAAGATAATATTTTTCAGTTAACCAGGCTACCAGTAAAAGGAAGGTGGAGTTTATTCTGTTACTAATCATTAAGATAGACTTTATTGAGTAATCTGGGTTCAAATGGTTTACTTTTTATTTAAAAATCCGTGTTGGATCGTCCTGACATTTAGACAACAACGAAGATTACTTTGGAGACTTCTGAGAAAACCAGCTCGATGTGTCTTTTTCCATTAAGCTACTGACCCAGACAATAATTCCTCGATAACACAAGGCTAAAGCGGAGCGTCTAATTAGAGGAGGGTGTCACGAGCCTGGATGGATCTGCTTTTTCTGGCATCACTCATTACTATTTTCACATTTCATACACAGAAGGATTTACTTTTACTCAGAAGAAAATATGTTGAAGAGGTGGGAGAGGGGAGATGAGTAGAAAGGAATAAATGATGAAAAAATCAATTCCAAAAATGTATTGTCACTTATTTTCTTCCTTTCCTTCTTTCCTCCCTCCTTCCCTTTCTTTCTTTTTTCTTTCCTTCCTTCCTCCCTTCTTCCTTTCTTTCTCTTTTTAAAATTCTTTCTAGATCTGCTTTTCAGACAGTGCAAAATGAATATATGTACAAAATCTGCCTCCTGTCCCAGAAGAACGTCATTCCTAGCCTTGGACAAGGAGCTACCTTCTAGATCATAAAGAGGGTAGAGAGCATAGGCTCACTCAGTGATTCAGTCTGTAGAACAAATGATTACTATTAAAATAGGAAGCATTTTGAAAATGGGCCTGGCCCTGCCAAGAGCCCCACTGAATTAAGCATGGCTTGTTTTAAATGGGCTACCCTGCATAAGTGATACTGTATTTATCTCCCAAGGGCTTCTGACACTCCAGACCATGAAAAGCTATTATGTAGGCTGGAATACCTCCTCCAGGCCTCTGTAGAAAACCTTTTAATGTGATTTAGAGTGTAGGTATCTGATGAGGACAGAAAGCTTTGTCCAGACGGGAAGTTCATTGCATCGGCGAACTACTCAAATTATCTGTAAAAGATGTGATCCTCAGCAATGTGTCTCAGTGGAGTCTTCCTGCCGATCATCAGACCAATGGTGGCAAAGGAATCCATACTTAGAATGGTCGCAGGGATAAAAGTATACACTGCTACTCCTTTGCTTTTATGCTGAAGGATAGCTTTGGCCTGAAAATCAGTCTGAAAAAGGCCCAGAATGGACAAGGCAGAAGAAAAAAAAACCCAACATTCCACCAAAAAATCCCAATTAATGGACAGGAGAACCTTCTTCTTCCATGATCTGTTTCCATTTAAAGGACCAAATACAAAGATAGCTTTTGGGAGCCTTTATCTGAGAGTCATCTTGTTTGATGCAGGCATGAAAAGATCACAAACAGCCCCAATCAGATCTTTTTGATCTGTTTTTCTCTAAGTATGTATGCACTGGTAAATTATACATTGAGGCATTCCTGGGGTGACCAATTCCTTCCCTTTTAATACACTTTTCCCATTCTGACAGGGATCTTCAGTGGCTTGGAATAATCCTCTTCAATTGACAAAAGAAGCCCCCAATTTCTAAGTTTTTGAACCATTAGTGGCTGATCAGTTGCAACAAATATGCTGCCACATTGGTGCTGCCTGACTTGATGATTGAATTTTAAATATTCATGATGGATGGATGTCTGTGTGCATAGAATTGACAGCATGAACTGCAGCTTCTCGCTGGGGCACCGTTAGAGACGAGACAGAAGCAGCACAGGTCGGAGGTTTCCTGGTTAAATATTCCAATCGTTAAAAAAAATTATTCCATCCTGTAGATCCAGCACAGTATTAATTCAGGGAGATACAGAGTTCTGCAAATAAAACCCAAATGTAATGGGCAGAAACTTGACCTTGAGATTTGTCCTGATTATCTTCCCCCAAAATCACAAAGCCAACGTCAAAGCACAAATGGCAATATTTTCATTTTTTTCCCCTAAACAATTTTTGACAAAATTCCCATTTTTATAATTAATTTATTTGTTTTCAGTTTTCAACAATCACTTCCATATGTTTTAAATTTTCTCCCCCTCCCCAAAGTGGCATGCAATCTTAAGTGGGTTCTACACATATATTCTTATTAAACACATTTTCACGTTAAGTAACGTTGCAAAGAAGAATTAAAATGAATAGAAGAAACCAAACTAAAACAAAATATAACAAAATAGAAAATGGTCTGCTTCATTCTGCATACCCACTCCATAGTTCTTTCTCTGGACGTGGATGGCATTTTGCCTCAAGTCCTTTGGGAATGTTTTAGGTTCTTGCATTGCTGTGAAGGGCTAAGTCTATCAGAAACAGTCCTCACACACTATGGATGTTACTGGGTATAATGTTCTGGTTCTGCTCATTTCACTCAGTATCAGTTCATATAAATCTTTCTGGGTTTTTCTGAAGTCTGCCTGTTTATCATTTCTCATAGCACATTATTCCATTATAGTGATATACAACTTGTTCAGTCATTCCCCAATTGATGGACATCCCCTTGATTTCCAGTTCTTGGCCACTACAAAAGGAGCTGCTATAAATATAAATATTTTTGCACATGTGGGTTTTTTTCCCCATATTTATGATTTCTTTGGGACACAGACCTAGAAGCAGTATTGCTGGATTAAAGGGTATGCACAAAATTCCTTTTTTAAAAAATGTATGTGTTGAGTGGACAGGCAAATAAATGGAGGAAAACAAATTGAAAGAGTTTGACCAAGACATAAGTATAAAATACATGGTGAGGGTCAGGGGGAAAGTCTGATTTTCCTGTGACTGAAAGAAAAGGAAGCTTCTCAAGACTGGAGGCTTTTTAAGGGCAAAGGGCTGGCTTGTTTTCGTTGCAATCACCAGTACCTAGCACAGAGCTTTGCACACAGTAAGAATTTCATAAACGACTTCTTGAGTTTTAGAGAAATTCTAGGGATGGAAGGAAGTAGGGCCATGTGGCAGGAAGAAAGACCATCCTTTTTGTGCTGTGATCTGAAGCCAAATTCATTCTTTGGTCAGTATTTGTGGTTAAAGAAGAATAAAAGGAAGTTTCTATGGTAAATGCTAATAGTAGCCCAAACATGAGATGAACACCCCTGTCCATCTGGATTCTCAAAGCTAGAACGGGAGCAAAAATGTACTTGTTTTTGGAGTCCAAGGACTTCAGTTCAAATCATCCTCTGACACTTAATCCATGTATGACCTTAAGTGAGTTACATAACCTCTTTGGATTTGATTATCCTAATCTGTAAAGTGATGATGACTCCTGAGGTCCCTGTTGGTTCTCAATTTGTGATCCTAAGACCTTTGACTAAGCCACAGACAGACTGACAGTGGTGAAACCACAGATCATAAAAGGTCTGAAGCCAACATACTAACTGCAAATTGATATGGCTGCCTGAATCCTTCAAATGATAAAGGGATATAAGAAAGAATATTCTGACCCTATGAAATAGTAGATAATTCTAAAAAAAAAAATAACCCACAGCCTTGTGACTGGTAGGCCACTGAAAAATGTTTTTTTGGCCTGGCCTTGAAATAAGAGATAACTTTGCACAAGCAACACAGTTACAAATCAGAAAGTGGGAATGGCTGGGCAGTTAGGTTGCGCAAAGGATGAAATGCAGGGCATGAAGGCTACTCTTTTTGAGTTCAAATCTGGCCTTAGACACTTACTAGCTGGGTGATCCTGGGCAAGTCACTGAACCCTGTCTGCCTCATTTCCTTACCTGTAAAATGAGCTGAAGAAGGAAATGGCAAACTATCCTAATATCTTTGCCGAGAAAAACTCAAATGGGGTCATGGAGAGGCAGACATGATTGAAAAATGCCTCAACTCAAAGCAGGGTGATTAGTATAGAAAAGATAATAGAGCAAGAAACAATGTGGTAGAATGGAAAGAGCACTGATTCTTAAATCAGAGGACCTAGGTATAATTTCCAGCTGTAATGCTTACCACATTTATGAAATTGGACAAGTCAATGACATCTCCATGGACCTCAGTTTCCCCAGGTGTAAAATGAAGCATTTGTACTTGATGACTTCTGAGGTTTGAGCTCTAGGCATCTGATCCTAGGTCAATTAACTTCTTTCCTGCATTTCAGTTTCACCATCTTTAATATAAGGTGCATATACAGGTATGTTTGCATGCCTGGTATTTACTTGTGTATATATTGTACTCCTCAGTAAAATGTAAACTTCTCAAGATCATAGACATTTCCCTCTAGTTCCCTGGCCTAGAGAGTCTCTGAGGTGCTTTCCAAATCCCAATCTATGATTCTATTACTGGAAACCTTGTACAGCATGTGGGGATATTTCCCTGGGCACTTAGGGTAATGGGGACATCAGAAAAAATGGAAGCTGATGGCCCTGGAAGTGCCACCAGACTATTTGGGGGAGCCAAATAATGGGGATGGGGCCCCTGGATAGGGCAATGGGAACAGAATGTGTACCAAGGATGAGTGTCCTAAGTGAAGTAGACAGAGAGGGTGGTTAAGGCCAGGGTATTGGGCCTGGCTCTTTTTTCCCCTGTGTCTTATTAGTGGGTAAGGAATTTGTGGGTTTCTGTTGATTGAAGATCAAGGCTTGTGCTGTTCCAGAGTCCACACACCACATATGCCAGAAGTGGTGCAGTGAGTCAGAACCACAGAATCTTGGGAAGGGTCCTCAGAGGCTAACAGAGACATGAGTGAGAGGGAGCCGATCTTCTCCTGCGGCAATCCACTCGCTTCTGGATGGCCCTAATTATTAGGAAGTTCTTGCCTGACATCAAGCTGAAATCTGTCTCTCTGAAACTGCCACCCACTGATGCTGGTTCTGCCCTCTGGGGCCATGCGGAAAAAGTCTAATCCCGCTTCCCCATGACAGCCCTTCAAAGGTCTGTAGACAACTATCGTGTCCCCTTTGGATCTTCTCCTCTCTGGGCTGAACATCCCCAGTGCTTCCAAACAACTCTTCCATGGAGCGATTTTAAGGCTCCTCACCACCCTGCCCTTGTCTGAATGCTCCCCAGTCTATCCACGACCCAGCTAAAATGTGGTACTCAGCATTGAATATGATATTCTAGATGTGATGTGACCAGGGAAAATCACAGAGGGAAGGAATGGCAGAAGGGAGGGAGGCAGGAAAGAAGGAAGGAAGGGAGGAGAGAGGATAAATGCCTCCTATGTTCCAGGCACTGTGGTAGGCACTTTACAAATTTTACCTCATTTGATCCTTGCAGAAAGTTTCTATTATTAACTCCATTTTACAATAGAAGAAACTGGGGCTATGGGAAGTTAAGTGATATACCCAGGGTCATACAGTTAGTATCTGAGGCTGGATTTGAACTCAGGTCTCCTTGACTCCAGGCCCAGTGTACCACCTAGCTGGTATCACCCAGCTGTCCTGTTTTAGAGTCTATGCTTCTATTCATGAAATCCAAGATTATATCACATCTTTCATTCAGTTCAATTCAGTGAACATTCATTAAGTGTAACTATATAGCAGACAATGTACTAGGGACCAAGGACATAAAGACAAAACTAAAATATAGTTCTTGCCCTCAGGAAGCTTATGTTAGACTGCGAGGGAGTAGGGAAAACATTAGGCAAATAGATACATAGAGAATCTAGAAAAAAGAAATACAAAATAATTTCAGGGGAGTGCCAGGAATAATGAACTTGGGTGGAGGCAGGGATCAGGAAAGGTTTCAGGTAGCATTTGATCTATTCCCCCAGGTAAAGACCAAGGACACCAAGAAGTGGAGGTAAATGATGAAAGTGCTTGGACAAAAGCATGCAGGCTGGAGATGAACACCCAATATGAAAGTGAGCACCAAGTACAGTTTGGCTAGAATGTAGAACAGGATGGGGGGGATGCTGTGAGGTAAATGTGAAATAAATCTGGGAAGAAAGGTGGAGGCTGATTGTAAAGCACACCTTAATGTTACATCACAGTGCTGACTGGCACTGACCTTGCAGTCCACTAAAATCCCCAGATCTTTATTTGAGAAGAACGCTAGCCACATCACCCCTTTATGAAGGGGTTAAAAAAACCATACACCTAAGTGTAAAATTTTATATTATTCCTATTAAATTTCATTTTGTTAGGTTTGGCCCACTGTTTTAGTGTATCCTGCCCTCCTTGGTTACTGACTCTGACATCCAGAGTGTTAGCGATGGCTTCCAGATTTGTGCCATCTACAAAGATGAAAACAGGCCATTTGTGGCTTTAACCAAGTCACTGATAAAAACAAGTTCAATGGCACTGGGCCAAGGACAGATGCTTGCAACACTTCACTACAGACTTCCTTCCACATTGACAATGACCTATTAATAACTGTTCTTTAGGCCTGGATGCTCAACCAATCCCAAACCAACTCAATGATCCTATCATCTCATCTCTATCTCTCCATCTTTTCTTGGAGTGGGGTCTATTATTCCTGGGGCTACAAATACTGTGGGCTGAATTTTTTCAAGTTTTGTTAAAGTCCTGAAATCCTTTCCAAAACAAAAATTCTATGACTGTAACTCTTATTTGCCTGGTCTTATCCCCTTAAGAATCAGCCTAATGTCTTTCAGCCTTGTGGATCCATCTAATTTGTGTAGCTGGGATTGGGCATGTCACAAAATAAAACAAGGGAGAAGAGTTTTATTAATTCTAAGCCTCTGAGTGATTTTATATACAAAGACAGATGTGAAGGCATTACTTAAATCTGACAAAACAAATTCTAAAATAGTGCTTTATGTCAATGGGCCTTGCTCTACTGTTCTCTCAGCTAACCCTATGTACTTTACGGTCTTCTTCACAGCATGGGTCCTGGGATATCCTTGTTCCAAATGTGGTCCTGGTACCCAGCACTGGTATGACTATAGCCTGCAATGTTACTTTCCATAGACCCTTCTGTCTTTGAACTTGACTCCTTCCTCCTTTCCTCTACCTCTGTGAGATAGCTTATCGGTGGCAGCTGATTACAAACATAGGTCTCTGTGCCTGGAAATTAGAAAGGGGTATATTTGGGAGAAAGATCAAATGGAAATCAGGAATCTGGTTGAAAAACAAGGTAGAGGGGGAAAGTAGAAAACTGACACTATCTGATATCTCCTTCCAGCAGAAAGGAAAGAAGGATTACAATTTGCGTCAAACCTCTTTGGAAAGCCTTCTTCTAAGATCTGCTCCTTTCACTCCTCTCAATCACAGCCCTACCCAAAGCCATTTTACTAGAGGCATCACATTACCTACAGTAAGAATGTGCTGTACTATTTTCTTCAATTTCTCCAAATACCAAGGGTCAAGAAGTGAAGTATATAATGCTTTGATACAGTAAGTCCCACTAGTACACACAATAATCTCCTCAATTCAGGATGCTCCCTTGCTATAGGACTGCTACAGTCAAGAGAACCTGGGATCCAATCCCAAGTCAGAAACTTACTAGCTGTGGGACAACTGGCAAGGCACCAAACCATTCTGAGCTTCAGTAACCTTGTGTGTAAAGTGGTGGGAATGACAATCGTTTGGTATTCTTCACTGGGTTATTGTGGTGATAAAATAATGTAGGCAAAATGCTTTGCAAACTTTAAGGAACTAAATAAAGGTCACTTATTATTGATTAATATATCCGTCTGGGAGGGAGTACTTAGCTTTCAGAGCATATAAAAATAGGTAGCAAGCTGAATCTCAACCATGGCTGTAGTTTCCCAACCCTAGTGTAATGGATAAAGAGATCTTCCAAGTCTCCTCTGGAATCAGAAAGATTTGGGTTCAAGTACTGTCTCTAATAAGTACAAACTGTGAATTTTGAGCAAGAAATAACCTTTCATTCAACCAGCATTTAAGTACCTATCATGTGCATACAAAAGGAACAAAATTCCTGCCTTCAAGGAGCTTACGTTCTACATGAGGGTGGGGAAGGTGGAATGTAACTGCTCACAGAAAAGTAAATAAGGAATATATTTTTTAAAAAAAACACAAGGTTGACTTGAAGGTAGAAGTCAGATGGAGCCAGAAGAGCATGCTGGTTTTTGAAAAGTCATACAAACTAAAGACCAAATTGCCAACATTCACTGGATTTTACAGGAAGCAAGGGAGTTCCAGAAAAAATGTCTAATTGTGCTCAATTGACAACACGAAAGCCTTTGACTGTGTGGATCATATCACAATATGGCAAGTCTTCAAAGACATGGGAGCAACAGATCATCTTATCTCCTGAGGAACCTGGATGTCGGTCAGTTAGCAACAGTTAGAACCATACAAGGAACAAATGATTGGTTTGAGATTGGAAAAGAAGTACAACAAGGCTATAGATTGTCATTTTTATTTTATTAAATTTAAAATTAAATTCATTTTATTTTATTAAATAATGTCATTTAAGTTATATGCTGAATACATTATGCAAAATTCCAGGCTGGGTGAATCAAAAAACAGAATTAAGGTTGCTAGAGAGCTATCAACAATCTCAGATATGTAGAAGATACCATTCTGATGGAAGGAAGTAAAGAAGAATGAAAAAGTCTCTTGATGATGGTGAAAGAAGAAAGCATAGAAGCTGGCTTGAAGCTTAACATAAAAAAACAACATCATGGCAATGGGTCCCATCTCTTCCCGGCAAAGAGAGGAAGAAGAAATGGTAGCAGTGTCAGCTTTTATATTCTTGGGCTGGAGATTAGTGCTGACCGTGACTCTAGACATGATATTAAAAGACATTCCTTAGAAGGAAAGCTATGGCAAATCGGGACAGTATGCTAAAAATCAGAGACATCACCTTGCCAACAAAGGTCTGTACGTTTGAAGCTATGGTGTTTCCAAGAGTTCTGTGTGACTATGAGAGCTGGAAAGGAAAGCTGCAAGGAAAGCCACAGAAATGATGCTTTTGAATTGTGGTGCTGGAGAACACTTTTGAGAGTCTCTTGGAGAGCAGGAGATCAAATTAGTCAACACTTAAAGAAATGAACTCAGGCTATTCACTAGAAGGACCGATATTGAAGCTTAAGTTTAAATACTTTGGCCACATAATGAGAAGACAGCAATCACGGGAAAGGATTCTGATGTTAGGGAAGATTGAAGGCAAAAGGAGAAGGGGACAGCACAGGATGAGTGGATAAATAGTGTTGTGGAAACAACGAACATGAGCTTGGACAGACTTCAGGAGATCGTGGAAGGCAGAGAGCCTAGCATGCTGCTGTCTATGGGGTCACAAAGTGTGGGACATGAATAAACAGCAACCACAACAAAAATATTGATGAAGTCAGTGCCAATATTGATGAAGTCAGTGCCTACTTGAAGGGCAAAAGCAAGTCTGATTCTACGACAGGGTCAGCATCTTGCTGCATGCCTCCTGGACTGTCAATCTTTCTTCCTGACTCACAAGATTCATCTAAAGAAAACTGGATGATATTTTGACTTTTAAAATCTGATTTGCCCTGCTGATGCGTAAGATTATAGGCAAGTGAGAGAGGAAAGGAATGAAAAATGAGAGGGGAGGGAGGAGAAAGAGAGAGGGAGGAGAAAGAGAGAGGGAGGAGAAAGAGAGAGGAAATTTAGGAAAAATCTTCCTAAATATGTCAACATATTTAGGCAGCAGTAATCTTAAATACTTGCAAAACCCATAATAACTTTCTCCATCATTTCTTCTGTTCAAATAGCAGGATCTGGTTAAATACTGAAGGATTTGAGGGTAAGGCGAAGTGTGACTTCACCGGCATGGGCTGGACAGGCTTCTATCAAGCCCCAAGATTCTTCTTCAGACAGAAAGGGAAATAGTGTGGCCAGGACCCATTCAGCTTGTAGGGAGAAGCCCTCTACTCTGATTATGAAAACAGAGGCTGTCTGAAGGAAGACAGGAGACTTTTCCATCGCTGGAGTTTGGTTTATTAAACCAAACTCATCAGGCCCCAAGCTGAGAAGCCTGGATGGGAAATGATATGGGGGCAGCTCTCCTTCCATGGCATAACTCTCACTGAGTAAGCCAAGAAAATGGGTCTATGGAACACTGCCTCATTCTGTGTATATGATTCAAATTTGGGTCATGATGATGACATAGCACATTTATCCCAGGATTTCTACAATAGGTCCCAGAGCCTAGAACAACAATAAAAAAAATAGTCATAAAGGGGTGTGTGTGTGTGTGTGTGTGTGTGGGTGTGTGTGTGTGTGTGTGTGTGTGGGGTGTGTGTGTGTGTGTGTGTGTGTGTGTGTGTGTGTGTATGTGGGTGTGTGGTGGGGAAAGCCCTCAGAGTTAGGAGGATCCGAGTTCAAATCCTGTCTCATATACTTACTAGCTACGTAATCTATACAGGTCACTTAACCCCTCATAGTTCCAGTTTTCTCAGTTTTTAAACGGGACTAATAATGACACTTACCTTACTGGGTATTATAACAATCACATGAAGTTATATGTGTGTGTGCTCATGCACATATCCATGCATGTATATTACATGCACATATGTGTGTATGCATGACTATACATATATAAAGCACTTTGCAAATCTTAAAGCTCTATATAAATGCTATTCGTCATATTATAATTACTAAAATTCAGCCTCTGGCAATAACAAGTTATATAATCTAGGATCAAACACTTAACCTTTCCCAGTCCCAGGAAAATTCCTAGGATTTATTGAGTACCTCACAGGTAGGTTTTCAGAACTGCATTGGTACAGCAAAGGAAGTTGCCCAAATTAATGAGACCAGAGATCCCTCCCCTATTGGGATGTATACTCTCACCATTAAATTCCTTCTGGATGCCCCTGAGAAGTCAGGGGCTACACTAGGAGAGCACCCATGCTGGCAGGTTCTGTCATATTCGAGAAGGTCTGAGTATAAGCCTAACATCTTGTCTAGCTTAGCAAAGTTTAAAGAGGTTCATTACTAAGATGGTCAAAAGGTGATGGATTTTTTGAACCACAGAAATGCTCAAAGAACTTTTACTAAGTTATAGAGGCAGTGTGCTGGAGTCAGCTCAAACATCCGCCGATTGTTAAATTTTCATTAGTAGTATTTGCACCTTAGAAATCGGCAAATGCCACATGTGGGTTGGACTTCTTTTGTTGATTGTCTAGACTTAAGAAAGTGATGGAGAAAATGTTAATAAGAACAAAAATTAAGTGTGTTGAACATACTTTCCCCCCAGGATGGTTGATTGTTAAACATTTATCGCATACTCCTTTGGGAGTGCACATAGTAGGTATTTACCAAATGCTTATTGACTGACTTCCCATTGGCAGAATATCAGATCCCTGAAGTACTGAGGTATAAGGATTCACACACATAATGCTTGATAATGCCCCATGCTAGTTAAGACTTTTCCTGATCTTGCTAATGCACTCACTCTCCCTTTTGAAATGACTCTGTATACATTTTGACCTCACTTATCTGCATCCCTCCATAGAATGTAACCCCCCTGACCTCAGAAAGTTTTTTTTTACCAACTTTTCTTTGGATTTCCACCACCTAGCATGGTTATCTACACACGGTAGACACTTAGTAAGTGCTAGTGGTCTGAATTGGCCTCTCTGTGTAGTGGGGAAGGCATTGGATTTGGATTCAGAAAATCTGGTTTTCAATCAGTCAAATCTGGGTCACTTACTCTCTGTGTGACCTTGGACAAATTAATTAATCTCTCTGGGTCTCACTTTCCTGATCTATATAGTGAGAGGGTTGGACTAGGACTAAATCTATGAATCTATGAATAAATACACACACACGCACGCACACCAAGAACAACTATTTAACAGCACCGAAATAAAAAGCCTTATAATTTAAAACAACAAAATGAACCCAAAGCAAATATCAGAGATATTAAACACCAAAAGAAAAAGGGAGGAGGCATTGGCTTAACCTAGAATACTGCTCTGAGATGGAGAGAGAGATTTTAGCAACCTGATTAAAACAAGAATAAGAACAATAAATAAGAAGCAATCTGTCTACCATCAACCATTTGACAATCCAGACAATCCTTGTAGCCATCCAAAAATCTTTACTGAAACACAAGTATTTCAGTAGATATGGTTTTAAAATCATGAAATTAACAATTGTCAAAGAGAATGATTTAGTTTTCTAAGAACAAAAAAGGATTATATACAAAGTTAAATTTTTGTGTGAATTGTGTGTAAAATTTGTGAATTGTTTCACAAATGCTTTTTGTGGGGAAGAGGAAGGAGTGGAGGTTGTGGTGCTAGGCATCTGTTAATTCCCTAGTTATGTAAATCAATTCTTTCTGTCTGCAGATCAGTAATTCATCTTTAAAGTTTCAGAGATGTATCTAGGGGCCCCATATGGTTGAGACCTTTCTACAGTCATACAACTAATATGTGGTAGAGGCAAAATCTGAACCTACGTCTTCCTGGTTCCAGGACTGGTCCTCTAAGTACAATCCTTTGCTGCCTTTTACATAGATACATCCCCAGAAGACAAGTGAGGAAGGGGGAAATGGAGATACAGTGTTAAAGGGAACACCATTTTTCCATTTCAAATTCTGAGATTCATTTTCGACTCTTCCCATTCCCTTACCCCCATGCCTCCTCCCTCACCTCTACCCCTTTGTCCCATTAGCTCAAGCCTCTTTAAAAGACCCCAGACAAGTAGCTCTCCAAGCTTTGGCTGGACTGACAGGGATCTTGCTCCTCTAAGAAACATCTATTTTGGACAGCTTGAACTAGCATGAAGTTCTTCCTTACATTGCACCCAAACCTGCCTCTGTGTCCCTAGTCTAGTTCAGGTTGTATTGCAGAGTGGACTTGGAATTAAAATAATCATATAGAGTGCTTAATAAATGCTAGGTGATGAGACTTGATATATGTGATCTCATTTGGTGTTTACAAAGGTCCTATGAGGTAAGAGTGACTATCATCCCCATTTTATAAAAGAGAAAACTGAAGTTCAGAATGGTTAAGGGACTTGCCAAGGTTCATATTATGTTCTAAGTATCAAAGGGAGGAATTACACCTGGGTCTTTCCTACTCCAAGTGGAGCACTATGTCCATTCACCGTGGTTCTTTCCTTACATACACATATATGTATATATTTATTGTACATGTGCACATATGCATATTTGTGTAACTGTATTCTCCTGACCACTCTACCAATCTTTGCTTCAGGCTCCTGATTTATACAATTGGGACAATATATATACTACCTTCCTCACACATTTTTGTTGGGAAAGGTCTGTGTAAACATTAAAATGCTTCCATATAAATGGGAGTTACTATATATCAGCAATTCCCATTTTACTTCTTCATCTTCAGCCTAAAAAATAGGCAGTTTTGTCAGTGAGACTACTCCCTCCACTGACAGAGATCATTGCACCTTCTGTCTATCTTAGCAAACCACCTAGGAAAGTGGGAGCAACCCCCCAAAACCTGCTGCCCTGCAGTCAACTTTGTGATGAGATTTTCTAAGCTTGTCTAGCCTGGTATTCAGCCCACAAGTATACACACCGTCAGTCAGTCCATTATCAGTTTCATCCTTCTGTCTTGCTTCAATTGTTCAGAGTTTACATTTTCCTGGCATAGCCCTTGAGGACCTGTTGTTACAGTCAACTCCATGCTACAATGAGGTCCAGAAGCCAGACTTTAGGGAATACCCCACTTCTCTTCCCAACTTTTCATAATCAGAGCCTGAGGACGGGTCAGAGTTGGAGTTGAGGACACCACACCACCCGATCTTACGTCCAGTCCTTGAATTAATCCCACACCACACTGAAGCTGGGCAGTAGATTTGAGTTTTAGTGCCAAAAAGAAAGAGGTTACACAATCCTTTCCCATTATAAGTTAAAAAAAATGATTTGATGCTTTTATCCCTCTCTCTGCTTCGTACCAATGAGCCCAGTGTGCCTCACTAGTTGTGGTTTCTGTACTAAGGAGACATGGGAGAAAGGCAAGTGGCCCCCATTTAGAAGCACTAGCAGTTAAATCTGAGAAGAGAAAACATGAGCTAACTTCTAATGGTACTAATTTTAACCTGTTGTCTCCCTGTATTAGAAAAAGTTAGCCCAGATTTTTTTCTTAAGAGCTGAAAAATTATATAGAACATTTACTTCACCCATTTGAATATCTGAATTTTTCTCTTGCTGTATTCTTTCTTTGCAGTCTGGAAGGAGGAGTGTACAGAGGTCTTTCTCTAATGGGGCTGGCATGGCTCCTCACCTCAAGTTAGCTGGGATACAACATTCTATGTAGGCACAATCCTTCTGAGGAAATCCTTTGACTCTGCACTTCTTCATAATTATTTCCTCTCCTGGCCTCTTTTCCAAATTAAGCTAGCACATCCCTCTCTCCACCGCTGAACTGAAAAATGCACTTACTATTCAGATGAAGGGTATGACTCACTTTGATCGCCACATGGTAGCATAGCTAGGAGGGATGTGCCAAGGTGATGATGGCCAAGGTCCCAATGGTCAAGGTCCTTTCCAGTTCTAAAGCCTAGGATTCTTATGCCTTTCAGAACCTACAGCTAGTGGCAACAAGTCTATTGTGCCTAATGTGGCTATCCCTGGAGCCTGGGAATATTGTCAGCCTGCAAAGTTCTGTCACTATCTGAGACTAGGTACACACAATATCATGGAAGTGTCTTGGGTTCAAGTAAGCTCTTGGAAGGCAAGAGTGGTTTCATTTTTGCCTCTCTATCCCCAGTATCTAATACAGAGCCTCACAAAGAGTAGGTGCTTAATAATGGCTTGACAGATTGAAGAAAATAGCTTATTCTGGATGAAACTGACTACAGCATCCAGTTGTTCATTTTCTTAAGTAGAGTTTGGGTGAATGTTAATACATTGATATCCTATGTGCCCTGTAATAGACTGGAATTCAACTCAACCCAACCCAACCCAATAAAGAATTATTAAGCACCTACTAAGTGCAAGGCCCTGGAAAATGCAATGGAATAGAAGCTAGTTTTAGCTCCAGCTATAACTGATAAATGGAGTATGACTTCTGACAAGTTAAAAAACCTCCCTATGCTTCAGCTTCTTCATCTCCAAGATGTGAATGACACTTGATGCTATCTACTTTACAAGCTAATGTGAAGATATGAAGGGACAATGCACATGTAAACCCCTTGGAAAATATAAATTGATCACATGTAATGCAGCATTATTACCATGGACACTACTCTTAGTCCTGCTATCGCTACTAGAGCCCACCAAGGAAGTCCATTAGGTTGGTAAAGGGTCCCAAGATCATGTCATATGAGGATCCATTGATGGACCTAGGAATACTTAACCTGGAGAAAAAGAAAACTTAGACACAGTAGACATACTGTTTGTTTTTTAAGGCAGCAAGGTGGTATAGTAGAGTTCTGGACTTGGAACCCAGGAAGACTCGAGTTCAAATCCTACCACATGCACTCATGCTCCATGAATTTGGGCAACTCACTCAACCTGCCTCCTTCAGCCCCACTTTCCCTATTTATAAAACGGAGATAGTAATACTGTTTATATAAGAGGGCTGCTACCAGGGTCAAATGACGTAGCAGATAGAAAGTGCTTTGTAAACTTTAAGGTTCTGTACAAATACTACCCAGTAGTAGTGGCAGTAATAGTAACAAAAAATCTAAAGGTGTCATGGGATTAACTGTATCCTGTTCAATCCCTAAGGGCAGAACCAGAAGTAACGGGGAGAAGTTGGACAAAGTCAGATTGCTGCCACTGAAATAAAAGAAGAAAACATCTCGAACAGTCAGAACTATGTCCAAGTGGAAAAGAGATGATATCTTTTTCTCTTCAGGGCTTTAAACAAAGGATGACTGACTACTTGTCAGGTACATGGTAGACTATACTTTTGCTGGTACAGGTTGGACTCGATGGTCCCTAAGGTCCCTTCCAACCTGGAGATCCTGTGACTACTAAACCAGCTACTTAAATTTGCTTCCCAATCTGTTTATATAGACATTAGAGAATAAAATCATGGATGTGTTTCCTCTGAGGTGCCGAGGCTAGCTTTTCTGGGGCTGGGGTGTTTGGGGGGCGGTGCAGGGATGCAATATACTCTCCCTTTCCTTGACTCCACTTTTGAATTGGGATCCACAAATCAAATTAGGGAACTCTCAGTGTGAGGATTCCCCTCACAAATGCAAATTGTGTGTAATTTATAGTTTAGAGGGTTTTCAGGGAGATTGAAAGGTTAACTGCCTTGCCCAGAAACAGTCACTCCAGGCCTTGTACCTGACCACATTGCCTCTCACCTGATCTCTTCTCCCTCATGCCTTTAAGGGTCCTTCTAAAATGGACTAGCTGACCTCTGCCATAAATTTGATAGTGACTTGTCTTTTCAGAAGTTAGCCCATCCAGCCTTAGCTCCTCTGCTTGCTTCCTCCCTGTTGGTGGTCACCCTCCCTTCCCACTCACCAAAAAAGGGGAACCCAGATAACTTAATGACTTGGCCTGTTTCCTCTCCTCAAACCTCTCTCCCTCCTCCTCTTCACCCCAGAACTTGGCCACAGCTCTTCCTT
Organism: Potorous gilbertii; assembly: GCA_028658325.1. NCBI lineage: Eukaryota > Metazoa > Chordata > Mammalia > Diprotodontia > Potoroidae > Potorous > Potorous gilbertii. The sequence continues at coordinate 167,576,843 of CM053772.1, read as the reverse complement.
TTCTGTGCTAAATTTATACACCATCCTGCCTGTGAATGTTAAACAAAGTTCAGGCCTGCAACAGGCCTTCTCTTTCTTCCTTCTCCTGATCCTTCCCCCTCCTCCCCCTTGAGCTCAGCCATGGCCAGAAGGGCCACTAGTGAGTATGTAAACAGGAATGAGCTGCTGCTAATTTGACACAACAAAGAAGGACTCAGGAAGGGGGGCGGGGTGGCTGCCCACTTCAGATCCCCTACAATCAGCGTGGAATCCTTCCAGAGCAGTAGACAGTAGAGACCGGTGACCTCTTACTACTTCATCCGGCTCTTTTTCCCAGGACACCATTTCTCTTTCTCTTTTCTGAACTGAGTGCTAGAGACAGAGAGACAGACAGGCAGAGAGGAAGAGGGAGAGAGAAAGAGGGGGAGACAAAAAGAGAGGGAGAAAGAGAGAGGGGAAAACAAAGAGAGAGAGAGAAGGAGAGAGAGAGAGAGAGAGACAGAGAGAGAGAGAGAGACAGAGAGAGAGAGAGACAGACAGAGAGAGAGAGAGAGAGAGGGAGAGAGAGAGAGAGAGAGAGAGAGAGAGAGAGAGAGAGAGAGAGAGAGAGAGAGGCTGAGATGGAAGTCTGCCAGGAAAAGAATGGAGAGGGGAAGGAGGAGAAGTTGTTTGACATTAATGATTTGTATGCAATTCAAGATCAGAGAATATGCATGTCTGTCTTAGGGGCCCAGCCCCACACAAGCACACACAAGTTAGTAGCTTTACTAGAGCAGTCTAGAATTCTAACCCAGAGGATTATGCCTGCTTTTCTAGACCTTTCATGAGGATGCTGTGCCCTCCAAACTAGGGTACAAACTACTCCTAAGTGGGCCAGATCTCAACTCTTCCTTGTACTTCATGATACCCATCTCCTTAACCCACCACCGCTACCAAGTGACATTTTTTTAAGGTGCTTTAGAATTTTTGCAACGTGCTTACACACATTATTTCACTTGAACCTCATAATAAGCAGCAGTGGAAAGGGTGCTATATTTGGAGTTAGAAGACCTGGCTTCAGATCCCAGCTCTACTTTTGATTACCTGTGTGACCCCGGGCAAGTCAAGTAGCATCAGTCTCCTCATCTGTAAAATGAGATCATTTCTAAGGTCTCCTCCAGCTTTGAACCAATGATTTTATGAAACCTGTAAAGTGATTACTGAAGGTAGGTCCCTAATTTGTTGACTGCAGAATGTAGGTAGAAAGGTACACTTCTGTTTGTAAAACACACTTCTGATGGTAAAAATTGGTCCCTAAATTTTAGAAGACTAAATAATATTTTAAACGTACTTTTGAGGCTCACATCCATACACCTTCCTTTTTCTGGATTTTTATATATCAGGTTTGCTAATGTAGGGAATACTTATAATGTCTAAAGGTTGTCTAAGGTCTTGGACAACATGAAAAAAAAAACAGCTGAAGACAGAAAGTCCAGTGCATCCACAGAGGTCCTGTGGGTGACTACGCATCCTTGCTGTGGTTTACTAGGGATGTTCTGCGGACTAACAAGGATCTTCGTTGCCAGGTAAGTGACTTGACCAGAGTCATATATGACATTAGCAAGAGAGCAGAGATTTAAACTCATGACTTCTGATGACAGAGCAAGCACCCTTTTCATTGCACGAAGTACCTTCCATTTTAATATTTCAAGAAAATTGTAAGTTTAGTGATAAACATCGGGATGCTTTGGAGCTCTGATGAATAATTTAGGCCTCAAGAATTGTCTCATCTAGCAGACTTCTTGGACAGCTAAGTGGCACAGTGGTTAGAGTGCCAGGCCTGGAATCAGAAAGACTCATCTTCCTTAGTTCAAGTCTGGTCTCAAACACTTATTAGCTGTGTGACCTTGGGCAAGTCACTTAATCCTGTTTGCCTCAGTTTCCTCATCTGTAAAATGAGCTGGAGAAGGAAATGGCAGACCACTCCAGTATCTTTGCCAGGAAAACCCCAAATGGGGTCACAAAGAGTTGGAATGACTGAAATACAACTGAATAAGAACAAAAAGGAGACTTCTTAAAATGTTTTTCTTCTCAATGGACAACAAGAGGTAGGTGTGTGTGTGTGTGCGCGCGCGCGCGCGCGCGCGCGCGGGGTTAGAGGGAAGAGTTACTAGCATAAACAGTGGCAGAGAAGTATATTCTTTCTCTCCCGTTGACAAGAAAGTCAATTAGATCTACCTAGTTGCTGATTTGTGCTTTCAAGGCTCCAAGGAAACTGGCCATCTAAAGGCAATACAATTTATGTTTTTAATATTCAGCGTCCTTCAGTGAAAGTGACAAGAAGGTTAAGGTTACCCAAGAGTGGCAGTATCAGAAACGGTTTTCGAGGGAGAGGTGTAAAGACACAGGAAGCCAGAGAGGACCAACGTGAAACCAAACGCAAACAAGTTTTCTAGTTACAGGGCAAGAGGGGTGTCATTGTAGAAGATTCTTTTTCAGGCAACTTCTGTTGGACCACAAGACTTGGCCCCCACAGAGTGCAAAGCCCACTACCTCCTGAGTGCTACCACCACCATAACAAAGAAAGCAAACCCAAACAGACAAAATACTCATGGTGGGAGTGGTGACCGTGGTGGTGACAAGTGAGAGCCAGACCTGAAGAAGGGTTGACATTTATCTCAACAACGGCTCTACTCTGGGCTACAGAATCATGGTCATTTTTCCAGAAGAGTAAGAATTTGAAGCTAATGCTGGAGGTCAGCATTTTGGCAAGGCTTGGGGAAGAGAAATACTGGAGACAGTAGAGATGACCTTCTTTAGATAGGTTTTCTTGCTCTGGCACCTGAGATCTCTTCATGGGTGACTCCCTTTCCTTTCTCTTTCAGGAAGGCCATGCTTTCCTTCACTCTCTCCAGTTCCTCCATAGTCTCCTCACCAACCAATTTGCCAACTGTAATAGAGCCCATGTTCTGGAGACACTTCCAATCCTTTCCTTCCTCCTCTTTTCCCTCCCACAGTTCTGAAACTATGAATACAATAAAATAAACTCCACCATTGTTCCTGGATGGGATGTTCCAATCTCCTCTCTTAAGACCCCACTCACCATCCAAGTAACTTTCAGGACCAAAGTGTCCTCCCTATCACTACTCCCTAATGGCTGTTGTTTCTGCCTGTTAGACTGTAAGTTCCTTGATGGTTTTTGTTCTTTTAATTTGTGTTCCCTGCCCTCAGGACAGTGTTTGGCACATAGTAAGTGCTCTTTCATCCATTCTTGCCCTCTCTACACCGATTTTCTTTCTTTGAATATGTATATATATGTATACGTCTATATGCATGCACATACATACACACACACACATACACACATATATATAAAACAGATGAGGAAACTGAGGCAAACTGGGTTAAGTGACTTACCCAGAGTCACATAGCAAGTAAGTGGCTCAGGGCCATATTTGAACTCAGGAAGGTGAGTTTTCCTGACTCCAGGCCCTGCACTCTCTCCACTACATCACAAAACTGTATTAATGTACATTGATTAAGTACATACTATGTGTGAGTCATTTTTTTCTCAGTACTGTAGAAAGAGATGTAAAGCTATACAAGACTCAATCACAGATCTCAAGGAGTTTACAACCTATAAGAGAAGATAGGACACTATGCAAATAATTACAATATTAATTGGGGATAGGTTCTAGCTCTATCATTTCATTGGCACAGGGAATTCTCAGATAAGGAAAGTCTCTCTACACATGAAATAGCATCCTCTCTGCAAGTTAGAATCTTAGAAATTTGCCTAGAGCCCTGGGAGGTTAAACCAAGGTTCTTCCTAGATGCAAGGCCAGCACAAAGCCTGCGGGAGTTGAAATGAGGGAACAATTACTTTCAACTGGTAGGCTTGTGGTGGGGGAGGGAGGGGAGCAATAAATGCCATAAGGTTGGGGTAGACTGGACTTAAGAATTTAAGAATGGGAAAATTTCCAACAAATGCTGATAACAAAAAGTGTGTTTCAGGACCAGAATGAAATCAAAGGGATTGGATAATGCAAAAAGAATGTTTAGAACAATTATTTGTCTAGTTTGGCTGGTACATAAAGTATTTATGAGTAGTGATGTGGGCTAAAACTAGAAAGATACTTTAACCAGATTGTGAAGGGCTTGGAGTGCAATACTGAAGAGTGTGTACTTTACTTCATGGGGAGTCATCAGAGGTTTATGAGCATAGGGGTGACATACTACCTAGTGAAAAGATTATGCTGGCAGTGGAACATAAGATACATTGTAATGGGAAGAAGATGGAAGTGGAGAGACCAGTTAAGAGGCTACTGTTTTAGTCCTAGGAGGAAGGCATGAGGCTCTTAAATAGAATGGTGATCATGGAAATCAAAAGGAGGGAACATATCTATGGACTATCCCAGAGGTAGAATAAAAGGGGCACTGGCTAGAGCAGAAGGAGGACCACCATACTTCCAAAAGGTTTGGAGCCTGGAGAACTCTAACAGCACCAAGAGAAATCTAATCTGGCACTATTGTTAACATGGGTATAGGAATCCTTCCAAGACCTGAGTTTGAGGACATTTCCAATCATCAGATAAAGCTAAATAAAACTATCACATCTCTTGTCCTTCTACTAGACAGGAACTTCAGTTAGTTGCCATTCTAGCCCCAAACTGGGGTTAGACTACAATGCTTCTAGACTACAATGACCATGTGGAACACCTGTGGGGACCATACTTTGAGAGTCACTGATAGGAACTGAACTGAATACTGAGGAGTTATATGATGGGCAGAAGGTATAGGGCAATGATTTCATTTGGAAAGGCTAACGATCAACACTAAAAGAAACTGAAATGGTTGAGCAAAGAAAACTCCCTACTTACAAAATTGTGTATTTTGGGAGGGGGTGAGGAACAAGAGGATTTTATCTTATAGATTTATCTCATGGATAAATTTACCTGACACAGGTCAGCACTTTGGTCAGAATTTTGTAATCTTGCCTAGGGAACTGAGAGGTTAAGAGATTTGCCCAGGGTCACAAAGCTTCTGTATGTCAGAAGTTAAGCACCCATGTCTTCCTATGAGCTAGCTCCCTAATCACTAAGCCATGATGCCTTTCTTACAGGACATTAAATTTTTTAAAATAAATGAGGAATAAACTGTAACTCAGAATTTGAAAACACAATCAAAGAGGTGTCATTGGGATTTTCAAATGAATTTCAGGGAGATTGGGATCCAAATGGAGATAACCTCAATGAATTATATCCACATGATGTTAGACAGCCATCCCCCTACCCCTTTCCCAGGTCTCTTCTTGATTTCTTGTAACTAAATGCCTATCTCCTAAATACTGAGAGGAATTAGCTTTTGCTAAATTCAACACTGACTTTCCTCTCATCAACTCAATGGCCAGAATACACTGTCTTTAACCCTGATGATCAACACATCCTAGTCACTTTTTAATGCTTCATCATCAGAGAACAACTGAATTCTGGTTCAAAAGCAGAGATTCTTAACTTGGATGAATTTGGGTGAGGAGAGAGAACAGTTGCTTAAGTATACCTTGAATGAAAAAGATAATGAAAAAGTGATCACACAGGCCTTCAGTTTTAGATCAGGAAGAGATGTTAAATTTCTTGTCTGGATCTCTCCTTTAACGGAACAGAGAACCCAGAGAGGGGAAGAGGGAAAGGACACAGATCTGATGAACCAGAATTGAATTGTTCTCTCAAGGTGGAGCATTAAAAATCTAAGAGAGCCCAAGGGATTCTTATACTTCTTGCTGTGTGTATTAAAATGATGGTGTGATGATAAAGTCAATAACAGAAGGCAATAGGGAGTCTCTGGCCTCTGAAGTACTTAGTAACAATTATTACATGGCCAAGAGAAATAGGTAGAGAGAGGGGAGATAGAAGGAAGAGAAGGTGAATTGAGATATGACTTTAAAATCCTAAAGATAAATCACGGAATTGTATATTTGAGAGTAATAGAGGAGTCTATGGGAGATTATCTGGTTCAACCACCTCATCTTACCAAAAAGGAAGCTGATGTTCATAAAGTATATTGCTCAAGCTCCCACAGATAGGAAAATGGTGAAGTCAACATACCTCAATTCCAGATAGCATAGCTAACTAAGAATGGGGAAAAGATGGATAGAGCCATTATGGTGGAGACAGAAAAGCCAAGGGGAAAGGTATTCTTGTAAAACATGAGAAAAGCATCTCAATACTAAAGAAGGCTGAACGATAGCCCATAAAATACCTGTAAAAAATGACTCTAAACAAATTCTAGAGTGGCAGAAGTCACAAAATGACAAAGTGAAAGAGATTTCCAGCTCAACAAAGCCTGGAAGGCCAACAGGAAAGGTCTATCACACTGGGTGTGGAGCAGAGCACAGTCTGGCCTTGGCCATGGCTCAGCAGGGACAGAACTGGCAGGAACAGAACTGGAAGAGGCTTCAGGGGCAGAATCCCTGGCAGCAGCTGCAGTTCCTAGATTGCTCGACCCACAAATGCCAAAGACAGCTTCAAAGGTCAGTGAGAAAGATCTTTCACCTGTGTGAGAAGGGAATGGGGTCTGGCCCCACTGGCAGCAGCCACTGAAATGGAAGCAACCATTTTTGGAACCCTTGGCCTAAACCCCCGGGGGAATTGAGCAGCTGACCTAGATCTCAGCCCTGACTGGAAGTGTGCTTGTCTGGTGGGGTTGGAGGCCGTTGTGGAGAGGGAATTGTACTCACAGATCCTGGTCAGAACAGAGTGCCTGTGGTTGCTCACAGACAAGAGCTCAGGCCAGGAGAGGAGGAATCTCCTCTCCTTTAATTGTGCCACCTTGGAAGAACTGAGAACTTACAAGTCCCCAGAGTATACCCTCCACTTGATAAAGGACTCAAAAGTCAAGTAACTGGCTGGAGAAAATGCCCAAAAAAGGAAAAAAATAAGACTACAGAAGGTTACTTTCTTAGTGAACAGTTATTTTTTTCCATCCTTTTGGATGAAGAAGAAAAATGCATACCATCAGAAGAAGACCTAAAAGTCAAGGCTTCTGCATCCAAAACCTCCAAAATAAATATGCAAAGGTTTCAGGCCATGGGAGAGCTCAAAAAAAATTTTGAAAATCAAGTAGAAGAGGTGGAAGAAAAATTGGGAAGAGAAATGAGAGCAATGTAAGAATATCATGAAAAGTCAGTCAACAACTTTCTAAAGGAGATCCAAAAAAATACTGAAGAAAATAATACCATTAAAAATAGGCTAACTCAATTGGCAAAATAGGTCCAAAAAGACAATGAGGAGAAGAATGCTTTCAAAAGCAGAATTAGGCAAATAGAAAATGAGGTTCAAAAGCTCACTGAAGAAAACAGTTCTTTAAAAATTAGAATGGAAAAGATGGAGGTTAATGACTTTATGAGAAACCAAGAAATTACAAAACAAAACCAAAAGAATGAAAAAATAGAAGATAATGTGAAATATCTCATTGGAAAAACAACTGACCTGGAAAATAGATCCAGGAGAGACAGTTTAAAAATTATGGGACTACCTGAAAGCTATGAACAAAAAAATAAAAAGAGCCTAGACATCATCTTTCATGAAATTATGAAGGAAAACTGCACTGATATTCTAGAACCAGAGAGTAAAATAAGTATTGAAAGAATCCACTGATCACCTCCTGAAAGGGATCTGAAAAGAGCAATTCCTAGGAATATTGTAGCCAAATTCCAGAGTTCCCAGGTCCCAAACAGCTAGAAAGAAACAATTTGAATATTGTGGAAATACAATCAGGATAACACAAGATCTAGCAGCTTGCACACTGTACAAGTTGGAATTCAAAGTTTTAGGAATGAAGGTTGAGAACTGTTTGTGCATGCAACCTGGAAATACGAAAAACAGGCAATGGAGTACAGAGATCTATCTTGCCTTACAAGGAAAGACAGAAGATGGAGACAAGGGAAGGGAGGGGTGTGATAGAAGGGAAGGCAGAGTCAGGGAAGGGCAATTAGAGTGCATGACATTTTGGGGTGGGGGGAGGGGAGAGATGGGGAGGAAATTTGGAACTCAAAATTTTGTGGAAATGAATGAAAACTAAAACTAAATAAACATAAAAAAGAAACATTAAAAAAAATAAAATATTGAAAAAAAAATAAAGCAGGCTGGACAAGGAAGTGAGCTTGGGTGGATGCTAAATTCTCCTGAAATGCTTTTCCTGATCTTTGGCCATAGAATTTTGCACGAATTCTCAATTTTGCAATTGGCCACAGAATTTTGCAAGAATCCTCCACTCTGTTTGGGAGTTGGAGAGCAGTGAGGAGGGAGTTTTCTGGGATGCTCATGAATGTCCCCCTGAACCCTGGCAGAGCATCTCCCAGTCTTGCAGCTCACTCTGATGGTCCCCAACTTCTCTGTGCCAATGTTGCCTAAACAACTCTGCCAGACAAGTAGAAGCTACTCTTGGGAATTTCTAACATGCAGCCTTCCTCAGTTTTTGAGTCAGGTTCTTAAAGTTTTACTAAAACATCTATTTAGGCTAAATAAACACACAAAAAGTAAAAAATGTGTATGTGCAGTGTGTGTGTGTGTGTGTGTGTGTGTGTGTGTGAGAGAGAGAGAGAGAGAGAGAGAGAGAGAGAGAGAGAGAGAGAGTTATGATTCCATTCTTTTGATGACTGGTACATCTGGCATGGTTACCACAATTTATAATATCAGCAGATATTGGCCACCATGGAATAATTTTTTGTCATTTTAGTGACCTTCAGTTTCATGAAAGCAGAGAACCCTAGGTGTGGAAACTCCATCCAGAAAAGCTAACAAGAAATCATTTATCATTTTAGGTGGCACAGTGGACAGAGTGACAACCCTGGAGTCAGGAGGACCTGAGTTCAAATTTGACCTCGGACACTAGCTGTGTGACTCTGGGCATGTCACTTAACCCTGTTTGCCTCAGTTTTTCATCTATAAAATGAGCTGGAGAAGGAAATAGCAAACCACTCAAGAATCTTTGCCCAGAAAACTCCAAATAGGCTCACAAAGAGTAAAACATGAACGAAAAAATGACAAAATACCAACTAGAGCGAAGTGAGCTGAATGGGGAAAACAATACATACACTATCAACAGTGTGTGAAGACAAATGATTTTAAAAGGACTGCAACTGACGCAATGACTAATTATGATTCTAGAGGAAAGATGATGAACTATGTCCCTCTGTCCTGACAGAGAGCAGACATTTTCAATGTAAGAATTTGTTTTGACTGCCGATATATTTTTGTTACAAGGCTTTTGGTTTTCTTTCTTTTCAATGTGAGAAAGTACATTTTTATTCATTAAAAATATAAAAAAAAAACAAGACACAGAAGGTAGTGGACAAGGTGAGCCAAATAGCATCGTAAAAGAACAAGAAACATAAAACACACAGTTAGTATAGACAGTGCAACCATTTAGAATCTGTTTACAGTCGAATCATTGAATATTTAGAGTAAATAGAAAAACAAAAGAAAAAGAAATGTATGTAAAAGATATTGGATTAGATTGCAACGGTTCTAAAGAGATATGCTTAATAAGCTGTTGGGTCCAGAATAAGAGAAAATGTACAAAAGTAAAGATCAACACTGATTCTTTAGCTACTTTTTAAAGTTAAACCAATTGTTGGTGGACACAAGGAAATCAAAAGAGCTTAGAAAGTGTCCCTGGAAGCAGAGGGCCATTATAAAGCATCCCTTCTGGATCAAGTTCCTTAATTCCCACTTGCATTAGTGAACAGGGACCCTAGAGGCTGGCTAATACTCCTCCTTGAGCCCCCATCTGGTGTTTTCTTCAATATCAATGACCCATTTAACATCAATTATCTTTTACAAGTGTATTTTTACTGAAAGTGCATAAAAAGGATCACATGGCAAATATCCCCTAAAAGTCTAGAACACACTTCTCCATAATTACCTACAGAGTCTAGGGGAAAATGGGCTTCAGCTTAGAAAGGACATGTGACAAAGGGTCCAGTTAGATAGAATTTCTTCTCTCTCTTCCTTGAGGCTTCATGAAGTTCCCCTGAGGGGTGTGTGTAGCTCCCTGTGGGGCTATGTAGGTCAGGACTCTGAAGAGTATTAAAGGTACCTTTTTCTCTCCATATGTCTATCCTTGGATGACTGTTGCTCCTTGTATATGGCTGCCATGGCCAATGGGAAATCCAAATCTTCTGATCCTTCAAAGGTCATAAGGCAAATTTTCTCTGGTGTGTGTATGTGTAGGTAGAAACAAGGATACTCCTTTTTCCCCCAAAGTGATTACTTCTCAAGGGCTTAGCTGCTGCTACTCCAACTCTAGACTGGCCTGCTATCAGAATATCTGAGTCTTAAGTGACTTCATGTTTTATAAAAGCCCTATGGGACAATTGTCTTCAACCAATTCCAATACACTCTTCACTCATTCAACTGTTATACATTGATTAAGGATTTTTTTGTACCTAGTTTATGCCTTTGACTGATTCAGTAGAGGTGTCTAGGAATCATTCACACCTGTTTTATACCTTTGATTGATTGCTTCAATAAAAGAGGCATTCTCTACTAACAAAGGCATCAGAGTACAGAGTATCTTGTTAGTTACATTAATTGTGAGGGACATCCTTCTTACACCTAATCTATCTGACTACCAGAAAGAAGTGTCAGAGAGGGGCAGTTATTGGTTTAGGGGATGAGCTCGTTTGTAAAACACTTGGAAAGATAATGGAAGATTATTGGCGATACTGTCTTACAAAATGGTGAAAAGTTAAAAAGAAAACAAGTCTACAGAGGGAGACTGATGTGAGATTAAGCTAAATGATATAATTCCAAAGTCACTATTTGTCGATGATATTTTGTTACACAATAAATAAATGTGAAATATAGTAGTTCTGTTGGGTTTCTGATACTTTTTTTTAAAGAAAGATCTATTATTATTGATGACAATAGTAGAACTGCCACTTTTAAACATTAGTATTTCAGAATACAACATGCTATATGAAGGCAACGAATCTGAGAAGAGTGATTGGACCTAACTAAATACACATAGAAAGAATTAATGCTAGAGATGGGACAATTTATAGGAAAAATAAATGTTAGAGATGATACAGTTTTAAGTAAACACAAAAATGTATTTTCAAGATATCTCAAAGGAAAGATTTTAAAAGAATGAAAAAGATCACAGACTTATATTAAAAAAGAAAAGTGACCAGAAGAAAAGAAGAACTCCCAACTAAGCCATAGGCTTACTTTCTAATCACTATAAAATCTATATGAGAATATTCTTATCAAGAACATATGTGTGCAGGTCACATCTTTGTTTTTGTGCAACTGACAGAAAGATGTTGAGAATGTGGAATTGCTCTGCGGATTGATTTTTTAAAAAAGCGTTGGACTCATAACAAAATATAGCCTTGAAGGCTCTTCATGCTGTCTTCTATTTGTATGTTAAAATCATACAAGATTCTATAATAGATAGTTATGAAGGTTCTCATGTTGAATGCTGACATCAAAAATGGCATAAAGTGGTGCAGAGGATAGAAGACAGGAAGATCAGAGTTCAAATCTGGTCTTTGACACTCACTAGTCATGTGACCCTGGAAAAGTCACTTAAACTCCGTCTGTTTCTTTATCTGTAAACTGGAGATAATCATGGTACTTACCCCTCCCAGAGTAGTTGTAAGAAAATAATTGTAAAGTATTTGCACAGTGCCTAGCACATTGTAGAAGCTATATAAATGTTAGCTATTATTATTAGATGCATTACACACACACACACACAGACACACACAGACATACACACATATAATGCATTCATTAGGGCCATGAAAGATGTACTGCTTAGAGTTAAAACAAGATTCCCTAGGGATGGAGAGGTTTTCTTTATGTTCCCATTCAAACATCATACTACAGAGACTCAGAACTCTACAAAGCATGCTCAAATAAGTGAAAAAACAACGTAAAAGAGATGACCACAACCATCCATATCTGAAATACAAAGGAGATTAAAAATACATATTGCCAAATTGTTCCTTAGAGATATATGAGAACTTCATCAGGTTGGTTCATTAAAGTGTGTGTATGTGTGCGTGTGTGAGTGTGTGCGTGTGTATGTGTGCGTGTGTCTTGGACAAGTACTACAGAAAGACAATGTGAGTACTTACAAGGCTACTGAATCAGATTATATTTAGGAAATGGCAAAGTATTTTCAATGATCCCAAATTTCTCACAAGCAAAAAAGCCTGTATCTTTAACAAAACATTCTCCCTGTAATGCTTTGAATTCAACTAGTATTCATATAAATGCATATAAATTCATATAAATGCAAACATTTATACTTAAAAGTTCAAACTATTCCTCCCCCTGATAGACCTTTTTTTTAAAACTTTTGACACTTCCACAACACCCCACCTCACCTACAACAAGGAACTGAGACTTTAGATATGACTTATAACTAATTTTCTCTGGAAAAAATTATTTTGATGGATATAGCACAGGATGTCTTAGGATACATATACATACTAACTTCAACAAGACTGTCAGCATTACCTCAGTGGTAATTGTCACATGACAAATGACTTTTTTCCAAGTGTACTTCACTAGGTTGAACATCATTTCCTTAAGTCACTACGGGTACTTTCTTTGGCCCCTACTGTTTACCCCCACATAGAGACAATGGTTTTACCCTGAGGATTCCCTGTGAATTCAGAGTCAAAATGACTGCAACAAGCTAGTAAAAGAGTATTATCATTAATAACCACGAAAATAAAGATGATTACCAAAGGGATGAGTGTAGATAAATGACATGTTCATTAATTACGCCCAATGTATGAAAATCCACTTATTAGGATGTATTTGCTTTATAAAAGGATTCTTAGTACTCTAATAAAACTATAAGTTAAGGATTCCTTAAAATGAATAACTCTTCAAATGTCTTTAGAATAGAATTGAGTTTACAAATTTCGGAACATCTATATTCTACAAAGCATCATGCAAATCTATTGTCAAATTAGAAAGGAAAAATAATTTACATACTATTAATTCAATACAAGAAGTGTCTAGCTAGACACACGCGTCATGGAAATGTCTGGAACTTTAGAGTGAACTCTAAACCTGAAACATGCTACTCATTTACTCCAAAATGTGAATGAAGAATATAAGCTCCCTGAGGGAAGGAATTCTTCTCCTTCTCCTTCTACTTATTCTTTTGACTTGGCTTCCTTTAGCATCTAGTAGGATGTCAGGCATGTAATAGGGCTTAATAAATGTTGTTGATGAATTGTATTGAATAGTTTGTGCTTAATGAAGGTCTGGTGAGTCAATGAACAAACGAATGAATGGAATGTGATAAACAGTAGGCACACTCTGCCTAATATTCTTAATTGGTGATGTCAAAATACAATATTAGCTGAAATGAGGATACCACAGTAGCAGTTAATTCCACAGGAACAATGTTATAAATGAGGGACTGGTCAATGTTAGCAGAAAAGTTTTACTATACAATAACTGGGTTTGGTGACAATGTATCGATGACATGATGTTGGATGGTGGCTGATTCGGTTGGGTATGTCATTAATGGCTTTAGTTTGCTCTCCAACTAATTCTGTTCCTACAGAATTATTTTGTCTCAAGTTATATTTTCATGGATTCAATTAATTCTGTTAGACAGAATAACATATGTCTGAATAACATATTCAGCTCTGGTCAAGACTATACTATTCCTCCTTCAGGGACATATAGCTTAGAAGAGAATATGGAGGTGACTCTGGGAGAGGAAAAATACAGCCTGATTAAAAAGGGCAAGAGGTTGGCAAACGAATATGTCAACTATGAGAAAAGCATGAGGAATGAAATTCTATATTTATAGTTTCGAGTAAAAAAGATGGATGGCTGACAGGAACAACAGTCACATATCTGGAAGGTAACAAAAATCAAGAATTCTGGCTAGTTTTTGCCTTCACTGCTGAAGAATATGCATGAGAAAATGAGCAAACTGCAGCAAGACGAACTCAGGCTAGCAATAAAGATCATAGAATTCTAAGTATAGGAAACTCTCTAAAACTGTAAATTATAAGTAAATTGTCCAATGTTATCAGTGTAGAGATTTCCTGCATACTGATGAAATCGCTGATCCAGACTCCATCCCTTACCCCTTTTTCCCAATAAGGAAACTGAATTAAGGAAAACAGTAAGAGACGAGAACTCTTAAGTATAAGACAGAATGCCATCTGTCTGGTCTGGCTTAGGTGGCCTTGAGGCAGGGGGATCAAGTGGATTATCTTTGGATTATCTTCCAGCCTTCTGTTTGATTCTGTGGAACAGAGCCATAAGAATACAGTGGAAAAGAACACTGAGATTTGAGAGTCAAGAGAAATAGTGTCTAGTCATGACTGAGTCTCACCAGGAGTAGGATTTGGGGAAAATAATTTGATCCTCTAAGCCTCAGTTTTCTCATCTGTAAAATGGAGACAGTCATGCTGACACTTCCTGCCTCACAGGGTTGGTCAGGGAAATATTTTGTAAGACTGAAAGCATATGTAAATGTGAACTATCGTTATTATATCACAAGCTAATAAATGACTTAGATTTTATTTTTAAAGAAGAGAGAAGCTGGAGCTCTACTAACCTTCCCAGAAGATGAGAGAGAAGAAAGTTATATTAATTTTGTCCATTTTTGTCTTTCTAACAGGTTACTTTGCATAGGGGAGAACTGAGAAATTCCCACTTTTGTCTATGTTCCTCCTTTTCCCTATAATTTTCATCTATACGTATATGAAAATTCTTATGGGTCAAAGAAATGTATAAGCAGAAAAGACAATAGGCTTCTCATGCAGTTAGAGGAAGGAATAACCAACAGACAGTTTATGGGCAACTCCCCCCTGGCATCATAAGATGTCAGGAGAAAGCAAAGATGGTCCCCAGCATGTTGGCAGACTGGACAAGAGTCACAAAGGATGAGCAACAATGGATGAACTGAGCTATGTATCATTGGAAGGAATGCTTGCATCCTACATTCACTGGCAATTTGAGTAGGTATAAAAAGAAATCCTATTTACTTTGGGAGCAGAGAGTTGGCACCACTGCTTTACTTTATATAGAGAACTATAATACCAGAGGATTTCAGGAACAAGGATATAAAGGTAGAAAATATCCAGTCTCTCATTTAGGCTCTCTTTCTTTGTACCAAATGCCTTCTCATTTCAGAGAGTGGGAGCAAAATAGGAGGAAAAGCACATGTCCCTTCTTAACAGGAAAGAAGTCTGAACATGCTCCCTTTTTAAAGGGAGTGCATTCTTTGATTTAGAGAGCGAAGGCAACCTAGACCAGTATAGAAATGAGGTCCCACTCCTTACACACACACAGAAACAGACTGACAGACACACACACACACACACACACATATACACAAACAGACAGATGGACATACAATAAAATTTAAACTGTTTCTGTTGTGCTCAGGAGTATTGTGGGCTGCAAATTTGGCACTTCTGATCTAGACTAACCTTCTCATTTGAAAGATGGGGGAAATTCGATCCAGAAAAGGGAAGTGACATCTATAGTCACACAGGTAGTAAGTGAAAGAGCCTGGATTCAATCAGTCTTAGACACTATAGTCCATAACCACATTTCTCATGATTGATTTATCAATGAGGTTTACATTTCTACCAGTTTGAACAATCAGTTCTTTTAGTAGATCAATTCTGAATTGAGGAAAGAAAGAAAGAAGAGAAGGAGGGAGGGAAGAAAGAAAGGAAGAAAGAAGGGAAGGAAGAGAAAGGAAGGAGGGAAAAGAAAGAAGAGAGGAAGAGAAAAGAGAGGGAGAAAGAAGGAAGAGGAACGAGAAAGATGGAAGAGGAGGGAGAAAGAAAGGAAGAAAAGCAGAGAAGGGGAAAATACTTATTAAGTGCTTTACGATGTGCTAAGTGCTATGTATACAATACAAGCAAGGCAGAGAGTTCCTGCCCTTGAGAAGCTGATATTCTAATGTGAGAAGGCTACATAGACAATGAAAGGCTGAGGAGGTAGCTGGAATATAGACAGCATGGTTTAGCAATGGACAGAAAGCATAGTCAGGAGTAACCCAAGTCCTTTTGGAAATGCACAGAGAATTACAGCCTGCTTTCCCATGTGCGGGAATGATGTTTATACACTAGTTTCTCTCACTAGACCACCAATTTAACACTCTGCCAACTGTCCAATTAGTCATGTTCCCATTGAGCTGTGCGGGCTCCTCTCCAGCTGCACACCTTTCTTTCTAAACATAATTAATGAGGCTCATCAAAACCCTAGAAAACAAGCCCAGAGCACCAGCCACTCTCATTGACATGTTAATAGGGGGGTCAGGTGCTCCTGACCTCTCCACAGGATGTTTATATAGCCCCAAGGCTGCTCACAAAATGGTGTCTGGGTATGGTATCATGTGTATGAATGAATCCCACAAATGGCTAGCTAACAATAAGCTCTATTAGGAAAACAGAGTTGCACTCAGGTTTAAAGACAAGAAAAGACAAGCTAGGAAGGAAATGCTCCATCTATCCTCATCGCTGTAAATATGCTTTCTTGAAAATGAGGGACAAATTGTCATGACCTGGTATCAATCACAGAGTGACACTTGGGCTTACCTTCATATAGTGCTTTAAGGTTTACGCATTGCTTTGCACACACATGGTCTCATTTCATCCTCAAAACAACCCTGTGAGAAAAGTGCTATTACTCCCATTTTACAGATGAGAAAATCGCAGCAGAAAGAGCTTAAGTGATTTGCCCAGTCTTGCATGCTAGTAAGTCTCTGAGGAATTATCTGGTTAAGCCTAAAATTCTATCGCTACATTGCTCTAACAAAGAACCCTGCAATTTTGATCTGGAATGGACCTCAGAAATCATCTAGTACAATCCCCTCATTTTACACATGAGGAAACTGAGGCCTAGAGAGGAGACAGGATTATAGGATCATAAAGACAGAAGAGACCTTAGAAGCCTGCTAGTCTAACATTTTACAGATGAGGAAACTGAGGTACAAGGGGGTGACCTGCGCAAGATCACATAGGTAACAAGAAGGAGAAAGAGACCTTATACCTAGATAATTTGACTTGAAGTCCACTGTTCTTTTCATAGTCTGGAGGAGGTAGAGGTCACTATGGGAGTAACAGTGGTCAGGTAGGCTTCATAGAAGTGGTAGGAGTTATGATTTTTGGATTTAGAGTTGCCAGGGCCCTTGGAAACCATTTTGCCCAGTGCCCCTCATTTTAAAGATGAGGAAATGAAGGCTAAGAAAGCTCAGATTAACTTGCCTAAAGTTATGCAGCTAGAACCTAGAACCCAAGTCTCCAGCATGTAAATATATTTTTTCCTCCCTCTCATTTTTCTATATATCTCCTGTCTTCCTCTTCTTACAAAGATTCATTCCTGTTTTTATTTTCCTCTCCCATGTTTTCTCCAGCCTATATTATGAACTAGTAGGTCTAAAGACTTTACTGTCCATAGTCAGGGCTGGCCCTAACCACGTAGAAACCTACAGAGTTTGCTTTGAGGGACCCTTTTGGATTAAGGATAGAGTCTCTAGAATCTCTTACCAAGATTTTGCAACCATACTCTATCTTTAATAGAGATAACACCTCCATCCTCCATAGTTCCTTGTTTTCTTTCTAGCACAAATCAGTAACCTACACCCCAACCTCTCATCTCTAGGCTTCAAAGACAATGAAGAACACCCTCACAAAAAAGTGGACCACTCCACTGCATGTCTTAAAATTAAGATGGAAATAAAACAGGAGGGGAGGACTGTGGTACATTAGCCCTAATTAGTTATCAAAGGAGTTAGGACAAGGCAAGGTCTTGAAGGCACATGCCACAGGTCAGATAAGTTTAAAGGACCAATAAAAAATGTCTACCACATTCCCAAGAAGGGCAGTCCCAGGTTTGGTGCCATTTTGTGGCATCTCATCTAGGCACAAGACAATATAACTAGGGAGAAGAGGAAGACAGCGCATAGGATTAAAATAATCTTTCCAAAGCACATTGAGGCAGGGTGGCTTGGTAGATACAAAGCTGGCCTTCAAGGAAGATCCCAGTCCACATACCTCGGACCCATGGTAGCTGTGGAATCACAGGCAAGTCTCAAATACCCCCTCAGTGTGCTCTCCAGGGTGCCGAACGACATTGGTAGAAGGAATTTCCTTATCTAGAGGCTACCTAGACAATGAAACCTCTCCCTAACTATCTTAAAACACAAGGGAGTTCACATCATTACTCTTCTGCTCACAAACCTTGATGATAGATCCCTACTGCCTAAAGGATTGGCGGCAAACTCCATAACCTGGCATTTAAGGCCATCCATCATCTGATTTCTACCTAAACCTTTTCATATGAAATTTCATACCTTCATGAACTGAGCAAGGCTGTTCCTTGAACTTAAAAACCATTATCCTATCTGTGTTCATTTACAAACACCCTTCCCTCTGGCTGGCACTGTATTGCCTTTCAGACTCTCCATCTGCCTTCAAAGCTCAGTTCAGGTGCCACTGCCCCATGAAGCCTTTGCTCATCCCCCACTTACTGGTCTTGTCTTTGCTCACAATTTTCTATATACTATACTTATTTGGGTAAATGATGTATCTACCCAAAGAATTTCAGCTCTTTGAGGATAGAGACTGTGCTTTGCCAGGAATAGGTGCTTATTAAATATTTGTTGAATTGATTTGAATTAAAATTTTCCTCTGTTCTGGACCTGTTGATGGCCTCTCACCCTTTTAGAGTTCAGCTGGAGTCCTTGTCATTGATCCCAAGTGGCATATAGAGGTAAAAATATCTCTCTCCCATAGGAATCCCTCCTGGTAAAAATTGTATTAACAGATAATATAAAACTACATGCGATACATAAAGGGCAGCTAGGTGGCACAAGGGAAGGCACAATGGCTTGAAGTCAGGCAGTTTGTATTGTTGTTCAGTTGGATCTGAATTCAAATCCTACCTCACACACTTTACACACTTCACATACACTAGTTGTGCGACCCTGGACAAGTCACTTAACCTCTCTCAGGCTATTTCCTCATCTATAAAATGAAGGCAATATAATAGAATTACATCTGTAAAGCACTTTGCAAACCTTGAACTGCTATTTAAATGCCTGTCATTATTAGTATATATTCTATACAATACCTACCAGCACCATGTCACCGTTCAAAGTATTCTATTCAATCACAGACTCCTAAACAATATTTGCAAGGCTGTATTTTAATTAGACTACAGCACAGGGGCCAGGGAAATAGAAACTCCAAGAAAATAAAAGGCTCTGTTAGTCCTAATAATGTCTCCCACCTTCAAGTCTATGGCAGATCTTTGCCCTTTACAAAATCTACCACCCATAAGGGCCAATGGGCTGTTCTCACTTTTCTCATCTGAGCACATTGCTATCAGGCTGGGTGACCTCTGAGTTGTCTTGCTGCATTACATCTGTGGTCCCTTTGCTGGACATTTGATCTAGGAGCCCTTTCCTATATACAAAGTTCCATCTCTTTCCTCTGGACCTTTGCACAGAACCTATCCATCACGCCTGCAATTGATACTGTCCTCACTCCAACTTCCTCAAAGCACAATTTGCTGCCTCTTCCATTTTTCATGATCCTGAAGGCTGCTAGTGGCTCCTCACATTACTTTGCATGTATTTTCATATTTACTTAACAACACACATGTGTGTATATATCTATGTAAATATATATAAAACTACTATACATCTATATCTATATGTACAGATAGATATAGCTACGTATGGATGTATATATATGTATATAATGTTCTCCTCTATTCTTCCCCCTGCCCACAAAAAAGAATGAGGTACATTCCTTGAAGTCAAAACCAGTTTTTGTCTTTATATCCCCATCACTTAGCAGAGTACTGGTTCAAAATGAAGTCTTAAAAAATGATTGCGGAATGAACAAATGACTTCTAAACTCTGATCCCTAGAAAAACATGCACAAAATGGTCCTGTTAAGTGTTCACCTTGGATGCATACTGCACTAATCTAAGAGGTAGATAATTCATCCAGCTTTAACTCATCAATTATTTCAGATGAAGGTAGTTTTGGGGTACAAGCTAAGGTTTCCAATGCACCCATGATTAATCATCTTTCTCTTTTATATGTTGCTCATTGTTATCTGCCTTTAAAAACATTATCTGACTAAACATAAGGGTTTATCTGAATAGGCAGCAGCCAATATGAAGCCAAGAAAGGCTTTTATTCTAAGCCAATTTCTGAACATTTCCAATTCAAAAAGCAATCAGAAAATATATGAATATTTGTAAAATCATGTCTTCGTCTAACTCCATAAACTTAATAAATGGGAATTATCAGTTCAGACACTCTACTGGTTCAATATTTACTGTTTACTTAATAAAAACATATATTTAAATTACGTATCCTCATATATCATATTAACTAATCGTGGCAACATATTGGAAATCTAACCAAAGAGAAAATCCTTTGACTCCTTAAAGCCTTATCTATGCCTGGAATATCAACAAGAAGAGCAATTCTATGGGAGGATAATTTACCCAGGAGCCAAAGTACAATGGAAGATCTCTATAGGAGATCAGCATCTTGGCAGAGTCTTGTACCTTGCAGGATATCCTGAAGTGCCTATGAATAGATAATGAACAATGACACCATATGTTTTCGAGTGTGGAGCCCAAATACTGGCCTCACGGAGAATGTCCTCATAAGGACCCTTTGGAAATCCTGCATGAGGTATGGCTAAATAAAGCTCCCCATATCAGTTCATATATTAACTCAAAAAAGTAACCACATTATAATCACATACATTCCCTAAGAAGTAAATATATACACTTGGCAAAAATACAGCCTCGTTCCAACTAGTGCAAATAATGAATCCTCTGAAGTGGTTGCATTATTCGCATGTACTTCCATTGGGCTGTAACCAATGACCATCATTTACATAATCATACCTTTGAATGGCATAAATTCAAATACATGTGACCATTTTGTGGGATCCATTATTTGTACTAACTGGGACCTAGCTGGGGAAATTCTACTATAAAAGAGAAACCTATGAGAGAGTCTACATTGTTGCCATTTTTATAGCTGTGTTGTAGCAATGCCTCGAACCAATCCTCTATGGTCTTGGAAAAGATCATATCCATTTTATGGCTAAGGAAACTGAGTTTAAATGAAGTCAAGCTTGACAACATATTCCAGCTTTCCTAAATGACCTCTTAGAGCTCGATCCAACAGACTTCTAGTGTTCTTCCTTCCCATCCTAGTCCTTCCCTTTTACTTTTCCTTCCAAAGCACTTATTAAGTACCAGGCATGATATTCTATATAATATAAATATAAAGGCAAAACAAAACAAGTCCTTGCCCCCAAGAAATTTCTATTCATTCTGTTGGGAGGAAACAGATTGGTCACAAATAGATTAACACAAAATATACATGAGATAGATACAAAACAGAGGATGCTGGGTGGCACGCTGGGGAGTTCAGGGGAGTCTTCAATGTAACAACCTGACATATGGTCCTTGGAAGACTGGATTCCTTTCCTTCTAGGTTGCTTCTTAGCATAATAATAGCAACATTAATAACAGCTATCATTTATATATGACTCTAGGGTTTGCAGAGTGCTTAACAAATAATATCTTGTTTTACCCTCACCACAACCCTAGGAGATAAGTAACTATTATTCCCATTTTACCGATGGGGAACCTGGAGGAAAGAAAGGATAAGGGACTTGACCAAGGTCACACAGCCAGTAAATGTGTGAGGCAGGATCCAAACTCAGGTCTTCCTGATTCTAAGTCCAACACTGCATTCACTTCCTGATGCCTAGCATCCACTCAATTAGATAAAATGTCCAACAGAAGTGTCTTATCTTTGTGTGCTGTCTGTCTTTTCTAACTGGCAATGCAGAAGGAAGTAACAGAGAACAGGGCTGTATAGACAGACAGCAGGGTAATTAGCCTGTGACAAGATGAGAGCCCTTAACCTCAGCTGCATGCAGCAAGACTGAGCTTCTGACTGAGCTCTTTCCCTCCTTCCTTCAGTCATGTCTGCTCATCATGCCTGCTCCAGAAGCATCTGACAGGTATCTCACAGAGTAAACCAATAACAATAGATATCGACAATGACTGTAAAACATAAATGTATGTAGACCAAAAAAAATGTGTCTTTCTGATGTGGACGCTGCTGGAGAGGCTTCAGTAAATTTATTAAATACTTATTTTAGGGGAAACATGGATTAGATAAAAAAACAACCATAGGAGGTAGTTCCAATGGAACAAATCTGAGAGGCAAGCATGAAGGTATGCAGCAGTCAATTCGATGCCTGAATGATCAAGGTTTAGTCATTTCTCCTTGGGCTCATAAATTTAGCCTTTCATTAAGCAAAGCTGCCAATTCAAATTAAGATGTAAAAAAAATCATCATGATTAATAGCTTATATTTACTATTTGCTACATCCACTGAAAGATGGAATATCCAGGAGGGGTTAAAATTACTCTTGACTCACTGATAAGCAATGAGTTCATGAAGTAAACACTGCAATTTTCCAACTAGCATCAATATGCAAAGCTTTAGAGAAACGGATGGAAGTAAGTGAGGATTCAGGTGCAGTCTTGGACGTAGGGTTTTCATACAAAATACTTCATGCAAATCTGAAAGTCACCAATTCTGGATAAAAATGCCACACCTCATTAGTATGGTGGTGATAGCTAGTATATTTTCTGGTAGAAAAAATGAAAAGGCTTTCAAAATTACATTTGCATTAAAGTTCCCAAAGCATCCCTCCAGCCCTGACTAATTGTATGGTTAAGATTTCAGTAGTATTTTAGTGAATAAACAGAAAAATAGCCTAATAAAGGTAGATTGTTAGGTTGTAACAATGAGCATTGATAATAAGCCTCTGAACTGTGTGTTGCTGACAAAGACTAACCATTATGCAGAGGAGTCACAATCATCATCTTTTACTAACCACCTCCCTTTCACGGGATCTTTTTTCTTTGTTGTCCTTTTGGACACCATTATTGCCATAGTCATTTGGGTTCAAAACTTCATAGTTACTTTTGGTTTTTCTCTTTCCTTCATCTTCAATAGTTCATCAAGTATCATTGACTCTGAAAGAAAAAACAAGTTTCTAACATTCATTCTTTATATCCCTTTCCAATACTAAAACCATCCCCCAACAGCCCTTCATCATCTCCTACCTCTCCTAGTGCAAAAGCTTGCTGGTCTACTATCTTCCATCTCCCCCTGTACTCCAATCTAGTGCACATAGCCGTCTAATTAATTTCCTTAAAACATTGATTTCGTCATTTTCCTCCACTGTTCAAAAACCTCCCCCAGTCTGTCTAGCTTCAACCCCCTCCTCTTCTTGGTGGTAGAAGACCCTGGAGGTTTTTGTCTCCCCTCTCATAAGGTGATGCCCCACCACTGCCTCTCCTTCAACTGAGTATATCATTCATGCAACTTGCCCTGGAGGCAGCTAGGTGGCATCGTGGCTAGAGTGGTAGACTTGGAATGTTTGGCACCAGAGTAGCCACTACACAAAAGTAAAAATAAATTAGCCAAATTAAAAGAGACAGCTTTTGCCCTGGAGGAAGTCACAAGATTAAGAAAAGAAAGACAACACAAGATAAGTTCTAGTTATTTTATCACACAAACACAACAGTGGGGGAAAAACCTCCAACCTTTCTGATAGTCTGGGTAATTTGTTCCTCTCATTATTGCCTTAGTTAATCTAACCTGGAAACTAGAGAGGATGAAGTAAATACCACGGGGCTGTGGGAGGAAGAAAGAAAGGTCTACTGTCGGCTAGAAAGAGGAGGAATTATAGAACCCTGCCCTTCTAAAGCAGAGTCTGCAACGAATATAGGCAAGTCAGAAGAAAAGAAAGGTGTAATCTTGACCATGGATAAAATTCAATCAAACAAACATTGTTAAATACCTACTTTGTTCGAGGTACTCTGCTAGATATTGAGAATACCACGACAAAAATAAAACAGTACTAGTCTTCAAGGAATTTATATTCTATTGGGGAACTTGGGCATGAAACATGTTACACAGAAAATGTACGCAAAATAATGGCAAACTAATTTGGTTAAGTCATTGGGTTTAAAAAAATATATAATATTTTTTAAAGATGAAAGGTCCTTAGAAAACATCTAGCCCAGGGGTGGGGAAACTGCAGCCTCAAGGCCATATGTAGCTCTCTAGGACCTCAAGTGCAGCCCTTTGACTGAATCCAAACTTCATAGAACAAATCCCCTTAACAAAAGGATTTGTTCTGTAAAACTTGGATTCAGTCAAGAGACCACTCCCAAGGACCTAAAAGCCCATATGGAGGTTCCCCACCCCTAAAGCTTAATCCTCTTACCTAGAAATGAAGGGGCAGAGAGTTTATATTCCTTGCACAAGGTCACACAGGCGACAAAGTCAGCATCTGAATCCACATACGACTATTCAAAATCCTGCCTTCTTTCCATCACACTACATTCTTGTCTCAAATTCAGTAATTCAACGTTTAGTAAGCATAGGCTATGTGTGTTTGTGCGGATTTAAATTTAAATTAAATTATATATTTTTTCTTTTTTTGATCTATTCTTCTTTGGAATGGCCTGGTAAAATTCAGTCATTTCTGATAGAAGAGGTTCTCTCTTAGAGAGATCTGAAACAAATTCCTTAGGGCAGAAATAAACAGAGCATCTTGAAATAAGTGTCTTTGGTGGCATCCTGCTGGCGGCTTTAGGTGTTCGAGTTTTCATTTAAAATTAAAATGATCACGGAGTACCCATCTTCCTGATGACAATGGCAAATTTTCACTAGCGACAGAACAAAACATATTTGAACTACATCTGTGTCTAATTATATTTTATGCCCTGCCTATAATTTCTATTTGTATTTATGCTATGTACCTGCATGCAGCATAATTATATAGGCTGCCTAAGTGTGTACAGAAATGTTCCAGATATAAATTTGAACTAAAAGACACATGTTTCCAAAGAGGACTAAAATGACCTTTCGAAGCTTGTTTCAAATGGTTGTGAATTAATATTTCATGTAAACATATTAATTTCTGATGCATCTTTACCCCCAAACAGTGAAATCTTATTTTAATGGTGGACTCACAACACCAGTTTTCTTTGCCAATGAGAGGAACCACATGAGAAGACAGAAAGGAAAGAGAAGGAATATGTGGATTCAATCTAGAAAACCATTACTTTGTCTCTTTACTTGACCAAGTCTTTTCAAAACATGACCTCCACAGCTGAAGACTTTGGTGTGTTCATATTTTGAGAGTCACATGTGCCTTTAAAATAAGTACCTTTCCTAGTGGGAAGGCAGTCAGATGTCCATGGGTCTGGCAGAATAAGAAATAGCCAAGAAAGAACCTTCACCCCAAGTTTGCAAATTTCAGAAAATTTGGGTAGTGCAGAGAGACTGTAGAAGATCAGAGGGTTATAGGTTTACAGCTAGAAGGAAGCTCAAAGATTATATGGTTCAACTCTCTCATTTTATAGATGAGAAAACTGGGACCCAGAGGGTAGTTGTGACTGGTCCCAGGTAGCACAGGGAAAGATTAAGCAAGAAGACAAGGATTTGAACCCAGACTGCGTAATTCCATTTTGCAACACCATGCTGCCTTTCCAGACCAAATAAGAAGCTCTATCTGAGCTCCAGGAGAATTACTACAAGTGGTACGGAGTGAAGTATTAAGATTAACAAGAGAATTCTGCAGGTGTGGTCTACACTGCTACAACTATCAAACATTTTGACTGACCGAATCATCAGAAACAGAGCCTTTATTATTGGTCTGCACCAGATTTTCATACCATTCTATTTAAAATGATGTATTTCTTAATGAGGGGGCAGAGTATGACACAGTGGTTAAAGAGCTGACCTTGGAGCCTGAAAAAACCTAGGTTTAAGTGTTGCCTCCAACACATACAGGCTGGATGACCCTCCAGAAGGTCATTTACAACCAGTATGGCCATTGGTTTTTTTCTCATTCTCTTCTTAGTCCTGCACAGTCTTGGCTTTCAATCTCATTTTTCTACTGAAACCGCTCTCTCTAAGTTACCAATGACCTCTTAACTTCCAAACATAATGCCATTTCTCAGTCTTCATCCTTCTTGACTGCCCTGCAGTCTCTGACACTATTGGCCATCCTCTTGCCCTTCCTATAGGATTCTGGGGATATTATTCTCTCTAGGTCCTTCTATATATCTAACTGATCCTTAATATCTCCTGCTGGATCTTTATCTAGGTGGCATCTGCTAAATAGGTGTGTCCCTCAAGACTTGGTCTTCATGAACCATCTTCTCTTTTCTCTCTATACTATTTTACTTGGTGATCTCATAAGCTTCTTCAGATTCCATCATCCTTTTCGTGGAGATGCTTCTCAGATTCTCAGCGTTAACCTCTCTCCTGACTTCCAGCCTCACATCTCCAACTATCTAGTAGCCAGGTATCTTAAACTGGATGTCCCATAGGTCAGTAATTCAATATATCCAAAATGGAATTCATAAACTTTTCTCTAAAACAAACTTCCTTCTTATCGTTGAAGGGTCCCACCATCCTCACATGTGGATAAGCTCACCATCCAGATGTCATCCCTGACTTTTCACTCTGCCTCTCCCATCCCCTTCATCCAATCTGTTGCTAAGTCCTGTTATTTCTACCTTTATAACTTCTCTCATACACACTCCCTTCTCCTCTGACAATGCTACCACCTCTTTACCTCACACCTACACTACTCAAAGATCCTGCTGGATGGTCTCCCTCCTTCAAGACTCTCTCAGTGCTCTAGCCCATCTTTCACTCAACTGTTAAAATGATCTTCCTAAAGCCCAGGTCTAACCATGTCACACCCCCTCCTTCATTCAATAAATCCCAATGGCTCCCTATTACCTCTAGAATAAAATATTAAATCCTCTGTTTAGCTTTTAAAGTCCTTCATAACTTCCTCCTCCTGTCCAGTCTTCTTCCATTTTATTCCCATCTACATTCTCAGCAATCCAAAGACACTAGTTTCTGAAGTTACTCTAATATGAAACTCCCATCATCACCTGACTGGGTATTTTTACTGACTGTCCCCAAGCGTAGGATTCTCTCCTCTTCAGTTTAGCCCTCTGGCTTCCTTTGAGTCTCAGCCAAAATCCAACTTTTAACTGAAAGCTTTTTCCAGTCCCCCTTAATGCTAGTACTAAGTGTTTTGTCCCCTATTAGACTGTGAGGTGCAGAGGACAGCGTTTTGGTTATTGGTCTTTGCCTTTTGTTTTATCTCCAACATTTAGTTGGGAGTTGCTTAATAAATGCTTATTGACCTGGTTTAACTTGACCCTAAGTCAGTCATTTAACCACTAATTACCCTAGGCAACTCTTTAAGATTCTAAGTCAAAGAGAAAAGTGTGACCTGCATCAATAGGGGAGTTCTCTCACCTGGGAATTCCCTATATCAATGAAACCATAGATTTAGTACCTATCCCTACATCCTAAGAGTCAGAGGCAGATGGAAGGGGAGATACAGGGCTAACCTTGCAGTAAGGATAACTTGGGCTCAAGTGCTCTTTCTGACACATATTGGTTGTTAAGCCATGGATAAGTTACTGAGCCTTTCAATTCCTTAAAAATAAAAGAATTATAGAAATCAAACTGGAAAAGACTGTGGAGGCCAACCTTAATTTTACAGATGAGGAAATTAAGGCCCAGAGGGGTTAACTTGCCCAGGGTATCACAAGTAAAAGGATTTGAATCCAAACTTTCTGATGACAAATCCAGGAGTCTTGCAATCCCATGGAGGTCAAAAATCATGCCAACTGAAGCTACCTCATGCTTTAGGAAAAAACAGACATACTGGGAACTCAAAGTTAAAATGTCTCCTAAGAAACATTCACAATGCTAATAATTTTGCTTATTTTCACTGTTTCAAATTCATGGACATAGAGTAAGCTGAAAGAAGTACCTCCAGGTACTAGTTTGACCTTGTTTTGACTTTAGGGTCTCCAAATCAAAGGACAGTCTACTGAAATCTCCAAAGGGAAGGACATCGAACGGTTAGACAAGCCAAATGGACTGGCCAATAAAATCACTCTCTCATTTAAATCAGGGGTTAAGGCCAATCCAATTCACTGAAAAAAATCAAAGTTAAGGAAATTTTGTGAAAGAAGTGCAGTTTTAGGCATGTATTTCTTGCCTGTTCCTTGCTCACTCTTGTACAACTTTTCCTGCATAAATTTTGAGAAAATGAGAAATTCCACAAATTTCCAGAAATTCCAGCAAAATTCCACCAACACACCCTTCCCCCCAACACTTTGGAACAAATCTATTTTTTTTATCTTCTTCAGCTTTCTTTCTCTTAAGGAAGTGCTTTTTTCTTACCAGAATAGACAAAGGGTTAATTTAAAGAAATAGAAAACTCATCTTTCAGGTAACAAAGTTTGGGAGAAAAAAGAGGGAAAACTTAATTTGAACTACTTTTACTCAAGTTTAATTGTCTCTACTTTCAATCACTCTAAGTATTTATTATATTTTCTTTTGCTTAGAGATACACAGAACAATTGATAGAAAACCCAGGTCTGCAGTCAGGAAGACTTAGCTCTCTGAATTCAAATCCAGCCTGAGACACTTACTAGCTGTGTGACCCTGGGCATGTCACTTAACCCTGTTTGCCTCAGTTTCCTCATCTGTCAAATGAGCTGGAGAAGGAATGGCAAAGCACTCTAGCATCTTTGTCAAGAAAACCTGTCCTTCTATCTTGGATGGAAAAAGTGCTCAAATTCCAAATTTGAAAATGTAAAGAAATTCCTCATTGGTAAATCCCTTCCCACTCTTTGTCCTTGTTGTGGAAGGGAGGAACTAGCCATAACCCCCTGAAAAACTCCTTTCACTCTTAAATGTCACTTTTCTGCTACTCTAGGAATAGGGGAAGAAAGGATTAAATTTAGAAATTTGGATTCCAATTAGTTTTGCAACTGACTAACTTTGGTAAATGAAGGTGAAAATTCTAAATATGAATGAAGGCTGCAAAGAGAGGATGTTAAGGCTCAGCTAGAAGCAATGAATTTTTCCATATGCCTTTTCTTATCAACTTTTTTGCATTTTAGAGCAAAAATACAGACCACTTAAATTACTAGGGCAAGAAAGTACAGTATTTTACAATAAATAAGGTACAAAATAATTAAATAAATACACTGTCAAAAACAGGAAAGAAGAATCTGGACCACAGACTTAGATTGGTTTAGTAAGACTCATTTTTGAGCATGATGTACACACAAGCAAAGAAGTTTTAGCAGGGCTTTGAAATAGTTTTTCTTCACTCTTTACATGGCTTATTTGCTGCATAAACCTTTTTTTTTTTTTTAGAATAGTACATGTTCAGAATGTCCAAGTTAGACTTAATTAATTAATTTTACTGTAGTCTTTAATAACGGAGGTACACAGCAGTGCTGATGTGGTGAACTAAGGAAGGAATGTTCTATCTTGCCATAAAATAACATTTGTAAAAAAAAAAGTTTCATGAGACAACATCTCTTTTTTCACAGGCCTCAGACCTCTGATATACACTCATCCCCTATTTCTAGCCAGTTCTTGGATTTGGCTCCCTGTCAAACCAGATTTGACCAGCCCCATTCAGCTGATTCTCTTAGATCCTGACTTTTCTTAGCCCTCTTTCCTCATCTGGGGTCCTGTGAATCGCCCCTTATCATCACTGGTACTCAGCCTCCAAAGCAGGTAAGCTAAGCCTGGCAGAAGTTGAAAGAAATCCTGCAAATCTACAAGCTTTGACTGGAACTGCATGGTGTGTTAATTACCTCCAAACTCCACCTGACTTCATCATGGAAAATAGAGTTAACCTTCTCAGCTCCATACACCAGTTATCCACAATTACAAGGAGTAGCCCAGGAAGTTGCAATGGCGACCAAAGCAGTCCAAGGCATTAATGGAATTCCTTGAGCCTCTGAGTTTACATCTATGAGGAAAACAACTAGAAAAGGCACAACAGAAATGCAATTCATTCTCTTACAGAGAAAGAATTTGTAGATATTTTTTCACAATTATTTGCCTACAATTAAACAGCTTTGCTCTCAAGCTAGTCAAAGAAAGGAGAGTTTTGCTATTAAGTTTTAGCAGCAATCACTTTCCAACCTCATCAAGGAAAGAAATGAAAAAAAAATATATCAGAAGAGCAAACTGGAAGGGATTCTTGCAAGTTAACAACACTGACATGACAAGTTGAAGCTTGGAGTGAGGTTTTCTTTCTTTGGTGGTTCTAAAATGGGTCAATGGAAGCCTTCGAGGGCTTTTCACTTACCTGGCCATGGGAAGGAAGTGGGGCATAGGCCATGGGCTGATTCATCACTCCTTTTTGCTTCATGAGAAGCATGCGTTTCTGTTCCTCATTCAAGTGCGCCATCTGAGCTTGGAGCTGTGGCTGAGACTGCGGCGGCGGCGGCTGCTGCTGTTGCGGTGGTTGCTGGGGCAAAGGCTGCTGCTGTTGCTGCTGCTGCTGCTGCTGAATATACGGCATCATTGGGTTTTTGTTGGGATTGGCCATGGGTGGCGTCATCCTCTGACTCAGTTCTGCATTGAAGTGCGTCAGGGGCTTAGTGTTTCCATAAGTGAGTATGTTGGGCTGCTTGTTTAAAGAGTTTGTACCCAAGTTATTTGGCTGCTGACTGATCATATTCATGTGGTTCTGGGGGAGGTAGTTATTCATTGTTGTCTTCTGCAGGTTGTTTGCCATGGCAGGCACTATGGGGTTTTGGCTGTTAAAGGCTTGGGGGTACATCATCGGGCTATTTGGTTTGTCTGCATTGAAGGCTCCTCCATAGGGACTGGATGGGGGTCCCACTGGTGACCAGCTTGAAGTCTGATTTGGATGCTGCTGCTGTTTCTGTTGGATAAGCTTGGCTCTTTGCTGCTGTTGGGCAGCCATCTGTTTGAGCTGCTCCGCAGGAGATAAATCCGCACTAGAAACTGTGACAGGACCCGGTCCCGAACCAGTCACAGTTCCTGCTGCTTGAGTCATGAGATAGCCATTCCCTGGCCTTGATGAAGCTTGGCCTGGAGTGTGAGCTTGGGTTGGAGTTTGGGGGGACTGCACAGCACAATTTGCTGGTGAGCTGGCAGGATTTGGTGCTGCAGAAGTGCTAGAAACAGAAGGTATGCTACTAGCAGTGGAGACATTGGAAAATGGAGGACCAGAAGATGATGGTCTCCCCTGGGGAGATCCCATGGGGACATGAGCAAATGGAGAGTGTGAAGGATCACTCTTTACACTCGCACTCTCTTGAGAAAGAGGAGTCTCAGTGGTTGGCCGAGAGAATTCCGGCTCCTTCTTCTCTTCAAAATCTTCATTGAATAAATCCTGTATGTCATCTTCAGGGACAGTGTTGGCCAGTTCATCTATTAACTCCTGCCACTCTTGATCATTGAGGTTAATGTCTGAGAACAACTTGTTCTGATTGGAAAGCGACGTCTCTGAAGTGTCTATGCATGTGGGGTCATCCAGTGGTTCTTGTTTGAGTTCCTTGTTTTGTAGGATGGCAAAGCTATCCTCTAGGTCACTGCAACCATTCATGGAAAGTTTAATCTCTGGCAGCCTGCCATTTTTACCTAGCTCTTCTATAATCCCTGGAGCATGAGCTCCACTGTTCGGCAAGGGTAAAGAAGGCTTCATGTCCAGCTGGTGAAGAGGAGAAGCAGAAGGCAAAGGCATATTGTTGGGCAGATTACTAATAGTGTCCATTGCTGCAGGAACGTCCTTTCGGATCCTCTTGCTTGTTGGGGAAAAGTTCCCATCGCAGGCACCATTCTGCTGCTCTCCATTAAGGGGGGACCGGGCTCCTTCCAACTTCCTTTTCACAGTCTCTTGTAGCTAGAAGGAACAAACATAAGAGAAAGACTAAGTCATCAGTCACAGATTTGAATTTTGTTATTACAATAAGCAGAGCTTTAAACTTTCTGTTCCCAGAATCCCCTACATGGATTAGAAACTCACAAGACAGAAACTCTTCTACTACAATCCTAAACAGGCACCAGGTTAATGTTTGATTCTAAGAGAAAAGAGACCATACTTTGTAGCGAACCCAACACCACATATCAGCTCTGTTTTTAGAATTAAGGAGCCAGAAAACAAATCATAGATTTTTTTGGGAGGTGAGTGGGAGTTAAGGGCAGTGCTTTTGCAAAGGATAAGTCATCTGTTGTTATTTTCAAAATCAATGCTAGGCATAAGACTTGGAGGTGGATTAATCATCTTGGAGGGGAAGATTCAGTTATGTCTTAAAAACATTAAGACTGTCATATCTTAAATGAGAATATTCAGGAATGCAATATTTTAAAGAGTCCAATAATGAGCTTTGTAACCCCTGCACTGAAACACCATACAATGTTAACAACATACTAAAATCACAGAAAGTATGTCAAGGAATGAGAGTATTAAGGGCTTCAAAAATGACTGTCCAACAACTCTCCTTGATGGTTCTTCTCTGAATGGGTTTGGGGAGCAAAATTCGCTGGCATCAGTTTAAAAGTAAAACAATAGAAATGGTGCTTAGCAAATAGTAAATGCTTAATAAATACTTTTCATTCATTCATTCATTCATTCATTCATTCATTTCACAGAGATGAAGAATCAAGTGCTGCAGTAGAGGACACATAAGACATACTATCCAACCTTAATTCCCCAAGGTTAATTAAATTAGCTAGAACTCTAGCAACAAATAAGGGAATGGTCCCACAAACTTGACATTTATTCACTGGAGTTTCACTGTTTCATTGAGATGGGAAGATCTTGAACAGGATCCGAATGGAAAATAAGTCTAATTTAAGAAAAGTCAAATGGAATTCAAATGCTTTAATTTGGAGAAAAATAAGCTGAGCAAGGACTATAAATGTACACATTATCACTACAAGAAAGATGCCCATCATTCATCATTCATGTCCACAGAGACTAGAAAGGGGGAGCTTCAATTTCAACAAGGAGAAGTCAGACCAGCAATAACAAAGAGATCAGGACCATCAATTTAAATCTGGAAGGCATTATAAAGATCAGCTAGTCCAATAACCCCATTCTGCAGATGAGAAAACTGAGAGCCAAAAAAATTAAGTGATTTGCTCAAAGTCAGACAGCTAATGAGTAGCAGATCCTAGCTTTGATCCCAGATCCTGTGATTTTAAATCTAGGACTCTTTCTGGGACACAGTATCTTTCACAGAGTTGGCACTTAACAAATTACAGAATATTTTTCCACATTGGAAGGAATCTCTATATCCATCCATGGAGTCCTATCCATAACTTCTAACAACATATTTGGCAAGTGGACTCCAGCCTTTGATTGAAAACTTCCAATGAAGGGGAATCCATCACCTCCCAAGGCAGCCCATTCCCTTTCTGGAAAGCTCTAATTGCAAGGAAGATTTGTTGAACTGAAATCATAATTAAATTGAACTAAACAAGCTGGCAAAAGAGGTTAGAGAATATCCTTCTTTGGAGAGCTTTAAGTATTGAATTTATATTCATTTAAACAGAATGCTTTAGACACCATCCTGGTTGGAAGCATGTGGTATACCACATGTCATAGTTCCTTTCCAATTTCACCAATTTACTAAACTACACTGGTATAACTATATAGTAAACCATATCATCCACAAGTCTTCCACCATCCAGTATGACAGCCTTTGCCTGTCTGGAAGTGTCAGGGATTTGACAAATTGGAGCTAGGAGAGAAGGACATAGAGAGCTAGTGAGTGTTACAATTGGTTTTCCCCACTATTGTTAAGAAGGCATATATGGGGAAAGAGGATAGGGAATAACGAAGGAGAGGATGCTCTTAGCTCTGACAACCATTTTTACTAGCTAGTCTCCCCAAGGACACACTACTTTGTTCTAAGTCAATGGCATTACTTATGTATCCAACATAACATAAAACTAGGTTCTTCCTGGAAGCTCCCTATCAAGAGCTCATCTTTTGACAATCAGAATTGTAGAAGCTGCCAAGTAAATCTCATGTTTAGGAAGCATAATTCTAGGTATGATAATATACAAGAATGTTGCCTTATTAGAAAGAGAATCACAGATTCTGAGTTAGAAGAGACTCAGAGGCCATCAAATTTCTTCTATACCTGAACAAGAATCCCCAGTACCGTCTACTGAAGACTTCTGGGCAAGATGGCTACCTAGAGGCAGGTTATCCAGAGTCTACATATCCATTCCAGAAAAACCCTGAAGTTCTACACCAAGTCAAATAAGGAAATATAATGAGAAATTATAGTAAGACTTTTTCCACCCCAGAACGACACCAAAAATTCATCTATGAGGCCATGGGAAACCAGAAATTTTTGTTTTGCCAGCAAAACACTGCCAGTGACCATGCAGGTTAGCTTTCTGAGGTGATCAGAGATGGACCAGAGAGACATCTATAGTAGCCAAAGATGGCAGCAAGAGCAGGAGGATAGATCAAAGAAAGCTCTAGAGTAGTCAGAAAGTCCCAGTTAGTGGACCCTGAAAGCCCCAGGGAGTCCCAATAGGCAGTAATCAGCATGGTTCTAGTACCACAAAACTCAGATCAAGCACTTTCCAGGTCCTGAGAACTGAGTAGAATTTACTATTTCTAATAATAATTTCTAATAAAGTGTGTGAGAAGAGTATTCAAATATGAAGGGGAGGGAGAAGTGAACATCAGATAAATCACTCATTTCTGAAATAGACAAAAAAGGATTGAACATACAAACAGTTTGGTGTAGAAATATATGATACTCAAGAGAAAAACAAGGGAAATACAATGTGGGTGGGTAGGGTGGGGTTAAAATGGAGAAAAATACCAGAGAGGGGACAGATGTAAAGATGAAAGCAGCTCTTTTATTGGTTCTCTGTTTTGAGAATAAACAATTCCAAGATCAAGGATTTATATTTGAAAGGGACCTAGGAAGTCATCTATGATACAAGATGGAAAAGTGTGAAACCCTTCTCTGCCTACATATAAAATTCCCAGCTGATATAAATATTCAACTACAATCAAAATTTTTTCTGTTGCTTCAAAAAGAAAACAGATGCAACAAATATCCCCCTTTCAATGACTATAAAATACTATTTTCCCAAGAATTTTGCTGAATATTCTTTATTGTGAACAACAAAAACAAAAACCATTTTCTTGATTCAAGCTCGGATCCAACTGTATGTTTGGCTGTGTTATCTTTTTAAAAAAAAAATTAGTGGCCTTTGGAGAAAACAAGTAACCCATGTCTCTTCCAAACTGGTGGCTAATTCTTATTTTAGATCAGAAGTTCCCAAACTTACCACCCCTTTTTTTAAAAAAAAAATTACTCAGCATCTCCCTAGAAATCTACTTTCTTTAAGTTTTTAAAAAATTTGCATCATTTAAAAATACAATTTTTAAAAATAATGCATCTTTAATAATTTATTATGAATTTGTTTTTTTCTGCATTAAAATGTTGATGATATGTTATTACATCATCTAATGGTATGGCACTGTATTGCAAACAAGTCATTATATGCACATATTCCTACTGATGCAGCACTTCCCTATAATACATGACATGCTGGTCTGCCAACACTTGCTTGTTAAGACCTGTCAGCAGACTTGACCACTGATGGGTTATAACTTGCATTTTGTGTGTTTATTTGGGAAATAATGTAATCACTACAACTTTAACTCTGTTAGACAACAGATAAAACATGTACGAAAGGTTTTTCAAAAATTTCTTGTCTTCTTCCCTTTCCTTATGCTTCCACCACTTTCTTATTTTTATTCAACACACCTCAATTGCATCCAAAGCTACTACCACTCCCCTGGATTATTTCAGCACCTTCTTTTGGAATCTAGTTCATATATTTACAGCTGTGATCTCACCTATCTCTATATGTTACAGATAAGGAAAATGAAGCCCAGAAAAGATGTGACTTACCTAAGGTCACCCAGCTGGTTATAACCTGATATAGAAGAGTCAGGTCTATTTTGAGCAAGTCATTTAACCTCTCTTAGCCTCAGTTTATTTATCTGTAATATGAAGGAGTTGGACCAGATGACCTTTAAGGTCCCTTCCAGTTCTAAATCTATGATTTTACGTAATAGCAAAATGAGAATTTGAACTGACGCTAATACCCCAGCGTTCTTTCTTTTAAAACCTGGTGTTTAGGTAATTGTTGAAGAGACAATCAAAGAACTGTTACATTTCAAGGGGGTATGTCAGTGGGTAGCTGAAGTTTTTCTTCTATCTCTGAGTTCTCACTTCACAGATTCATGTGTGTGTGTGTGTGTGTGTGTGTGTGTGTGTGTGTGTATGTGTGTATTCATTCAATGATTTCACATCTCAAGTTCCTAGGTTATTCCTAGGATCTTCACACATGAGTGAAGATGCTATTTTTTTAAGGGTATCAAAAGATCCCTCACAAGTTTTCTGTCTCTGTCATCATCTTCTGGTTCCTCTTTGGCTATGAGAAAAAAAACAGAAAGCCAGGAGTTCAGTTATATCTCTTTTTTCCCCATCTAGGGAGGTGGAAGAATAGATGAAGTAGCATGTTTCTGAAGCACCCTATATCTAGCTTAAACAAACACGCAGCTGAGCAAGCTTTAGAATAGGCAGACTGCTAATGGGGGAAATCTGTCCTGCCCACACAAAGCTTAAAGTGTCCCAGCTCACAGTCCTGAGCCCCACACTAGATACCTCTGGCTAGAAAAGCTACCATCTTTTCTGCCATCAAAGACCAGAAGCCTCTTGGCATCATGTGCTTTGATGTGGAAAAACTGCACAATCTCTTACTGAGCATTTGCCTCCTTCTTCCCGTGTCATAGCTATTACATATAAATGTTCTCTCCCATTAAAGGATGCACTGGTGCCAGGAACTGAAGCGAGCTGCTCATCTCTTTGCCTATGAAAATCTGTGCAGTTATTATGTGTCAGTTTCTCAAAAGAGGCAATTTCTTCTTCATAATGACTTTATCCAGAAGTTGTCTTCTATAGTACAGCTTACATTACTGAAACATTCTTGTGTGTGGGAGGTAGTCTTATCACCTAGAAGTAGCAGTAGTAGTAGTAATAGTAGTAGTAGTAGTAGTAGAGGTAATAGTAGTAGTAGTGGTGGTGGTGGTGGTAGAAGTAGTAGTAGTAATACAGTAACATCCTATACCTGGGCATCACTTTTTGAGCATTCTTTCTCCCAGATTCACAAGACTTTCTTATGAGATAAAAGAAGAGAAAGCTTTCACTCAGAGGGCAGGAAGAGATTAAGCCACAATCAACAAATTAGTCAATTAATCAGCAAGCGCTTATTAAATACTTAATATGTACCAGGCACTCTGCTAGGACTCAGAGATATCAAGACAAAAAAATGAAACTGTCCCTACTCCTGAGGAACTTATATTTTATCAGAGAAGAAACATGCACATAAAATAACTCATGTAAAATAAATACAAGTTTTTTTTGGGGGGAAGGAATTTGGCAGCTGGATGATCAAGAAATCTGTAATCACAGGGAAAGAAGCACTTGAGAAGAGTTTGAAGGGAGAATCCCTTGGATGCTGTATTTTGGATGATGTGGGGGATTGACATCTCCCATGAGCTAACCCCAAGGTTCTGCTTACATCCAGATGAGCTGGTGCTAGGGTTGATGGCCCTGGAGCTGTGCAATGGATTGGGCAGCAGACAGTATTCTTAAAACATTTGCTAATCAAAGGTGGATCTCTTAGTTTAAAGGACCTTCTTAGAAAGAAGTGTGTTGAGTCCATTTCAGGCAGTGGTAACAAGTCTTGTAGCCTCGTCTCAGATGTGAATCGTATCCTACTCCAAGTGTAGGCATCATTAGCGTCACTGGATATGAAGAAATCATCCAATTTCATTTCTCATTGCTGTCCCTGCATCTTAGAAGTTTTAAGACCACAAGGGCTCCCTGGCCACCAGTGATGGGGAGTAAATGCTAACCCAAATGCTAGGTCACTTAATATTTCTCTTCATACCCCCAACTCCTTTGCTCAGTGTCTTGCATATTTTGTGGTTGCTGTCTGGTCATTTCAGTCTTTTCCAACCCTTTGTGACTCCATTTGAGGTTTTATTGGCAAAGATATTGGAATAGTTTGCCATTTCCTTCATTTCCTTTGTTCATTTCTGAGGCAAACAGGGTTAAGTGACTTGCCCAGGGTCACATAGCTAGTATGTGTCTGAGGCCAGATGTGAATTCAGGAAGATGAGTCTTCCTGATTCCAAATTCAGTGTTCTATTCACTGTACCACCTAGCTGCTTTTTCTTGCATACAGCAGGTACTTAATAAAAGTCTGCTGGATTTGAGTAGGTTTTGTATGAGCTAGACCACACACCTGGATGAGAAGCCCAGGATCCCTTTCTTCATACAGACAACTTTCTAAAAATGTCACTTCTAAAAGTGGGGTAATGAATTTTTATTTCCATCCATCATCCCTAACAAGGTAACCTAGTCAACTGCTGTCATTGAGTTTGAATAATATGTCACACATGTAGATTTGGGAGGCCCGTTAGAGATGATCTTGTCAAATGCCTTTATTTTACCCAAGAGAGAACAGATTGAAGACCTTCAGTGATGTATCCATGGCCACACAGTTAAGAAGTAGCAGTGTCAGAATTCAAATCTAGTTGCCTGGACCCCAGAGCCAGCATCTTTTTTCTCCACCTCTCTGGTACCGCCGTTCTTTCTGAATCTGCTTCCCTTGCCCTGATATGTGTAAGCTCTGGGATGCCAAGAGGTCCTTCTTCATCATTCTCTGGGTTTGTGACTTCCAGTTTGTTTAGCCACCAGTAGGATGTGGAGGACATTTCACTTGTTTATTTCATTTGTGGGTTTCATGACCAAGAACACTGCTTTATTAAGCACTTACTATGTACCCGGCACTCTGATAAGCCCTGGGGATACATAGAAAGGCAAAAAAAGATAGCCCGTGTTTTCAAATCATAGTCTAATAGGGGTGATGCAAGCTGCTAGGTGGCACCATAGTACACAGAGGGCTGGATCTGGAGTTAGGAAGATTCATCTTCCTGAGTTCAAATCCAGCCTCAGACACTCACTAGCTGTGTGACCCTGGGCAAATCACTTAACTTTGTTTGCCTCAGTTTCCTCATCTGAGGAACTACATCCAACTACTGAAGAATGACTGAATTTTACAGTATCTCCAGTGATGTCTGGCAACACTTTGGATTATCTCAGAAGTGGGATTAGAAATCACTGTTTTAGACCATGGTTTTTCAAACTAGATCCAGAATTTGGAAGCTATGGGAAATTTTGCTAGAGTTCTTGGGTATTCTGAAAGGGGACTTTGGCCTTCAGCATTTCTGTGAAGTTGCTCTTTTGAAAACATATGTATTTTAAGCTTATGTGAAAATGGGGCACTGTATTAATATCAAAGTAGACACCAAATAAAGATTAATCTTGGAAAAATCTGCACTCCAAGTAACCCGGAGGGTAATGGAAAAACATATGATGGGTATAAGACTTTGATGAGAACAGCACAGTAATTTGAGATAGATAAGATCTGCAGTAATGGCATGTATAGCCACATGGATGAAGTCAGGGTTTCATAAAAGTGTCAAAGAAAGATATTGTAGGGGAAGCACTAGTTACAACAATTATTTTCCCTTGTGGTTCTTTAACCAGATCACTATCAAATATAGATAGTAAATTTTTCACTTGTAGAAGGAAGTTTGGGGGCAGCTAGGTGGTACCATGGTGCACAGAGCTCCAGGGAGTCAGGAGACTCATTTTCATGAGTTCAAATCCAGCCTCAGACACTTAGTAGTTGTGTGGCCCTGGGCAGGTCACTTAACCTTGTTTGTGTCAGTTTCCTCAGCCACAAAATGAGCTGGAGAAGGAAATGCCAAACCACTCCAGTTTGTTTGAGAAGAGAACCCTAAATGAGGCCACCAAAGGTCAGACATGACTGAAAAATGACTGAGCAACCACAAGCTATCATTCTTGAATCGAGTTCTTCTTTTTCTCTGGTGTCCAAATCACAGCCTTATCTTCAGTCTGTAGCAGTGTGCTTGTTCCCATGTCTAATCAATGAAAGGAAGGGTGGCATATGGGATAGAGGGCTGGCCTCAAAGTTCAAGACCTATCTCCAATACAAACTGGTTGTGTGACACTGGACAAGTCACTTGGCCTCTTGAATTCTCTAAGATTAGAATTTGCAGAAAAGGAACTGCATTGGTGGAGGGGGTTCCCTCATTCAGAATAATGAAACCATAGTTTCTGTCCCTATCTGTAATTGATAACAACATTAAAAGTAAACAGTACATGAATTGCTATCTGCTGTTGTTAGATTGTTTCAGTTGTGTCCAACTCTTCATGACATCATTTTGGATTTTCTTGGCAAAGATCCTCGAGAGGTTTACCATTTCCTTCTCCAGCTCATTTGACAGATGAGGAAACTGAGGCAAACAGGGTTATGTGACTGCCCAGGATCACAGAGCTAGTAAGTGTCTGGGGCTGGATTTGAACTCAGAAAGATGAGTCTTCCTGACTCCAGGCCCACTCCTCTACCCATTATGCCACTAGCTGCCCCCAAATTGCCATCTACAGGTGGAAAACTTACTATCTGTATCTATTTGATCGCTATCTGATTAAAGAACCACATAAATAGGCAAAGGAAAATAATTATTGAAACCAAGGCAGCCTCCTTCTCCAGACTGGTTATTAATATTTCAGATTCTATACTTGTAATCCCCAGAAGAATATGAGCTCCTTGAGGGAAAAGTTTGTCTTCTTATCATCAGCACCTAGCACTATGCTTTACAAAAAATGTTGGTTAAATGCTTGTTGAACTGCTGAATCACAAAGGTGACTCCAAGGATTTCACCAAGAAAACCTGTACCAAAGGCTGGTGGACTCAGGGCCATCTGACTAAGTCCAGTCCTCAGACCACTGAGCATGGCTCTCCCATAGATAAGAAGAAACTATTACTTCCCTAATTTTAAACAATATATGTATTTTTATTGATATCTTTTGTTGTTAACCTAAATTTCTCCTATCTTTCCCTCCCAGAGAGCCATGCTATATAATGAAGAATTTCCTAATTTTTTGTTAAAACATTTTTACCCAGCGATCAACCCTTGACTCTATGGTCACACAAAACAAGGGTAGAAGCACAAGATTCACACAGAAAGCACGTTCTTATCTCTCTTACCCATATCTCACCAAGATCTCACTCTCCTCAAGAATCTTGCATTCTATTGGGGGAGACCACACATGACAGGTAAGACTACTGGAGGAAGGGGAAGGTACCAACAGTAAGTGATCACAGAAGGCTTCCTAGAGGAGGTGGCATCTAAGCTGGGACCTGAGCGAAGTGAAGAATTCCAAGAGGTGGAGGTAACAGCATAGGCAAAGGCATAGAGTCTGGAAAGTGAATGTAAAGTTCAGGGAAAAAGTAAATAGACCCATGTGGCAGGAACTTGGGAGTATCCAAAGGATAGTAATGTGGATTCATCTTGAAAGGTAAAGCTGGAGTCTGACTGTGAAAGGCTTTAAATGCCAGACAGAAGAATATGAATCTTTTTTCTTATTATGTTACTTGTGAAATACTAAATAAACACTAAAGTTTTGCTCTTTTTGATATAATAGTCATGTTAAAAACCCATTCTCCAGTATACACATGGGTGACTGTCACTGTTTCTAATGCTTCACAAGCATTTAAAATTAGACATACATGCACACGTGTACTCCCAGGCTCCCCTGGGAGATGTTTGGGTGATACTGTGAAGGGGTGGTCATTTAATCACTTTTTCTTTCACATTCTCTATAGAGAAGCATACCTGATATGGATCTTGGGATCATTTTTAGACTTAGAAGGGATCACAGAGACCATCTAATCCAATTCCTTCATTTTACAGATAAGAAACTGATGCTCATGGAAATATACAGGTAGTAAGTGGCAATATATACACAATTCTCTGACTTTTGATTATACCACACTGCCTCTTATGGAAGCTATTAGGAAGTTAGGATACGCAGTCTGTTCTAAATCTCCATGGCTGCCAGGGTACAGGGACAGCTTCTACCTCTGAAGTGGCATTTCCCCAAAGTAACAGTCACTGAAATGTACAGCATCCCTGCATTCATCAAATATAGTTAGTCTGACTTAGAAATGTACCGAGGACATTTGAGTCACCAGTGACGTGACAATATAAGGAGAACTTGCTCATGTCTTTGAGTCAGATCTGCCTGATTCACAGAAAAATCACTGTGATGCTCTACAAAGAAAGATGTTGTTCTGGAAAATGAGCATGTGTTGAGAAGTGATGATAGCTGCAGCCCTGGAAACTTCAGGAGGTGGCAGATGCATGGCTCACTGTGGTAGTTTCTTTCCCTGGAATATCTTGTAGAAAATGTCTGTCGGAATCTTTTGGTGGATACAAAATCCTACTCACAATGACTTGTTATTGCCCTTTTATACATCATCATCATCAAAAGATTACCTTTAAATAAAGGGGCAATGATAATTTCTAAAGTCAATATCCTCTGCTGTCTACAGCAGGAACTGATTTGTGGGTTCATTGTGGCTTATAAAGACCCAAGACATTAGAACTCTGATTAGTGCTGCAAGGAACCATGGTGGCTTTAGGAAACTGTGAATGACAGGCATGGAAAGAAGCACACACCATCAGATGGGGCGAATATATTGATTTGTTTTGTAATTGTCACTGATCTTTATTGACACAAATGAGGAATCTAATCTACTTGTTTTCATGGGTGGTAGGCAGGGTAGAGAAAATTATTTGGAAGTGGAGAGGATTTAAAAAAGAAATCATTCTACTTATTATACTTACACATACATGTGATTTGCAAGATTCACAGAGACACAGTGTGTGTCCTATTTCAATATCTTTTATAATGCAATTCTGTGTTATAGATATAAGTGGAGGTTGGAAGAGAAGTACGATATGTGAAAAGAGTTCTGGATTTGTAGAAGGCAGATGTGAGTTTAAATCCTACTACTACCCAGTGTGACTGTGGTCAAATCACTTAACCTTTTGGGGTCTCATTTTCCAGATGAATTCTGAGGTCCCTTCTACCTTTAAATTTATTATTCTAATGAAAAATAGTTTTTTGGGGGGGAGGGAGTTAAAGAAAGCTATAGGAATGAGAAGAGGAGGAAGAGGCAAAATAAATAGATACATGAAATAAATTGATTCTATATGCATCAGTTGCAATTGGAGGCTTCCCCTACAATACCCACTAAAATATTATGTATGTTGGTGGTAAACATCAGGTTTCTGTTTTATTTGAAGGGAGGAAGGAGGCAGGAAGGAGAAATACTTCAGGGAAGTTGGGTCCAATTCTCTCCCTTGGGTATAAATCAAGAATATTTAGATTTCAGTGTTTACTCCAAATGTTCCCTCCTTTCAATGAGAGTTGATCATTTCCATTTCCAACCCTTTGCAGGAGGCTGTTTCAGAGTATATCATTTCAGGCTTGCCCCAGCCCTGAAGATGCAAAAACCCCCCGAGCACCAGGCCCTGACATTGCTTTTCAATCAAATCCCAGCATCCTCTCTCTCTCTTTTGGAAAACAAAAATATTGAAATAAGATCTTCTCATCTAGAAAAACAGCTTCCTTTTTCCCTCAGAGGAGCCATCCCCAGCTCCTACATGTGATCAGAAGTTTGCATAAAGCAAGGACTCCCCAGCAGCTGAGATTCTCCTACCTCAGGGAAGAAAAGAAATTCTCAACACATAAAAATAAAATAAAATAAACCCTCCGTAACCTAGCAGGACATTTATTATCCTTTCTAGACAGTGCCTGACTCCCAGGGCTTGGTTTTACGGAGCATTCTCAACCCAAAGCAGAAAAGCATTAGGTAGCGGGAATGGGGCTTTACCATTATTCATATGTCTTTAGGAGAACTTTGTTCACAAACAGGAAAAAGATAGCACTTCAGAGTTTTCCTGCTAGCTTCCATCAGAGGTAGGCAAGGGTGCCCACACCACCCTAGCCAAGCCCGTTCTCTCATGCGGGCAGTCATGCATCTGATTCCACCTCCCTGCATGTTTTCAGCCCCACACATGTACCCAGCACAATAAAAGTCATCCATAAACAACGGAGCATTGGAGGCTGGTGGCGGCGGGAGAAGCTTTCATCTGCCAGGCGAAGCGTCTTGGCTTCATCCCACCAGCAGCAATTCATTTTTTTTCCTCCTCCAAAGAAATTAGACCCAGGTTCTGTTGTTATAGCAACAGTCAGAGCCACTTACGCAGGCCCAGCCCCACCAACTCCCTCTGACTCCAGTGGGCAGAGATTGCAATTATGTCTGGGATGGGGAGTGACCAAGGGAGGCTGCTGTCTGTTTAGCCCCTATATTAGCCTTTGAAAAAGGGAAGAGAAAAGACCAAGCTGAAATTCTCTGTTTCCCAACTCGCAATCAAAGGCAAACTGCCTTCACTTTATTGCCTGGAACTGGTTCCCCCACCCTCACCCTGACATTTGACAATCCAATGATCCATCGTAGAAGTGGGGGCTACTAGTACTCCCAGACTAGGTACAGAGTGGAGAGGATACCACTGGCTTTTTATGTTGTTAACATGGCAGTAGCCTTTTCAATCCAGGTATCACATGGGAAGAATGACAATGAAAGCAGTTACCGTAACTCTCAGCTTGAAAATCTTCAGAAAAGGCGGGGGTTGCTCAGTGCTCTGCCTTTTCAAAAATGCTCTCTTGGTCTCACTTGGGATTTGATCATGGTAGAGAACTCCATGTATGGAATTTTCCTTCACTAATACAGACCAGTG
The DNA here is from genome assembly GCA_028658325.1 of Potorous gilbertii. NCBI lineage: Eukaryota > Metazoa > Chordata > Mammalia > Diprotodontia > Potoroidae > Potorous > Potorous gilbertii. The sequence continues at coordinate 167,532,130 of CM053772.1, read as the reverse complement.
ATTCATCCTACTTATAAAATGTATTTGCAATTTATAGCCTTAGAGAGGAACTAAGGAACTGAGAGGTTGACTTACTTGCCCATGGTCACATGGTGCTAGAGGCAAGACTTGAACTCAATTTTTCTTGATTTTACAGCTGACTCTCTTTCCTCCATTTAATTAGGAGTATACAATTCTCAAATCAGAAACACTAACTTCAACTCCCAACCCGTGAAAACAAAAATAACACCAAAATATTTTCTCTAACTACAAAAAACCCCCAAACAAACCCCAAATTCTCATCTAATTATAATGCAGTCCCCCCTGAGGCAATGTGAAGAACAATCTAACACTAGTCCCCCAAATCTATCAGGCATACAAGCATACAGACCCTAGAAAAGCACAGGATGAGAAAATAATGAAATTGGCACTCACTCTCTGCTCACCTGCCATAAATGTATACAAATCCTACCAAAATATCTTCAGAAGGGTAGGCCCTCAAATAAATATTGTCTGAATGAATGCTCTGGGCAAATGGAAGAATGCTTATTTGTCATGCTGACTTGAAATTTCTTAATGATATGGATAGTTATAACCAGGGGTGTGCTACAGTTAGCTGGAACCAGCAGGTAAGGAGCCAGTTGTTAAATTTTTAGCCCAAGCAATTCTTATATGGACTCGATTTATTGATCTGTTGATTGTCTCTACTGTTAATAATGCAGATTAAAATTAAAAGAGCGTGTGCCCACATCCTTCCCTCTCTTTTCTTCCCCAGAGCCAGGCTACTGAACATTTACCAGCACACTCCCGGTTATATGTGATGGAAAAAAGGTAAAGATATTAGGGAATGACCGATATCACTCTGCTTGGCTGACTGCCTCATTTAGCTGGTGCTCTTTCCACTATACCATGCTCTTACTTATTGGCTAAAAACATCTTGGCAACTCAAAGTGGACAAGCTTCAGTTAACCAGAAAATTCACTTATGTGGATATTTCATTCCCTAAGGATACTGAGCAAATAAGGTGTTTCTGTCTTTCATTTTTTGTTGACATCTCAACTTGATTTTCTTGTAAGAACCCTGCTGGGAAACATATAAATGTCAGCTGTTTATTATTATGACTTTAAAATCCCAAAACTTGCCCTCTCTTTGTGAGAAGCGGTTCAAACTAGTATAGTTCTCTTTGGATAACTGAGAAATCATACTGTTTATTTACTGGCTAGCATAGGTTGGATGGAAGAGTTGTTACAGGGCAAAGTGATAAAACTCAACAATTTCACACTTTCTTCAGAGTGGATCTTTGTTTTTCTGTTTGAAGTAAAGTTCTAGGTTATCACAAACACAAATACAGAAATACATTGCAAAACCAAGAAAAAAAGTTACTTTGGTTTCTCCATAGCTCAACCCCCTTTATCAGGCAGCATATCATAGAAAAAGCATTGCATTTCAAGTCAGCAAGACCTGCTTCAAATCTTGGCTCTCCTACTAGCTACTTGTGGGATGTAGGACCTCATTTACCCCAGATGTAAAATGATAGTTACCCTAGAGAACTTCTCAAGTTCTTTCTAGCTGCCTCTGCCTTCTTCCATTAGTGCCCAGAACTTGGAGTAGATCACTGGACTTCTTAGCTATGAGAATATTATACCTGACACATGTGACCTTCTTGACAACTATAATCATGCCTTCGTAGAAATTCTTTCTAATGCCCAGGTTCTGTTCACCAGTGTCTAATAAACATGATAAGGATGACATGCTATAATCTGTTATAATCTTGTAATGCATAGGAACAGAAGTATCAACGACAAAGGGGAAACTAAGGCACAGAATGATGAGGGTCATAGTACAAGTTACTGGTAGAAGCAGACACAAAATATAAGTCTCTTGGCCCAGAATTCCATGTTACATATAATGAATCACATCAATTCTAAAAGGTACAACCTTGTGCTTCTTGCCCAAATTGCATTGTTAACACTCACGTAAATAGATGTGTTTCAGTGATTTTTAATCTTTCTGATCTACTGATTATTGAAGCATATGGCCATTATAGATAAATTTGCCCGGTTATTTCTATAGCTAAGTATTTTCACATGGTTGTGAATTTCTAAAACTTCTCTGAGGGCAGAATCTTTTTACCTTGGTCCTAGCTCAGGTAAACTTTTTTCCTTTTAATAGATAAAGTTCTTTCAGATACAATGTCTTTCAGACTATGAGAATATGTAAATATTTGTGGCTGCTTTCCATAAAATTGTAACAAGTAACTGGTTCTCTTTGGTTTACTTCGACACCACAAATCAGAAAGAACAAGATGTGGAGATTTCCTAGTACTGTAATAGGTTTCACTTGGGGGTTGCCCATGTAGCATCACTTGGTATGCTTCAAATGGAAATGGCTAAACAACATCATAAATGATGTTGGCAATAGGGATATCAAGAGTACATATACACAAAAGGTAATGCCAAGATTCTAAAATGTATGTGACGTCATGCCCCCAGCAATGGTTCTAGGGTTTTATACAGTTCAAGAACACCTTTCTTCTTATGTTTTTAACTATGGTAGAAAAGATGAAGCTGGAATTTAAAGGATTTCTCAAAGCTTCTAGAGAACTGAATAAATAAATAAATAATTGTGATTAGCAAACCCAAGTGTACTATGCTAATCTTCATTAATTAATGAGTTTAAATAAACTACAACTCCAGAGGAAACATCATCATAGGGACCAATGAGTTCCATAAAAAGAAAGAGACTAGAACTACCTAACTGAGATTCTGGAGGGAGTCACACTATGGGGGAGTCTGGGTTTACTGAATGAACTTACAGCACACTGATCCCCTATAATATGTTATTAATGTGACTGCAAAATGACAGTGGGCTGAAGATGGGGTCAGATATGTAAAATATAAACTAGCCTTGTGACCGTGAAAGTGACTTCACTTGTCTTAGCCTCAGTTTAGCATCTAGAAAATGAGGACAGTGGACTAGATCATTTTTAAGGTCTACCAGCTCTAAAATGCTAGAGATTATGATTCTAGGAAGGCTAGTCAGTAACTTATTTTCAAAATTTTTAGACAAATATACTAGAACTTTGCTATTAACTTTTCTCACAGACAGAAGAATTTGCATTAATACACATTCGGTAATTAAAAAAAAGGATTGCTTCATACAGACAGAAAAAAATGAAATTCATTTGGAACAAAAAGTAAAGGATCTCAAGAGAAATAATGAAAAAAGTGGAAGGGAAATTATGTCTAGCAGTACCAGATATCAAGCTACATTACGAAACAGTAATCATCAAAACTATTTGACACTACTTAAAAACAGAAAGGTCACTCAATGGGACAGACTAGGTATACAATACAGAGAGGCATAAAACCCAAAGACTCTCATTACTGGAGTAAGGACTCACTATTTGACACCCCCCTCCAATAAAAAACAAGTCGGTAAAATTGAAAAGTAGTCTAGAAGTAATTAGGTTTAGACTGATAACACACCATAGACCAAGAGAAACTCCAAATAGATATATGACTTAGAGATAAAAGATCATATAATAAATAAATAAATAAATTAGAGTAATTAAGGACAAAATTACTTGTAGGGAACTTTATCATTTTCATGATAAAACAAAGGAAAGACAGGATAACAAATGATAAAATGACCAATTTTGATTACATAAAACTAAAAAGTTTTTACTAAAACAAAACAAATGTTACATACAGAAGGGAAACAGTTAATTGGAAAGAAGCTGTGGGATTAGTTTTTCTCATATAGATCGCATTTCCAAGGTATATAATAAAGTGATTCAAAATTTAAGAAAAAAGTAATTCTTCAATAGATAAATGGTCAGAAGATACAAACAGGCAGTTTTTCAAAAGAAGAAACTCAAACTATCAACAACCATGTGAAAAAATGCTCTAAATCACTAATAATTAGAGGAATGAAAATTAAAGCAACTCTGAGGTTCTACATCATAACTATCAGATGGGTGAAAATAACAAATGTTAGTGGAGGAACACAGCACGTTAACATTACTGTCGATGGAACTGTGAAGTAGTTCGGTCATTCTGGAAAGCAATTTGGAATATACCCCAAATGTAAGTACACTGTGTATACAATTTAACTCAGCTTTGCCACTACTAGGGCTTATTTCTCAAAAGAAGTCAAAGATAGAATGAAAAGACTCATATATACAAAAATATATGTAGTAATAACTCTTTATTGTAGTGGGAAAGAACTAGTATGCTTCAAATGGAAATGGCTAAACAAATTATGAAATACATGATGGAATATTATTATAATAAGAAATGATAAAAGATGATTTCAGAAAATCCTGGGTATTCCAAACTATGACAGAGTGAAATGACTAGAATCAAGAGAACAATTTATAGACAACAAGACCATTGCAAGGACAAACATCTTTGAAAGACTTAAAAACTGATTAATACAATGACCAACCATGATTTCAGGACAGTAGGAATGAAGCCTGTTGCCTACCTCCTGGCAGAATGAAGACAGATTTAAGATGCAAAGTGAGACCCACATTTCTGTACATGGCCAACATGGAAATTTGTTTTGCTAGACTTTGCATATTTCTTACAAGAGTTTTGTCCGTTTCTCTCTCTCTCTTTTTTAAATCAGTATTTTATTTTCTCCCAATTACATGTTATAACAATTTTTAACATTCATTTTTAAAACTTTGAGTTCCAAATTCTCTCCCTTCCTCCCTTTCTGCCCCCCTCATTGAGAACACATGCAATTCAATATAGGTTATACATGTGTAGTCATGCAAAACATATTTCCATTTTAGTCATGTTGTGAAAAGAAAACATAGACCAAAAAAAGAAATCAACCCAAAACAAAACAAACCCACCTCATTTCTTTTTCTTTCTTTTCCAATTCGGAGAAATGAGGACTGAGGGAGTAGATTAGAGATAGTGCTCCCTTCCCCACAAATGGGAAGAGAACAGAAAGAAGGTCAGAAGGAATTACAGACTAATAGGAGAGCTTTCATAGTTACATGTTGAATTTATCATATACTTAAAAAAGAAAAGCAAGTTCTACATAACAGAGACCTGCAGTTTCATGTACAAACCTCCTTTCTGTTCCACAATATATGTGTGTGTGTGTGTGAGTGTGCGCGTGTGTATGTGTGTGTGTATGGAAATGCCCATTTTATTTGATATCTTCTAATGCCAATAAAATAAACAGAATAGAATTGCTTAAAGTTCATTTGGTTATAGAAGTAAAAGTAGAATGCTTGTGCTGAAGCCAAGAAGACCTGATTTCAAAATATATCTCAGACACTTACTAACTGTGTGACCCTTGGTTAGTCATGGAAGCTTATCTATGAAATGGGAATAAGAACAGTAATTACCTTATAGGGTTGTCATGAAGATCAGATGAGATCTGTAACATGTTTTGCAAAGAACTATATGAAAGTTATTTTTGTTAGTCATAGGCTCAGAGGAAGATGAAGATGATGATGATGGAGAAAAGGAGCAGAAGTCGTTGGTGTTGGTGACTTCACCTACATTTTAGAGCACTCTTGGGGCATGAGGTCACTGGTGCATCTTGGTGTGCACTGGAGAGGGTGCTGGGCCTCAAGTCAGGAAGATTCATGTTCCTGAGTTCAAGTTCAGCCTCAGACAATTGATAGCTGTGTGACCCTGGTCAAGTCACTTCCCTGATTTGGTTCAGTTTCTTCATTTGTAAAATGAGCTAGAGAAGGAAATGGCAAACCACTCTACTATTTCTTCTGAGAAAATTCCAAATGGGTTCATGAAGAGTTGAACACAACTGAAAAATGACTAGTAATAGAAATATGAGATGAAAGATAATCAGGGTAAACCAGTATATATTTAACAACCATCTTTCTAGGGAAATTATGCATGACAGGATTTTATTGTTATTAACATGTTTTCCACAATTTTTTCTTTTTAAAAAATTTTATTCATTTATTTGTTTTCCATTTTCAACGATCATTTCCATAAGTTTTAAATTTTCTCTCCCTCATCCCCAAGATAGGATGCAATCTTATAGTCTCCATCATTTTCTTAAGGGTACACAATCAACAAAATAATACATCAAGTCAATTCGTCCAAGGCAAAAGCTCACACTGAAAATTCGTAGAATTTTTGTCTCTACTTTCTAAATCAGAGGTGAAAACTTAATGATCAGCTCTCTGGATCTAGTACAAGCTGACTTGAACACACTCCTGGACATAATTATTAATAGTGATTTATAACAATTCAAGGTACTCACATATATATATATATATATATATATATATATATATATATATATGTTTATGTATATCTATCTAAACATAAATTGGTATAGACAGATATACATATATCAGTTATACCCATTTATCATGCTAGGCACAGTAAACTTAAATTGCAAAGTCTCATCCAGCCTAGGACTGAGGTCTACATTAAAGTAATAATTTAAACATTCTTTTGACAAAATAATTTCAGTTCTTTTCTTTCAGCATTTTCTAATGATTAAGGGTGGGCCATCTCCAGTTATCTTGATGAATATCAGGCACTGGACCCAGATGGTTTAGGAGAAGAAAGTACATGAGGCTAGTGACCTTGCACAGCCCTCCCTCACTCAAATCAAAGTCAAGTGCAAGTCAGGTCATCATCTTGATGTCATGGTCCCTCTTTGAGAACGAAGGACAAACACAACTTGTGAGTGAGTAGCAGCTCTTCTCCTCTCCTGTCCTCTGCTGTTCTACCTAAGGGAAGGTACACTCGATGGCCAAAAGCTGCCTTTTTTCCTTTGGGTTTTCTGGCTATGTTTTTTCCCAAAAGATCAAGCCTTAAACCCAATTCACTGTGGGGCTCATAGACTGGACAACAAAGCCCACCCACCTAGCACAGAGTGATTGTAATTAATAAATAGTTACTGTTTCTCTTTTACCCAGGAACCCTGAGGGTCTTCCCTTGAGTAACTACTTAAAGAAACCTATTCATTGAATGGGTGTATGTCACTCAAGATGAGAATGTGATAAGACCTTAGCCTGAAAGGGCCAGGGTCTCCTATTGCATCCTGGGCCATCTCCAGTCATCCAGATGAATATTAGGCCATGGGACCCAGACCGCTCAAGAGAAAAAAGTGAGGCTAGTGACCTGGCACAGCCCACCCAGGCTCAAATCAAAGTCAGCCGCAAGTCTTGTCTTCATCCTGATGTCATGGTCCTCCTTGAGAATGAAGGACAAACACAACAATGTTTAAGGATCTTTGTGGATCTCACCTGAAACCTCTACAGTTTCTCTTTTTCCTCAAGTTCAGGAACCCAAATGGGGTCAAAGAGTCAGACACAAATGAAACAAATGAACAAGAACAAAATCTAAGTTATAGATTTAGAGTTACATGATGGATTATTTTACATAGCTAAAACAAACAAACAAACAAACACTATTCATTTAAAGAAACAAAAGGTTTAGAATTTCAAGTAGATGATTCTAAAAGAAGCAACAGCTAAGAAAGTGCCTGTAGAACTCAAACTAGTATTATCAAAAACTATTTGAAACTGGTTGAAAAATAGAAAAGTAGATCACAGAAATGCATTAGATAAGCAATAATCAGAAATTTTAGAACTCTCTATAAGTTCAAGAACATAAGCTACTTAGGGAAAGACTATTCGAACGTAAATGCTGTGAAAACTGGAAAGGAGATTGGCAAAAAATGATTTAAAGCAGCATTTATACAGTATTACATGCCTCAAAAAAGTTCTAAATCAACAAATGGGCTCATTACATGTTATATTATTTTTTTAAAAATTGAGAAAATGGAATGAAGTACCTCTCACAACTATGGCATATGTGTGTGTTTGTGTTTGTGGAGGGTAGATATGGGTTCTTAATTAAACGACAGATAGAAGAGATCACATAAGAAAAAGGAGAACCATTCTGATTACATGAAATAAAATATATTTTGCATAAACACAATCAACATCTAGGATAAGCATGGAAATAGTGGACTGAGAACAAAATCTTTGCAAGTAAATATCTCTTATAAGGATCTACTAGCCAAGACATAGGGAATTAATACAACCATATAAGAATATGAACTCTTCTATAATAGATGAGTATTTTACTAGCCATAGGAAAGATTATACCAAGTTACTAAAACAAGAGCAACACATTCCAACACATAATATAACTTCAAGGTTTCACTTCATACCAGGAAAATGGCCAAAAATGACAAGAGATGGAAGCAATGAGTGTGGGAGGGATCATGTGAATAGATACACTAATATAACATTAGTGGAACTATGAATTGGTCTGGGAAACAATTTAAAATTATGCAAAAAATAAGTGCCTAAAATGTCTTTACCCTTAGGTACAGAAAATCCATAATGAGTCATATATGCATCAAAAAGGCCAAGGATAAAAAGGTCCCAAATTTTTCATGGTATAACTTTCTGAGAGGGAAAAGACCTAGAAGTAAAATGGGTACTCATCCATGGGGGAACATAAATAAAGCATGACACACACACATGTGATAGAATACTATAGGGTGGTAAGAAATGATGAATACCAGGAATTCAGAGCAACATGTGAATATTTGTATGAAGTCATGCAGTATGAAGTGAGTGCCACCAGAAAAACAACACATATGAAAACTACAAGTGTTAAAAGAATGTAAAAATAAACTTTAAAGAAAACATCCAGTTTCCTGAAGAAATGAATGTGGTAAATGGGAGTCTAGGTCTAGAACTGAGCCCTCGGGAACACAACACATCATGAGCTAAGAGAAAGGTGGAACTAGCAAACTGACTAGGAAATGCCAGCAGGGACAATGAGAGAAAGAGAATGAAAAAGAGGGGAAAAAATGTTCCCCCCCAGTGTCAGATACACATTTGAAAGAGAGCATGAAAGAGCGACTGTATGTTACAGCCAGCCTAATTCACTGGTGGCATCTGAGAGCGACTTCGGGGCACTGGAGGGGATGAAAGCCTGGAAATGAGAAGCTCTTAAATCTGTCTCAGAGGAATTGAGTGGCATAGCTTCCAGGAATTAGAAGGTGATGGACTCTTCTGTACTTTGCCCTGTTCAGACTACAACCACAGCATTATGTTCAGAAGTAGGTACCACAATTTAAGAAGGTTATTAATAAATTGGAGAGTGTCCAGAGGAGAGCAGCCAAAATAGGGATAGACTTTGAGTCCATTTGTACCATTTGTGGATTGGTTGAAGGAGGGATGTTTAGGCTGGGAGGAGGGGAGGGTGCTGGCTGTCTTAAAATATTTGTAGGACTGTCACATGGAAGAATGATTAGACTTGTTCTCTGTGGCCCCAGAGGGCAGAACCAGGAAAAATGAGTGGATGTCACGAGGGTCAAATTTAGGCTTGATGACAGGAAAAACTACTTCCTAAGAACTGAGTTACCCCAAAGTAGAATGGGTCACACTGGGAGGTAGTAGGCACCTCCTCAATGGGGTTCTTCACTGAGATTTGATGACAGCTTTGGGGTTATGATGTAAAAGATTCTTATTCAAGTACAAATTGGATTCAGTGGCATCTGAGTTCCCTTCCATCTATGAAATGTTGTGACTTGGTGACCTCCCTAGAGTTCAGTGTAATGATGGAGGCAGAAGACAGTGTGAGTGGGGTTTTGGGCAAGGAAGGAAATAATGAAAATTTGAGAAGGTTTTCTAGACTACCTATTCAAGAAGACTGACCATGCAAGGTAGGAGAAAAAGACTAAGAGAGCCAGAAATAATAGGAAATCAAGTGAAAGATTTTTTCAAAATAGTCTTCAGGAGTTTTAAAGAAGGCAGGGAGCCTATGGAAGAAAGCTTGGTATTGGAGAATGAAAGAATGATTTAAGAAACAAGGTTTCTTAAGAATCAGAAAAGCATAGAATTTAGAACCCAGATGTACAGATTTGCTGTGGAAAGATGATGTCATTTCAGAGAATTCAAAAAGACTATTGAGAAGATATTACAAGGACAGATACGATTTTGGCAATTGGAGATAGCCAGCAAAGCATGGTCCCACACTGGTCTGGATCCAATCTCACTTGCGCATGATGCAAAGTCCATTCAAAGCAAGAGATGCCAGGGATAGGGGAAAAATGCAAAGGGACTTAAGAGGAGAGTAGTTTTGGTACAGTTCAATATGATTTCTGAACCAAGGAGTGGATGGAGGATAGTGCTGCCATTTTGCCACAGGACAATTTATATTTGTTCATTCCCTGAAGAGTTTTCACCAAAAACAAGTGAAAAATATTCTTTTGTATTCTTTTCCAGTCTTTTAGCTCTCAATCCATAATTTTGTGGGAGTACCATCTATAAGGGGCATAGGTGGCTGAGTGGACAGAGCACAAGTCCTGGACTCAAGAAGACTCATCTTTCTGAGTTCAAATCTAGCTTCAGACACTTACTAGCTGTGTGACCCTGGCCAATATACTTAACCCTGGTTGTCTCACTTTCCTCATCTGTAAACTGAAATGGAGAAGGAAAAGGCAAATCACTTCAGAGTCTTTACCAAGAAAACACCAAATGGGGTCATGAAGGATCAGACATGACTGAAACAACTGAACAACCACAACAACACACCATCCATATAGGTACAAAAATCTGGAAGTAGTGGTCAACTTCCATACATTTTGGCTGTCCTATGTCCCTATCACAATGGTTTCTTTTAATGTATATATCGACTTAATATAATTATAATGTATATATCCACTTAAATCAAAAGGTAATATGAGCCAGCAAAGCACCTTACATGTTATCTCATTGGATCCTCCAAACAATCCTGTGAAAAAAGTTTCTATCATTATTCCCATTTTACAGAAGGAGAAACTGAGTCCCAGAAAAGATTAAGCAGCTTGACCAGGAGCACAGAGAAAATAAATGTATGAGATAGATTTTGAACTTAGGTCTTTCCGACCCAAAATCACCATTCTATCATGTCACTTAGCTGTCTACATAAGTTGGAAATGTTTCTCCTAAAATTTACCTGTGTTTACTTTGCAAAGGTTACATATTTACTGAACTGTGTACATTCTGTTCCCCATTCTACCTCCAATAAAAAATAATTTCTTTGCAGGAAGGGACTATTTCATTTTTATCTCTGTATGTCCACTATAACACAATGCCCAGCACATAGGAATTGCTTAAGAAATACTCACTGAATTGAAATGAGAAGTACACAGAAACGATGGGGTCTAAACTCATTCAATTGCCTGAATTCACCTGGGGAAGTTCGTCATATTTCCACATGTTTTTGTTGTTGTCATTCAAATACTTCCATATATTTCAAATACAGGAGAAGTATTTAACTCCTTTGCTTACAAGGTTACACAAGTATCTTCCATTTTTCAGGCTCAATTTGAATAGTCTACTGTTGTTGGGAATGGAGAAGAGAAAGGTTTGTGTCTGCTTAGAAAAACACATTGTCCATTAGATACATTCCACAACATTCTCAACCCTTTCTTTTGTTAGCTTAACCAAGACTGGGAAATCAGCTAGCCCAATGCACTAAGTAATTCTCAGAAAGCCCAAGTGAAATGTTAGGAGCTACATGGCTCCAGGTAAAGAAAGATCCTACGTTCTCATTCTTCTGTTGCCAACAATTAGTGTTATCAGACTGCACAAGTTAATTTCCTTCTGTTAATTAACTCAGTTTCCTAATTGGTAAAGGGAGATGACCAAGTCTAGTCTAAATCCCTGTGACTCACGGAAGACTGAAGTTGGCACCATTTCTGCTATTAAGTTCAACTTTCTAATGAGAATCTTGTAGTATGTGCAAAAGCAAAACGTAACTAATCCAGCACTTTCTGCTTTGACCTCTGATTGTGAACTTTTTGGACAGTTTCTGTGTATGGTCACATCTGGAGATGCTATTGTCTCTTAAAGTACATTCTCATATGTTTTTCACTTCAGATTTTTATATGTAGCAACAATTCAGGGGACTTGACAAATTGGGCACCCCATGGACAATACCTGGGGTCATGAGAACATAAGACTAGATTGAAATGGTGTAGTACTAACAGTATCTGGATGCAAGATCATCTTAATAGACACTGGGAGGGTTAAATTGGGTTCCTGTAAATCCCACTGAAGACTAGGCAAATTGACGATGGAATATCTCTGTCTGGTGGGTCCCTTCACATTTTAGGGTGATTCTGGGAAGATGAGGGTTGGACAGGTACTTGAGCTAACTCTTGTGGAAAGCACTAAGCTCTTACTCACACAAGCCTCAAAGAATGAGTCATCTACCCAGGGAACTTCCATAATGAATATCAATATATCTATGACATCTCAGAATGTTGGAAAGGAGGGGAGCTGGGAAGGATCCTTAGATCACTCACCTTAAAGATCTTCTAGAATAAAAGGTAGGTCACTCTGAAAGTGGAGATTCTGCAAGGACGATGGGTCTGAAGGTCTAGAGTTTCATTGTCCCTTAGGAGATCTATCAATACAGTCAACGAAACTTCTAAAATCCACAAATATAATAGACTCCATCATCACTACTCTAGGGCCTACGTTGATGTGAACAATGGATACAAATCCATACTAGCCCAGTTCAAAGTAAATTACCTTCAAAACTACAAAAGCACAAAGCCAAAAGAACATTTTCTACAATTAGATGTCCTAAGACCCTAGGATTCTTTACCTGGGGGAGTCTGTGAACTTGTTTTAAAAAAATATCTTGAAACTGAATTTCAACACAATCTCTTTTCTTTGTGGTCCTATATATCCTATTTTATACATTCAAAAACACGATTCTGAGAAGGGGCCCAAAGGTTTCACCAGACTGCCTAAGGGGTCCATGGCACCAAAGAAGTGAAGAACTTCTGCTGTGGGTAAGACTCAGAAGAGAGTCTTTATGCTTAAAGACACAAAATCATCAGTCTTTATGGTTAGAATCACAGAACTACAGGCTAAAAGCTAGTTAGAATCACGAGCAGTGCCTGATTCTGAACATCTTTTTTTCACTGATGACTGTCAAATGCCAGTACAAGTGCTATTATATTTAGATATAGTAGCAGAGAGCCAGACAGTGAAGGCAACTTTTCACCTACTGAGTTTAAGGAAAAGTTTGAACATGTTTAGAAGATGCAACACCTTGAGGCCAAGACCAGAGCCTGTCATCTGGAAAGTGGGGGGAAGGCTTTCAAATGGCATGAAACCAGAAAAAGGAAAATATTGACATGAACTAATTTTACCTAACCAATATTTTTCCTGTGTGTTCTCTTTGGGCATTAGTTAAACACTTGGGCTTCTATTAAAGGCACTCTCTTCCTTAGGTTAGCTTCTGTGACAGCTGGAGACACTGTAGACTAAAGTTAGCTTCCTGGGCTTGTGGCCTCAGAGTGGGAGGTTCTGGACATTTCTACTATGTGATCCTTGGGAAGCACTGAGACTTCCCTGTGGGATCAAAGAAATCACAAAGCCCCAGCTGGAGAGGGTCAGTTTAAAGTAAATGAATCCCACAGAAAAATTCCTGTCCCCAAAAGAATGATTTCTAGATCAGAAATGTGTACCATAAAGGAATTAAGATTAACCAGAAGGAATTTAAACACAAAATAGAGGAGAGATCATAAGAGAATACGTAGCTATTCTAAGTGAGCTTGAAAACCCATTATTATTAGTTACATTATTTAACTTAAATATTAGAATTAATTTTAACATAAATATCTATTATTATTTCATTTTAATATATGTATATTTAAATAATGATTAATAACAATTAAATAAAATATTGATTATTAAACAATATAATAAACTATAGTAATAATTTCTTATTAATAACAAGAATTTGACTTCACAGTGTTTTAAAGTTTATAAAGCATTTTACATAAATTGTCGCACCTATGCCTCACAACTGAGGCAGTTGCTATGCATTCTATTATACCCATTTGAGAGATGTGGAAACTGAGGGCCAGTGAGGTTATAATACGGCTTGACCATGGTCACACTTCAAGGAACTGGAAGAACCTGCAAACATAAATGTGGAACTATTGTTGGCAATGTTTGTGAAGTTGTGCAGACAGAGAAATGCCAGAAAGTTGGAAGCAAGGTACTTTTTACTCCGTTTTTGAAAAACAGTGGGGAATTCAATGTAGAAAGTATATAGATTAGTAAAACTATTGTCTATGCCCAGGAAAATTCTAGAGTGGATTATTATTAGAAAAAGAAAACAACACTCAATCAAAGGTTAGCATAGTTTCACCAAGCACAAGTCATAGAAAACCAACATTTTTTCTTTTGGAGAGTTAGTACATTTTGGGGTGTAAAAAATGTCACTTGTTTTCAGCAGGTCAACTGACAATTTCTCATGGTACTCTTAGAGGTGGGGACTTGGATTCTTGTCTTTGTATTCCTATTACTACTAGAGCGTCTGGTGTGTAGTATGGAGAAATATAGATTTGATAATAGTGTGGGGAAATGTATTCGCAGCTGTTTGAACAATGGTGTTCAGAGGATTAAAAATTCTGTAAGTAGAGGGAGGTCTCTTTTGCTGGGCTTGGAGACTATTCTAAGTCCTGGAGGGCTGCATACTTTTATTTTTTAAAATATACCTTTAATTTATTTCTCTAAATATTTCCCAGTTACTTGTAAAATAAATTTTAAAAATTGTATTCCAAATTATTAGTTACATACTTTTAATGATGTGCTGAGATAAAGACAGCAGCCAGATGGCACAGCAGATAGTATGCTGCATCTGAAGTCAGGAAGATTTGAGTTCAAATCCCCCCTCAGACATTAGATGTATAACTCTGGGCAAATCACATCTCTGCTTCAGCTTTCCCATCAGTAGACTAAGATAGTAACAGTGCCTACATTTCAGGGTACCAAAGATAAAATTGGGTAAAGTTTGTAAAGTGCTTTATAACCTTCATAGTGTCATATGAATACGAGCTATTATCACTGTTATGTAGAAAACATATTTATAAACATTTTCAAATGCCACAAAACAAAGAAAACGTAAATGGAGGCAAATCTAAATTCAAAGGATCCTAACAAACTGTAATGATGGGTTGAAAAGGACACGATAAAATATAGTATGGAAAAAATGTAAATTTAGGCTCAAAAATGAACTGTATGAGTATGTATGCTGAAGATCTGGCTTAAGAGAAGGGTTTCATTGACTACAAGCTCAATCTAGATGAGTAGCGTGATGTGCTTTGCTGAAAAAGCTAATGCTGTCTTCGATTGCACTAAGGAACATAGAGTCTTCAGATCAACAAGAGGTAATTCGTCTCACTATATTCCACATCTGGAGTACTGCTTTCAGTTGTTTGTGATATCTTTTAAGAAGGAAATTAACCAATTCCAGTGCAACGAGAAAAGAACAAGCGGAATCAGCGAAGGACTGTATCACATGGGGAACAGTTGGACGGACTATTGTTTTGACCTAGACAAGGGAACACTTGCAGGGTGACTAGGGTAAGCTGCCTTCGCACATCTTATCTGAAAGAGGGATTAGACTGTAACTCCATAAGACCATAATAAGGAACCAACGGGCAGCAGTTGCAAGGAAGGTTTGGGATCAATGTAAGGAAGCATTTTCTAATAATCAGATCTGTTCAAAAACGCCTTATGGGGTAAAGGACCATCACTGAAGATGCTTAAGCAAAGATTAGCGACCAAATGTCAATGATGCTCTAGAGGTGACTTTTATATGGAAGGAGAGGCTAAGAGATGTGACCTCAAAGGTCTCTTCTGATTCTAAGAATCTGTGAGTCTACAGATTTATAGGACTATCTCAAATGTATATGTTTCAATAACAAAAGGACCAAGTACATCAGTTGACAAGGAAATATGTGACAATGCACTTTAAATATGAATAATTACAAGTAGATATTATAATTTTATTTTGAAATCAATTTTCATCCTACTATCAGTGGATGCAACTTAGTCCTTTAAGGTAATCTTAAATTCCAGTTCTTCTAGTATAAATACCTTCATCAGAGAGATGTCATGGGATCATAAATCTAGAGCTGAAAAGGACCCTAAAGACCATATAATCCAACCATGTCATTTTACAAATGAAGAAACTGAGGCCCCGAAAACTGTAACACAAGAGATACAGGAAAGAGTTCAGTTTCAAACTCAAAAGTCTCTCACTCCTGATCCAGCACTCTTCCTACTGCTCCATGTTGTATGACTGGAGTAGGAAGACTGGTCATGTGGTAGAAGGAAGGGATAACCAACCCATAGCCTGTGGATATTTGAGTGGAATTTACATACTATCAAGAGAATCAGAAGATGGTCCCCAACATGTTGGATGGATGCTCTCTCCTTCCCATGGGGTATAAAAGGACAAGAAGGAGAAATGCACATAAAGAAAGATAAAAAGGTTTGAATGGGCATTGTTGGAGGGAGTACATATGTCTATGATCACATCTATTGGGGTATAAAAGAGGAGATGAATTTTTTCTAAGTGATGTAAACTTTGGTGATTCTTTAATACAATCTCCTTTCAAAGTCTTAATTCTTAGACTTTGAGATATCATATTACAGAGACTGCTCTAGGTACAATGCTACTGTGTGCTATCTTAGGTCAACCTGAACAACAAATTCCAAAAGCTTAATTCCCTGGGGAGGAAAATATCAAGGAAATATCACTGGACATCTAGGAATATGCAAAAAATATGGAATGAAGCTAAAATAAGAATGGAATTCATTATGATACAAGGTCAAGTTTTATGTTCTGTATGCAGAAAAGACTTAGCTAAACCCATTACAAAAAGGCAATGCCAACAAAAAGTTGCGCGTCTGCTTACATGTTATTAGTCTGTGTGGCTGTGGTATGCACGAGGGTTGACTTTTTCTTTAGTTGTAACTCTTAGAAGGCAGGAAATATATTTCTTCTTTAACAGACAATTCCCCAATTGCCTAGTAGAGTACAGTGTACACAGCTGGCATTGAGGGGACATCGTTTGACTGATGAAGGCTTACTCTACTTAATTTAATTTAAAAGCCAAAAAAAGCTAGAGAAATAAACAATTTTCTTGTCTGTTTTCCTGCTGAAGAAAGAAAGGTAGCACTTTGCAGCCAAGTGCTAATGCTGTCCTTAAATCTACAATGGGCTAAAATTCTTAAAGAAGTTACTAGGTCTGTCAGTTTAGAAAACCAAATCCCTTTCCACAGAAGGATATTAGGAAAAATTCTTTGGAAATGAAGAGGGTGACATGAGGATTGGATTGGACGACCTCTGAGAACTCTCCCTGCTCTAAATCTGGGATCCTACCCTGCATCTCCTAAGCCTAGTCTAGTGGCACAGTATATAGAGTGCTAGAACAAGAGTCAGGAAAATGAGTTTGGATCCTGCCATGTTCACTGGTTGTATGACCCTAGGCATACTGCTTAACAGCTTTCACCCTCAGTTTCCTTATCTACAGAATAAGGGGGTTGGACTCATTGGCATCTAAGATGCTTTTCAGTTCTAAATCTTTGTCCATATGCTTCCATAAAGCATAATGCCATAAAAGGATTTACATGTCATAAAAAGGATGCCAGAATGGGTTAATGCCATACAGAGATACTGGAATGGATTAGTGACAGTGAGGGAATCTTATTTTTCACTACTCTTTAAAAACAAAACAGTCATCTTTGATGCTTTGGGTATTGTGTCTCATAGAAGTGGAAGGACAGGGAAATGGCTCTGATTAGCCCTGAAAGTTCCTTCCCATCCCACTTGAGCAGCTGGGAATCTTAAGGCTTTCTCAACATGTGGCAAATTCCATTTAGAATAAACACCAAGGATAACATATAAACTCTTTTGTTGCCCAATAACTTTGTTATATCCAAATTACTCTAGCAGTGAATCTTGTACTTTCTTGAGTGACCAGAACTTCTGTTAAGGATTCAGATCCCTTTCTAAGAAAAAAATGGAAGAGAATAGAACTGGACTATGATTGAAGAATACAGGAACCAAGATAATGGGTCCATGGCAAGACATGGTCATAAGCATCTGATAGGTTTTCTTCAATGGGAGGAATAAGCAGGGACAAAGTGAAGGTAGAAGGTGAGTATCTGGACATGAGAATGGAATTCACTGTCTGAAATGAAAGCCCAAGAGGCTTTGCATTCAGTTACTTTTCAGTGATGTGCAACTCTTTGTGGCCCCATTTGGAATTTTCTTGACAAAGATCCTGAAGTGGTTTGCCATTTCCTTCTCTAGCTTATTTTACAGATGAGAAAACAGAGGCAAACAGGGTTAAATAACTTGCCCAGAGTCACATAGCTAATAAGTGCCTGAGGTCAGATTTGAACTCAGGAACATGAGTGTACCTAATTCTAGGACTTGTGTTCTATCCACTAAACCACAAAACTACCCCTAAGAGGCTTTAGGGAGAGCAGAAGAAGTCCATATAGACTAATAAGCTACTGCAAAATGAACAAAAATAAAGTAGAAAAACTAGAAATAGAAGGGAGAGAAATAAAACTTCCAAAAGACCGGAATCTATCTATCAATTACAGTTCCAATGGTTAAGTGATGGCTTTAATGTAGCAAAATTGATGGCAAAAATCTGAAATACTGACCCAAGTTATTTGATTTTCCATACTTGGAAGAATAAATAGAATCATATTGGGGGTAGGCAGGAATTAGCCAAATGGAAAAATCATCTGAACCTTTGATGACCTATAAGTTCCCTTTGAACTTGAAGACTGGGTCTCAAGATCAGAGCTTTAGAGTGGAAGGGACCCTAGAGGAGTCCGACCTCATTTTGTAGATAAGAAAGCTGAAGACAAGAGAGATTACATCATACAGGTAGCAGCTCATGGGTATTTCTGAGACAGGAAGTCTTCCTGTATCTTCCTGAGTTCAAGTCTGAAGATCTATTCACTGTATGAAGCTAGCTGCTGTCACTTCAGCTCAGTGGTTTTAATAATGCTCATGTGAACATGCCCCCTGGGCAATAAAAATAAGAAGTTGGACTTCCTCAATAGGACAGTTAGGTAGGGCACCTGAGGTTCTAGACTTCTAACCTATTTCCTTGGGCAATTTGAGGGCTTATCCAAAACTGACTCTAGATGTTTCCTGTAGTGTCTGTTCAATGGAACACTGAACGAGATGAATGTGGTTACAAGTGGGGTCTGCTGGAAGCAGACTCCAAACAAAGCCCGTGTTAAGTTATCAATGTGAACACTTACACCCCCAAAATCAGCAAATGCTGCAAATCAGGACTTAATTTATTGTTTTTGACTGTTTATACTTAGTGATGGAGAAAATGTTAAAAATGAAGATTGAACTTAGAAAGCTTGTTGTAGGTACATTTCCTCCCCAGAAAGCCAGGTATTAAACATTTATCAGTGTACCCCAGGCTAAAATAGCCAACTTCCCTATCACAGCATACAAAAAATATGAGGGACTTTTCAAATTCTCTAGTGAACCTTAAGTTACGAGGATATAACAACTGAACTCCTCCCTAGCTTGGTTCTTATAAATCTGTAGGGGCTTTTCAGACTTCTGAATAGACAATGAATAATGGGTTTTAATACCCACAATGATGGATTTTTATTCTTTATAAATATGGAGGGCACATTACAAAAAGCCTTGTTAAATTTTTTTCCCAGCAGCATTTGCATGCCATAACTGTTTTTCTAAAGCAAATAAACTTGGTCATAATTATCAAATATATTCATTTTAAATGCTTATTATAAGTACTTCTGTACATTGCAAACAAATAGGCTACATGACTCCAGTTAAAAATAAAGTGAAAAATACTTTAAACCACTAACTTCATGATCTTCCTTTTTCTGCACCCAAATATAATGAATGTGTCCATCTTTTTTACTTGGGATATTGTACACACATAGACTATAATGTGACTCACTGTATGTCACATGGAAAAATCAGTCTTGCTGCTTTAGAGTCATACCACTTTTTTCTACATATTTGTCAATTTTATTTTTACTGCCCACATCTGCTATTTCATCAAGATGGGGAACTCCCAGTGTGATAGCTCCATCCACTGTAGTAGACTACTCATCTGTCTGAATCTTAAGTTACCCAACACTGAGAGGCATGGCAACCCTTGCCCAGGGTCATTCAATTTGTGTGTCTGAGGCAAGACTTCAACTGAAGTCGTCCTGATCCCAAGGCTGGCAATCTCCCCATTATATAGCATGCTGCCTTTCATGTCTGTGTATGAGCATGCACATCATAAGGAGTTTGGACAACATGACCTTGGAGGTATCTTCCAGGTTTTCTTTCAATCTATCATTCTCTATAAATCATGTGCATATATATCTATGTATATGTGTGTATATGTATATGTATTTAAATGAGTTTGGTATTTTGATCAAACCTGTGATTTCTTCCATATTGGGAGCTTCAGGTATGGAAATGCCTTCTACCATCACAGATCAACAACTGTTCTTCAAACAGAGAATTTTTTGGGAAGGAATGAGAGGACTGGGCACTGGCAAATGGTTTCCTCATGATCACTCTGCTAAACTATGTAAGAGTTGTACCCAAGTGTTCTGAGATATTAAATACTATACCATAGAGCTACTCCATAATGAAAGGTAAGGGTCTTATGCTCTTAAAAAAACCTGACTGGGCAGAATTTTGAAGTGGAGATAAAGACTCCTGAAACTAAAAGGGGTGTCCTCTACTAAACTTTAAACATCACTATTCTGGGCCAAAGTATTGTATTAAGTTATTATTTGCTAAGGTAACCAAGTCTGCTTGTGGACTGAATGGACAGGTGACCAGCAGTGACTGAAATATTTGGTCATTTAGCAGAGATAGGCTGAGGAGCATTCAAAGAAGTCCTACCTACGAGGGTGTTACTCCTAACTTTTGCTCATTTGTCCATAATCCCAGAGCATAACCCACACTGTCCACATTCACTGGGTTAGGGCGATGCAGAGGGGATTTAGGGTGGGAGGGAAAAGGGCCCAGTTGGTGACCAGAGAAGTCACCAAACTTTGCCTGAGGAGAAGCTGAAAAACAGAGACCATACTTCTGTGTCCATGGTTCATGGTAGTTTCAAGCATCAGCTCTGCACAGAACAGGAGTTTCAGGTAAGTGAGGGTCACAAGAATCTACATCTATGAACAAAAGATTACGCTAAGCTGGCTTGGGTTCAAGTAGGCCTTTTATGGAACATTGGAGTAGCTATGCTTGCATCTACTTTCTAAATTTTTCCTTAGACTAAATGTGGGAATCTATCATAACAACGTGGAGAAAACATCTGATTTTAGCATTGTCAGAAAACCTGAGTTTGAATAGTGGCACTTGTCATTTATTTCTACCTGTGTGACCTTTAAGCAAGTCAGTGATCCTCTCTGGGCCTCAGTTTCCTCATTTATAAAATTATGGGGTTGGACTAGACTTCTGAGGTGCCTTTCAAATATTTATAATTTGTATATATAGATACACACACTGTATATAGATATACACATATATGCTCACTACACATTGACTATATTTGTATATGGTGTATATGCCATATATATGCATATGTGTATATGCTACATACATACATATATGTTTGTATATGTGAGAGTGAACATACACATATATTCACTACACATTGACTATATCTGTATATGGGTGTATATGTCATACAATGCATGTATATGTATATATGCCACATGCATACATATGGTTTTATATGTAAGTATGAACACACATGCATATACGTATACACATACTATACATTGACTATATGTATGTGGGTGCATATGCCACATGCATGCATGTGTATATGCCGCAAACATACACACATGTCTGTATGTGACTGTATGTGTATATGTATATATATATATGCACACACACCCTTACCTATGCCACTCAGTTCCAGGATATACTCAGTTACTAGAGGTTGAGGGTAAGAGTCCCCTCCCTCTCCCTCTAGCTTGCTCAGAGACTCTCTCCTCTCTCCCTTTTTTATTGGCTAATCAGAAAACTGGGTCGTTTCCTTCTTTACCAATCCTGGTCCTTAGTTTCACCCAGCGCTGGGGCTCTTCCTATTGCTCTTTTAGGGACTGATAATATTCTTCCCTCACTGGTCTGAGACCACTCCCTGAATGCAAGAGGATGGAGGTGGGCTTAGCTTGCTGAAGCTTGCAGGAAAGATCTTTGAGTTTTTTCCCCCTAAAGCTCTTTTGGCAAGGCAAATGTTAATGCCGATCTGCTGGGAGATTGCAATTCTAACATAATGAGATATTAATGAGCTTTGCACATGTCCCCAGCCGCAGCCGCAACCCCTTCCCTTCCCGTCTCCTACAAACCTGCTCCTTCTCTGACACTCCAATTCAATTCCGGCACTCCCCCTTTGCCCCACCCGCTCTGGCTTGCTCCCTCCCCCCAGCCCAAGGGCTGCACTGCTCACCTTAAGCTGCCAGCAATAAAGAGCACCAAATGGGCTGGCACTGCCTTGTTTCCTGGCCTAATGGATGCTTGTTTAAACACTGGAGCTGTTTGCATTGCTGCGGCTCACTGCATGTTAAACACAGTCCTCTGAAACCCTATGCCAATCCAATAAAGGTACCAGCAGTTCAGTGTGGGGAGGCAATTACTATGGGGTCCCAAGTGTGCCTTCTAAGCTCTAGGAAGGAAAATGTGATCGAACAACTAAAAGGAAAATCTGATTCGGCTCAGCATCACGTGGAGGACACAGGGCTTAACTGCAGCCAGGTCCTTGGAGGGCAGGAGGAAATCAATGGACGAGGCTAGCAAGCGAGAGCACAAACGAACTTGGCTAAGAGGGCTTTAAGCCAGCCTGTTAGTAAGACTATCTCCTGCACTGCCTGAAAGACACCCGCCTGTCCTCCCACCCCTGATCTCCCTTTGCCTTTTTTTTGTCATTTCAAGGAGTATACTTTTTTTTTTTTTTGGTAAATTACACACTGCCATCTTCCTCCCCAGCACCCTCCCCCCTCCCATCAATTCCTTAAGCACTCCTCTTCCTATTAAAAAAAATGCCTTTCCTTGCACAAGATCATTACCATATCAAAGGTGATAAGGAGAAAGAACAAAAATGATCCAGGGATAATGGTACCAGGCAGAGGTAGGGAAGCCTGCTTCAGAGACTGGAGAGTCCCCAGCTTCCAACTAATGACTCTAAGAGAGCCTGAAATGGATTGCCATCCTGTCTTGGTGCCAGGGTGAAATCAAGGGAGTTAGACAACAGATTTAAATGTATTTTTCACCCAAGTTACAAAAAGGTTTTGTTTTTTTAAAACCTCTGCTGTTCAGATAGACCAGGAGAGTGGGGGTTGGGAAGCCTGTTTTCTTGTTTATTGATTGATTGATTGATTCCCATCTGTCTCTAAACTGTCTGCCCTTCTCTCTTCTCCAGCAACTTCTTGAGGAGAAGGAAGAAATGATGTGTGTGTGTGTGTGTGTGTGTGTGTGTGTGTGTGTGTGTGCATAGCAACATGAAGGATCCACTACCGAGTGAGCTCACTGGAGCTCTGACCATTAACAGGAGCTTTGCCAAATCCCCATCTATTTCTCAGAGCTGCCTGGCTCAGGGGGACACAGCCATGTTGAAGGCGGGATGCTGTCAGCAATGAGCTTCTGTCAGCATTAACCAGCAGTAGCTCTTGGCTAATGGGCTTAAGGATAAAGCTGTCCCTTCAAAGCTTCTCTGGCCAAAGTGCCTACGGGGTCAGGAATCTGACTCCAGCCTGCTGCACTGCATGCTGGGAAGCAGAGAAGAATCTACCAGAAAACTGATTACTGGAGGATAAATGGTCCAGAGAAATAGAGAGGATAAGAGTGTGTTTGTGATGGCAAAGGGGCCCGAACCTGAACAGTCTGCACACCCAAAGGATTGCGGCAACCTGGTACTTAGCAATAGTTTCCCTTCACCTTTCTTTTATTCTCTAATCCTCAGAAGTGGGAGGGGGGGGGGTGTCAAAACACCAACATACACATGGGTCTAGAACAGGGGTGGGGA
The DNA here is from genome assembly GCA_028658325.1 of Potorous gilbertii. Classification (NCBI taxonomy): domain Eukaryota; kingdom Metazoa; phylum Chordata; class Mammalia; order Diprotodontia; family Potoroidae; genus Potorous; species Potorous gilbertii. Next base: position 167,508,271 of record CM053772.1, on the reverse strand, counting down.
AACCTGTGGCCTCCAGACCACATGTGGTCCTCTAAGTCCTCAAGTACAACCGTTTGACTCAATCCAAACTTCACAGAGAAAACTGGATTCACATGTGGCCTCAAGGCCAGAGGCTCCACCACCCCTAGAGAAACTCGGGATCTCTGGGCAACAGTAAATGAAGAGAAAACCTAAAGAACCCTATCTATATCTTGAATGCTACCTCCTGAAAAAAGCCAGAGAACAAATACCCATCTGTCATCTTAAATAGCCAGAGTATCTGAGATTAGGCAAAGTAGGGTAAATATGCTGATTTCGTACCATTCACAAATAGTACCCTTGTTTCTTGCCTTACTTTGACAAAGAAGCCTCATTTTCCTGGCCCTGGAAATAACCATGACTAGACACTATAGCCTTATACAGTATTTCAATGCCATTATATAATACTAAATTCACTCAGAAAAGTCACGCTATACTTTGTTTATCCAGCAGCATCAGGGATGAAGAGGTATGTGTATAAGGTAATTTGTCAGAGAAATGAATCTTACTTTTTTGACTACCAAAATTTTTTTTTAAATCTCAACCACTTTGATGGAAAAACTTTAAACATATTTTAATGCATCTCTTTCTTCTTAAAAAGAGAATGCTGACTTGAATTGAATTTTATAATGAATGTTAATTATTGTACTGTGTGGCAATACATTTCTGTCTGCTTTTGAGTTTTTCTGTCTCCTCCATCTAGGTTGTCAGCTATCACTTAGTCTGTTACATTGACTACATCTAATAGTCTTCTTACTTGCCTTCCACATGTCTGATTCTAATCTTCTGGGATTGGGAAACCAGATAATCAAGGCCCTCAGAACTCTATGTTAAATAAGAGGAGATAAAGCTCCTGTAGTAAAAAGTTTTTGCTATAACGTGCTAGCCTTGGGTGCAGAGCCTTTGGACCTTTTGTCATCCACTTATGACTGAGCCTGAAGACTACCCTTCAGAGAACTAAGGGAAAAAGTGGTTCTGAAATTGAATTATTGGGGGCCAAGCCAATATGACATGGCCTCAGGAACTACTCAAGGTCTGCCCATTCAGGATGTATATGAATGAAAATGGAAGAATTGAACTTTCTAACTAAAATTTAAATTCCAGTTTTTTTCCCCCAGAACATCAGAAACATAAAAGAATGGCAGAAGCTACAGAGGAGAAGAAAAGAAGGGTATCTGAATAGGGGAGTCCATCAAGAAAGAAAAGACCCTACATTATTCCTCCTTCACCTTAGATCTCTTCTCCTCGAAAGCTTTAACAAAGATTTCCTCATCTGCCATATCTACGTCTAAGAACATAGACCAAGACCTTTGATGCAGTCTTGGAAGCAGTCATGTCTGGATTCACTCATGGAAGAAAAAAAGGCAACAGGAATCAAAGATGAATAGGAAAGAAGAGTAACTAAATTTGAGAACCAATTCTGCCCCAATCTTTCCAAAAACAGTCAAAAGTTGTGGGCTAGTAAATTCACCACTGAAAGGAATTTGGAGGATCATTTAGACATGATTTAGACTGACCTCTTCATTTTATGGATGAGGCATAGACATTTTATAGCCTAGAAAAGAGCAATGACTTACCCAAGATCACATAGAATCCATAACAACAATTGAAACTCAAACTCAGATCTTCTGACTCTTAACTTTTTCTCTAGGCCATAATACAATGCTCATCTATAAGCTTGCTAAATATGGGACCCTTTCCCATCCTTAGTTACCAGATGGGTCAGTGTGATATAATGGAAAAGAAAGAGCACAAGATGGAGAACTGGGGAGAAAAAAGGATCCTGGTCACAGCCCTTCTACTCTCTGTAACCTAAAAAGCATTCAGAGCATTTTCTCCAGCCCTCCAATCCTCCAACCTACAGTGGTTCAATCCTACAACCTTCCTACAACCAATTCGTAACATACAGGGTATAAAGATTACTATCTCCATTTTAAAGATGAGGAAACTGAGACTCAACCTGCCCATTTGTCATGAAGTTAGTAAGTAGCACAGCAGAATACAGACTCAAATCTTCAGACTCCAAATCCAATACGCTTTCCACAACCCAAGGTCCTTCTTCATTCTATGATTCTTATCAGGAAAAATTGTATTTCTCCTTGTCCTTTCCAGTATAGAAACAGAATAACAAAATAGCCAAAGCAGATACTGACCAGATACTTTTCATTTCCACATTTCTCAGTCCCTAGTGCCGATACCTTCATATGAATTTTTTGCCTTGATAGGCTTAAAATGAGGTTGCAAGGAGCACAGAAATTCTGTGCTTCTGGATTCCACAGGATGGTACAGGAGGATATCTTGTCTGATAGCAGCTCTGAGTCAGTCACAAGGAACCATAACAGAAAAGTCATTTTTTTCTTCCTTGGATTCCTTTCTAATGCAAACTAAGAAACTTTCCATCTTCCTTAACCACAGTTAAGAGGAAAGTCTTTGGTCTCTGAAATCTATATGTATTCTTCACTTTCTGATTCATTTTCTATTCCTCCCCCACTGCTACCTTTCTATTGCTTCACCCTAAGCACACCCTGAATATAGATGAACTGTTTCCAAAAACTAAATCCATCTTCTCTAACACTGTGAAAGTGAAATCACTTCCTACTGTAAAACTGTTGGACACATGGTAGTAGTTTTAAAACAATAGAGAGAGAACGAGAGAGCTGGATTTGGTATTAAAAAACTCAAGTTCAAATTCTGATTCTGCCTGTTACTACCTATGTGACCACAGGCAAGTAAAATGAAAGGGGCACAGTTGAGTTTAGATGGCATCTGAAATCCCTTCCAGTTCTAAATCTGTGAACTTCTTAGATCAAGGGTGGGGAATCTGTGACCCTCAGGCCAATGTGGCTCTCTAGGTCCTCAAGTGCTGCCTTTTCACCGAATCCAAACTTCACAGAATAAATTTGTTCTTGAGAACCTAGAGGGTCACATGCAGCCTTGAAGCTACAGAGAATTAGATGGTTCTAATTAGATAGTTCATCAACTATTAGACAATTCTAAAATCTATTTTTACCATCTTAAAACATTTTTGTTACATTAGAGGGGAAAAAAGGAAATTAATATTTTACAGCTCAACTCACAAAGAGTCCCATCAACAGAGATGGGAAGCTTTCCCACTTTGAAATAACATTTGAAGGAAGAGATAGAAACCTCTTTTCCCCACCCTCGAGAGCTAGTTTTTCATTCACCCACTCTTCCCTTGAAGAAGAGCTGCTGTGCTCTTATTTCAATATCCCTTCTTCTTTTGCTTTGGAATACCGATCACTGGAATGTACATTCAGGATGAGAACTCAAGGTGGCAAAATGAAAGAGCAATAGATTCACAGAAGACTTGAGTTAAAAAAACCAAAACACTCTTTTTGACATTTATGTAACATAACACACAACAATTCTTTATGTATGTTTCCGGGCAAATGAATAAGGCTTTTCCAGAGCCTTTCACTCAGGAGTGATTTCCTCCCTTTTGCTGGATGGGAGTGGGGATGGGGCAGTCTAGATCTGTGATTTCATCAGTGTAGAAAATGTTTGGTGTGGAGACTACATTCACCAATACAACTGGCAACTTTCTAGATTGTGTTTGTCCTTGGTTTAGAGAACTATCTGGGGCACTGAGACTTACTCAATATTGTAACTGTAGCTGCTAAGTATCAGATCCCCATCCACTAAGTCATACTCTCTCTGCCCCAAATATCTTGTATTTATTTTGCATATACTTTATTTTCAGTTAGATAACAGCATATATATGTATGTATATGCTGATGTGTGTGTATTTAAATATCTAAAGGTTTACAAAGCATATTACATAGGTCAAATCATTTGATTCTCACAACAACTCAAGGAAATAGGTGCTATTATTACTACAGAACAGATTAGGAAACTGAGCCTAGGACGGTTCAAGTGACTTGTTCAGTATCATACAGCTAGTAAGCTTCTGGAGTAGGATTTGAACTTTGGTCTTCTGACTCCAAATCTAGAACACTATCCACTGTGTCACCTAGCCACCTGTGTTGTTCAGTCATTTCAGTCCTGTCTGACTCTTCATGACTCCACATTGAGTTTTCTTGGCAAAGATACTGAAGCTGTTCTCCATTTCCTTCTCCAGATCATTTTATAGATGAAGAAACCAAGGCAAATAAGGTTAAGTGATGTTAAACACATATTGTTTCACCTACTAGCATTTAAGATCCTTGAGAGGAGGGACTTTTAATAACAATAGATAGTAGTAATGTGTCTATGCTTAATAAATGCTCATTGACTGAATGCTAAATTGATTCAGATTATCCAATTGTGATATGTAATCAAAATTTCTATTATTATAGTATCTTATAGTTTATATAATAGCATTTTTGTTAGAGAAGAAAATTAAGCTTAGAATAGACTACATTTTAGCAATCCTGGTAAAATATTTGGTGGAGTAGATATTATTGGTGGTGATGGTGGTAGTGGTAAAATATTTGATGGAGCAGAAAACTGTAACTCATAACAAAACTGGAAATTCTGGATAGTCTTTACATAATTCATTCATGATAATAGTGTCCTTTCCACTACCCACCCACCCATAGTCCCTCACCATGAGCCAGATAATCAATACCCAACACTTCTTAGGAACTGGGATTCATTCCTCTTCATCTCTGTGACTTCCCCAGCATCTACTACAATGCCTAGCAAATAGCTGTTGCTGTAAAACGTATGTGTATGTTTATATGTGTAAAATGAATGAATGAATGAATGAACTTCCTCCCTCCATTATCACCCAGAGGCTATTTACATCTATCTATATAAAATATGATCCAGGACCTACCTCTTTAGTCACCTGAAAATTTCAAAAAATTAAACTTGGATGTTTTTTAAAGATCCCTATAAGACAGTCATGTGAGCCCCACCAAAAACATTTCAAGTGGTGACATTTCAAGCTATCACATCAAGGTAGAGAAGTTTCATTTAACTAAACAGTTAAGAAAGCTGTAGGCAGAGAAACTTAAGAGTGTTCATTGAGTAGGGGTAGTAAGTTTATTAGAATTAGAATTACTAAGTAGTAAGCATAAGTTTATTAGAATTAGTAGTAAGTTTATTAGAATTAGAATTTAAAAGTTGGATGGGGCTTTAGAGATGATACTATGCAAAAGAATTCCTTTGCTCTTAATTCCCAACAAATAACGTGAGTTTCAAGGGGCATCTCAAACATCTTTTAAAAAATATCTTCTATTACCTCTTCTCAAAACCTTACACAAAGTGATATTACTCTAAACTGGTTTTAAGCCATGTCCCCAAATTCTTCACTTAGAGATCAGGGTTATTTTATTCCAGTTAAAAAGGCTCAGGGGTTATTTATTGCCTAAGAATTATAGGATTGGACAACTGAATGGGCCTTTGATGATCATATTCTAGACAATGCCTTTATTTTACAAATGAAGAAACTGCAGCCCAGAAAGGAAAAGTGGCTGCAAGCACAATGGGAACCTAAGTCTTCTGACTCCAAACCTGCACTATCACTGTACTTCAAGAATATAGGTTACTCTGTGGAATCTCCTACTAATAATATTGAAGCTAGGTTGGAGGAAATGACTTTCTGAGAAAGATGTGCAGTGTGATACCTCCATGAATGAATTTCCTAGGACTCAACCTCCTTTATAATGAAGTTGTCTGCCTTCAGGACAAGAAGGCTCCAGCAATCATGAGATGCAGTGCTGGCATGACTCATATGGCTCAGTGGAAAAATTCCCACTAAGCCACACACATGCTCATGTGTACAGGATAAAAATACCTCCAGTAACAGCTTCTATTTGTCCGCAAACAGTTGAAGGTATAACTCTAAGGTTAACAGAAGGATGCCTTCTTTCTTTTTCTTTATCCCTTTCCCTTCCTGGTAGTGATTCCTGCTCTGATTCCCAAAGACATCCAATGTCTTACTGTTCTCTAATAATGATGATGGTGGTAATGATGATGAAACAGTAAAAACAACTACTGCTCCCCATGGGTTTACAATGGTTCAAGGCTTGCAAAATGCTTCCTTTTCCCAATAGCCCATCCTGACAAATAATGTGACAGAATATGGAAAACATCCCATCCAAAGTCAGGAGGCCTGAGCTAGAATCCCAGCCTGGCTACTTATAGTCTGTGTGGTCCTGTTCAAGATAATTTCTTCATCTGTCACTTGAGGGAATTAAGCTAGAACAGGGTTCCTAATGTGGGATCCACAGATTTCAGAGAGTCTATGAACCTAGATGTAGAAAAAAAATTAAATTTCCACACACACACATACTGACTGTTGGCTTGCTATGTAATCCTATGTATTTTATGCATTTCAATATACTGTTCTGAGGAGGGGTCCATAGGCTTCACCAGACTGTCAAAGGGGTCCATTACAAAACAAATGTGAAAAACTCCTAGATCATGTTGCTCCCAAGAGAAAGTAAGCTCCTTGAAGAAAGGGATTATTTTCATTTGAGTCTCTGTATCTCTTCACTTAGCACAATTGTAGGCATTTAATAAAGACTCACTGAGTTGAGTTGACTCTTTTAAGATCCCTTTTGGTTTCCAATTTCTTTGATCCTAGGACTATTTCCCAAAGTTATTGATAGTGAGAGACCATGTGTCTCATTGTTACCAGCTTCTTCTGGATCTGCAGACAGCCCTACCTGAGAGTCTGTTATCCTACAGTTCCTCTTTTTCCTTCCCTATGCAAACATAGCTTGAACCCTTCTTTCTTGCCCCAAGATTACAATGTGGTTTATTAGAAAGAACCATCTGCCTTGGAGTCAAGAGATCTGGGTTCAAATTCTAGCTCCCAAGCTTCCTAGTTGTAAGACCAGCAAGTCATTTCCCCACATTTATTTTCATTTCTCCCCTATGAAAAATTGGGTAAGAATGCTTGTACTACATGACCTGAAAATGTATCTGTTAGTATATATACACAGAGTGTATACATATACACACATACATACACACACACACACCATCTTCTGCATTAAGTCTTTCATTATCCCTTCAACTACTAATGCCCTCACTCCCAAACAACTCTGTATTTACTCATACATACATTTATAGAAACACATATATACACTTCTTGTCTGCTTATTATATGTATTCTTATTATCAGGTGAAATTGTTTTATTGCTTTTATTTGTATCCCTTGAACCAAGCACAGTGCTTGGCACACGGTAGGTATTTAATAAATTGGTGCTGATTGATGGATTCACAAGATATCTAGGATTCCATCAGCATGAGGGAACATCTAGTGTGGAAACTCCCTTCACCAATGCAGACTGAGACTCAGCTGTGACTTAGTTGATAGATTCTTAGAGGAATCACTTAATTTGCCCTGGCTCATACAAGTACTAAATGCTAAAGGTAGGATGTGAACCTAGTTCTTCCTGACTGAAAGATACTTGTCCTCCCTATTCATTGTATTGGGCTGCCTTGAGGCATATAATTGAGATACATTTTAAACCAATATCGTGTTATCTAAATTAATGCTTGATGTAATTTTGATATCATAACCCCCTCCTCCTCTCCTGGCATCTTGAGATGCATTCCTATGCCTTCTTCTATATTATGCCTACTTCAACTAGAAAAATTCCCAACAACAAAGTATGTTATTAAAATGAATTTTTTGAGAGAAACAGGACATGGTGTATAGAGTGTTAGACTCAGGAATCAGGAAAACCTGAATTGGAATCCTTTCTGTAATTAACTGTATGACCGGGAAGAAGTCACTTAACTTCTCTCAAGCCTCAGTTTCCCCATCTATAAAATAGGCATAATAATACCCCAGGACAAAAGATTAAGACTGAGATACTGTGTGTAAAGCACTTCAAAAGACTTTTACTACTACTGCTACTACTTATTATTCATCGACAAAGGAACATCATGATGTCTTTAGAACTTAGAATTCTACAAATATTCTTTAAGTGCCGCCTGTGTGCACAGCATAGTGCTGGGGAGAGATACACAGTTTAGAGGATCAGGATCTAGATGAAGTCCTCTTATGGAGTTGACAATCTCACAGAAGAATAAAATAAAAGAGGGGGAGGGAGGGGAAAAAAATCTAAAGTATATGGAAGTGATTGTAGGACACTGAAAACAAAGAAGATAATTTTAAAAAGAATAAGACATAAGCAAGCTATGACAGAATAGGACAGATACTCATCTCCTTGGGATGACATAAGGACCCTCCTACACCATGCCCTCCAGGTCACTACTCTAGCTTCTCTTTTTTTCCTTTAAAAGTGGCAAGTTATTCTTTTCAATATTTCCTCCTCAAGTTCCCCTTCCTCATCTTCACCTGGGAAAGAAACTAGAGAAGTAAGTTATCTGTGTATTTCAAATACTAGCATCCAATTTTCTGATTCCCCTGAATTTATCTATCTAATGTTCTTGCTCAGAGATGTAAAAGGAAAACATTTGAGGCAAATGAAAAATATTTCCTGTTTCTTGCCACATGCTACATATTTTCTCCTGTACATTAGACGCTTGGAGTTTAATTTATGCATTGTTCCTTGTTTGATTGGAATTTTGTTGTTGTTATGTTGGCACAGCAAAAGCTCGCTAATTTAGACTAATTGATGGCAGGGAGGGTCAGCATACAGCAGTGGAAAGAATGAATTCAGAATAGGTTTGAGAAAAAGTAATAGAAAACTATCTCCTGCCTCAGAAGATTTCAAACTCCTTACAACCAAGTAAATATCTCCCAAGAAGGAAGAAAAGAAAAGAGTCTTTGTATACTTAAAAAGAAAAAATGACCCGAACTACAACTACAGCACAGAACTGCATACCAAAGCTGGCAAGAAGAGACTTCTATTTATTGTATTTACATCATAATCACATAAGACCATAGCTGGACAGACATACAGAAACTTCTCTCACTAGATACAGCCTGCTAAACATATACTGGTCTGATTTTATGGTGGTGAATACTGAGGGGTGCTGGCCTTGGTTGGGCTCATTGCCAATACAGAGTGGTTAACACGGTCATATATCCTTTCCTGTTCACAGTTTGGGCACCTCTTGTCTGCTAAATATTTATCTAATCCAATTTGGCCAATCAAACTTCAGGTCTGAAAAATGACTATACTAATCGGCAGCTCTAAACCTAGAGGCCCTAGTACTTCCTGAGGTCAGTCTTTGGCTGTGTTCGAAACGAGACTACAGCAAGAGGGGTGAGAACATGTTGAGGGGGTGGGGAGAAACAGGAGATAAAAGAATGCAAGAAGGAAAAGAGGGAAATGAGGGGTGTTTGTGTGTGTGTATGTGTGTGTTAGGCCAGAAGGGTTACTGCTTTCTACCCAGTGGAAATCTTGATTAACAAAGTAAAAAATGGAACTGAGTTTTCAACCTGCATAGTAGTACTAGTGTTGTGATTTTTCCCTTCTACTGAGTGCAGATGTCCCTCCATCTTCCCCTTCCTACCCAGAATTTCCTCAAAGAAAGGATGAGAAGGACCCTTGGAGCTCAGTCAGTCATATTTCATCCCCTTCTTCCCACCCACCAGACCACTATGTATGTGTCCAGCCTTAGGTGACAGGCATGTACTGGTAGCAGATCTCTTCAGAACAGAGGCAGAAAGGAAACCAAATGGAATTGTTAAGACTCATTTGTCCCTCCTAAATAACAATAAAGCACAGACAGCTATGAATGCTTATGGTTCGAGACTTTTTTGTTATCATCTCACTTTAAAAAAAAAACATATATGCAGTGCCGGATTCTTTCTCTGCAGAAGGAAACAGGCCCTTGGGCATGTAGTGATTTTGTACTTGTTGAATCTTGTGCTTGGTTTGTCTCCACAAAGCCAAGTTGTCTGGTGCCATCTGTAGAAAAGAAGCTTCTATTCAAGTGCTTTCTGAGCCAAGTGTTCTATGCTTTGTCAGTTAATTAATGGTCTGGCCAACGGATGAAGTGCCAATATTTGTTAGATTAGGGTGCATTAATCACACTTTTTACAAATCCCCTCTCTCCATCCCCCAACTCACCTCCCCTTCTTCTACTGCTCTAACATAACAACCATCGCATATTCTACAGCCCTCTAACAGATATAGTCACATGGTAACCATAAAGACACTTGCGATTTTTTTTCTGGTCCAGTTTTCTATTAATTCTTACAAGTTTATTAGTTCTGACTCATAACAATCCATCACCTCTAAGTACAATAAATGATGCTTGGAAATTAATACTCACATTTTGGCGGAGGAGGTTTTACATATTAAATTATCTTTAAAGTTATAAATAAATAACATCCATGAAGTAGATCTAAGCAATAAACATATATTCAGCAAGCTTAATATTCAGGAAGCTTAATATTCAACAAACTAAACCTATTGCAGCAATCTCCTGCTAATGGCCTTACCACTGGAGTCCCCCTCCCAGTCCCGGTAAACAGCATAAATCCATCCCATCAAATGTTGTGGCCCTTTACTTTTCTTATGACAAATAGCATTACTCTTACCCCTATTCTGGACCCTAGGGAATAAAAAAGGTTTACAGACCCTGGATGCATCATTCACCAACTTCTTTATTTTTCATTTTACCACTTCCCCTGCTCCCAATGCTTAAAGTAAATGTTACTTATGATACTTCAGAAAAGCAACCCACTTAAATAAACCTGATTAAAATTAGTCTCTCTTTGCACAACTCATGGACCACGGCTAATTAAACCTAACCCTTAGGAAGGCAGACAATTGGTATTCCATAGACATGAAATTATTTTTACTATATTATCAAGCGTTAAGGACTGGGGAAGGCCTAGTTTCTATCAGATGTCAAACAACTGTGCTATATTATCATCTATCAATAAATCAGAAAACATCTGCCCAGTTAAAACACACACACACACACACACACACACACAGGCATTAAACAAAGAAACATTTAAAAACCCTTGCCACTGTTTTGCCAAATGAAAAATGCTATTTCTTATTTACTGTACTTTAACTGATTTTAAATAGCTATTGCTCAGAAATAAGGCCCCTGGGTAGAAAGCATCTATGCCAGTCTTGAATGGATGTGAGTTATGTCCTTCCATCAGCAACAACTCTTAAGGAGGTATAACTGGTTGACTCTTACACAGTTACTATTACAACAACACAATAGTGTGTGTTTGCTGTGCTTTAGTCTCCAAATCATTCTTTGTTTTTATTGACAAAACCATAAAACATTTCTATAGCATCAATTAGCCACCATTATCCCTGGGATTTCACCTATCCCTCATTACCATTCCCTTGTATTTTTATAGATTTCCTCTATTAGAATATAAGCTTCTTGTGGGTAGAGACTATTTCTCTTTTATATTTGTATCTGCAGCACTTAGCACAATGTCTGGCATGGAGTGTTAACACATGCTCTTTCATCCATTCATTTTTTCATTCATCCTAAGGTCTTTAAAAGGTCTTTTCCAATTCCACAATTCTGAGTCTATGAGATATTAATATCTGTGAATTTAGTGTTACTACCGGATCACCAGCCACTCCTAGGCTGCCACAGGATAACTTAAGCCAATTAGGACAACAGTTCTATTTGACTTCTGAGGCAAAAGCCCCTCTTAGCCTCTTCTCAAGCCTGTCATTCCCTCCCCCATTTCTTTACTCTCTACTTTTCTCCATATTGCCTTGCTGTGGATTTAGAGTAGCTCGGTCCATAAATTGTACACTTCTTTTCCTATCTTCACCTCAGGCTTCAGAATCTCAGAACCCAGACAGATAAAGATGCACCATCGTCAACTTTGTATCCCTGCTGGATTCTAAAGCTAGATAGAGAAACACTGATTTAGTGGCTGTCTGCTAGGGAATAGCGGTTTTTTTATACACATACATACATAGGATGCACTTGGGTCATCTCTCTTTCTTTCTTTCTCTCTCTCATCTCTTCTTCTCCCTTTCTCTTCAATTCCAGCCCAAGCCCTCTTTCTTTCCACATGACTGTGTATTCATTTGTAGGCTAAGTGCAGCAGTGTGGAGATGGGAGATTCCAAAACACATATAATAACTCATCCTGAATCCTTAATAACAAACATTGTATAATCCCAGAGAATAACTAACGAAACACTTTCTTTCTCCTGACAGAGGGATGGGAGACTACAAGAGCTCCACATTGCATGCATTTTCAGAAATGGACATTGCAGTGGTGGTTTTTTACTTTATTATAATGTTACAAGAAATGGTTCTATTGGGGTGGGGTTGGGACAGTGTATCCAGAAATCACTGTGGTTTATAAACAAAAGACATTAAAATAAAATTTAACTCCCCCTTGAAACCTTTAACATTTGAAATTGCCCCCTGTCTCTGCGTAGAAATTAAATTTGGGAGATGGAAGTTCTAAATGTTTGGGTTCAGGAAAACAGACTTAACACTAGGTATATAATAATACATCAGGAAAATATCTGGTCTAGCCTCCTCAGAATACTGCCTGTGTCACAGGATTACTATGAGAAAAAAAGGTGGTGTTAGTATTATGATGATGATGGTTATTTTTAAGATGAGAAACGGAAACTCGAAAAAGGTAAAGCTAAATTAAACTGCTAGTTTGGGATAGAAAAACTAGTCAGTATTTGCCATGATATTACATGAACAAAACTGGGAGTCTAAACATATTCTTAGACAAATGAAAGCAGGATTTCGCCTGCATATTTTACACATGCACTCAATTCAATTGGACAACAATTTACTAAGCATTTACTACAGACCAGGCATCGCGCTAGGCACCGGGTTTAGTGATGCAGATAACCCTCCAGGAGTTTACAATTGTCCAAGGAGATATTACAGATAAAGGAACAGAATCTTAGATTTGAGCTGGAAGGGGTTTAAAAAAAGGGCAGCTAGCTCAATGCCTTCATTTTACCGATGAGCAAGTTGAGTCGCAAGAAGGTGAAAAGATTTGCCTCAAATGAAACAGGTAGTAAGCATCAAACCCAGAATTCCTGGGACTCCCAATCTAAGTGTTCTTCTTACTATACCACAATACAAGGTAGAATATAAAAAGAAACAAAACAAAACAAAACTACTTAGCTCTCTACCTAGAGAAAGGCAGCTTTTCTCCCCTTCTCTGTCTTCTAGGATCAAAATAAATCGCTGCATTGAACTCAATTGTGATTTTTGTTTCTGCAGTTTACTGAGATCACAGTGTTGTTCTCCTGGTTCTGTATGAATACACTCCAGGCACACTGGTACCTACCCACCTCACTTCCCCACCCCCTCCCTCTCCCTCCTTTCACAAAGAATAAGGTGACCGGGGCTCTGTCCCAGAACACTGAATTTAAGATAATGTTGAAAATCTGTCTTCTATCTAGGAGGGTAACCTCCAGGTAATCTTTTTTTTTGAAACCACATCTCAAGATTACAGTGGTGGAAGGAATATTCACACTGACAAAACTCCTATAAAATATGAAACGTTTTTAATGATCAGTAATGCTACCTAAAGCTTTGTCTTCCCAGTCTATGTGTATGGCTAAAAAAGATTAGAATCAATCTACCATTGCTTTGTGTATTGTCTATCTCCATTTGTAATCCTTTCCCTTCCTTTCCTGGAAAAAAGGTCATCCTTGTCTCCTGACCTCAGCCAAGGGCATCAGTTTCCTCCTCTGGAAGATGAAGGGTTTGGACTACGATGATATCCAAAGGTCTTTGCCAGCTCTAAACGTCCATGAGACCATGATCACCACCTGCCAGATTGGTTTGTTGGCTACTGGTGATGCCTAGCGTAGACTTATCATACATTATTTGAATCTATGCTTGAGCCCATCTTTAACAGTTTGGATTCTTTTTTTGCCCCCTTCATCTCTCCCCCTTCCCCTACCTCTGGTTGACCTATTTAACTCACCACACACTATGCAGACATTCTCTGAATGCCTTTTGCCCCACAGAGGCTCATGGCATCATGACTTTCTTACATTGTTTGCTGACAAGCTCAATTCTTAGGAATTCATTGCTAAAGGTCCCATCTTATCATTTATGTTAGAGATGGCTCATGGGTGAAAAGGATGAAATTGTTGGATGTGTCTATGAGCATCATTACAACTAAAAGTCATAAATTCAGGTTATGTATGACCATCAAGCAATTTACATCGACAGCTTAGGCTATGTTCATACTACTCTAGGACACGGTCAAACCCTCTTATCTTCCACATTCTCATTGCTAACTGCTAATTGTTTTGATTAAAAAGCAAAAGTAACAGCAATATTGTTTTGAGTGAATAAGTCATTTTGATGATTATAAATACCCAAATTAACTACAAAGGTCACATGAAGGAAGAAGCTACATGCATCCAGACAAAGAATTGATAAATAGAAATATGTGTAGAGTGATTTTACATATATGTACCTATTTGTCTAATTTTAGCTGGGGGGGGGGAGAGGGGAAATGAGGGAGAAAAGAAATTTACAAGATAACCTTATATGTATTTATAAGGAATAGCAAGTTGTATATAATAGATTTGTAGTTTCATGTGCAATCATCTTTTTTTATAATACTATGTTACAGAAATGCTTGTTTTATTCCATAAAATAAAATAAATAAAACTTTAAAAAACCCAAATCTATGTAATCAATCAATACACATTCATTAAGTGACTATGTACCTAGCTGTGCTAAGCTATTCAACATTGACCTGTGTATAGTTGCAGAATTTGGCAACAGAATTCAATTCCACAGAATTAATTAAAATGCTTTTTAAAAATTATAATTTCCCAGTGTAGACTGGCATAGGATATACACAATCTTTAGATATGTTAGTGTTCATGGTCCTCTTCTGATTCAACTGAATTTAGCAAGCTTTGACTATGCGTCTACTGTGTTCTAGGCACTGTAATCAGTACAAGGCATTTAAAGGTAAAAATGAACCTGTGATTGGCCTCTAGAATCTTACATTCTGTTGGAGGGAAACTATATGTTTATAAATAAGTGCATACAGAGTAAACACAAAGAAATTTCAGGAGGGATCCTATAGGAGGGAATGCTTGAGTTGGGCTTGAATGAAGTTAGGAGAGGGAGCATTTTACACATGTGGGACACCTCTACAAAAGAACAGAAATGAGATGTTGGATGTCATAAACGAAGAAGGACAAGTAGATGAGTTTCACTGAAATGTAGAGTGTGGGAAAAGTAATGTGAGATAAATCAGGAAAGATAGGTTGAACTGTGAAAGGCTTTAAATGCTAGACAGTGGGGTTGTGTTTTATCTTCAATCTACAGGAAGTTGTTTTTATGGCAAGGAAGCGGGATGGTTAGACTGGCAGCAAAATCTGGGGGGGGGGGAGAGTAAGGGGAATCAAGGAGGATGCAGACTGAGAAAATTTGATTTAGCATCTAGGAGATCATTGAGCATCATAGGGAATCAAGCAATTTTAGCTGAGCAGTGATGTCAATAGTCAGACTTCAAGGGGTTGAGAAGGGAATGGGAGCTAAGATGTAGAAGCAATAAATGTAGAAAGGAGTTTGGCACAGAAGGGGAAGAGAGATACAGGTCAGCAGCTTGAAGGGATGATGGATCAAGTAAAGTTTTTTTTTCTTTTAAAGGATATGAACAATCTGAACTTTTTAGACAATAGGGGAGAAGCTAGACAAGAGTGAATAATTGACAATTAGCTGGAAAATAGGGAGGGATGATAATAGATCAATTTTTTAAAAAAATTGTTGGCTTGATTTTAATATGCCATGGCCTTGCTTAACATGGCCAGATCTGCAACCTGGACAAGATCTAGCCTACAGACAAAAGTATACATGGAGGAAGAATTATGGTTTTCCAGTATGTCTCATGAACTACTGTTATGTATTTCTGAGTATGGACTTTTAGAACACAATTCATCAGCATAAAGAAGTTTGTTCCTTCCGAGGTTGGTAGCAATTTCCAAGGACAAGAACATAATTTGGCAAGGGAATTGACAACCTCTCCAAAGTAGTGTGTCAAGCTGCTAATCCTTGTTCTTCAAGTATATTTTGGGGAAGGAGAATGGCAATAGCAACCAGATGTTGATTCTGGTGAGCAGGAACAGAAGGTTACCACGTGTCAACCCTGGTAAGTGGTGGAGCATAGCAAAGGTAGCCAATCCATATGCCACTGATATTCTGACCACATGCTATGAACGCATGGGCTGCCAACCCATGTTCTAACATTAATCTGACATCACTTTCCATGTTTTCTTCCATATGACTACATACAATGGAATGAATAAAACTTGATAAAATATACATTATTTCTGGTGATAGAATCAGCCATTGGAAGAGAAGATGAAGAAGACCATGTCCTAACTACTACAGAAACTGGATCACATAGATCAGACAGAATGGTCCCTTTCACTTATCTAACAACCAGCAGCACTATGAAGGAGATACTGAGATATTAATGAAATCCTTTGGAAAGACTGAGAGCTTCAGGAATCTTCTGACTGTTCCTTCTCAATGTCCTTTGCTAGCTCATCATCATGCCCCTAATGTTCTCCAAAGTTTCATCCTAGGCCTCCTTATCTCCTCTCTCTCTTTCTCTGCCTGTCTCTGTCTCTCCCTCTCTCCTCTTCCTCCTTCTCCTTCCTCCCTCCCTCCCTCTCTCCCCAAATGATCTCATGGGTTTAACCATTATTTCTAAATAGATGACTCATGAGTTTCAGTCTTATATCACCAGGTGCCTATAGGACATTTCTAAGTGGAAGTCATGGTTCATCTCTAACTCAATATGTCTAATGTTGAACTTATTATGATCTGTCCCTCCAAACCAATACCATCTCCTAAACTTACCTATTCCTCTCAAATACATGACCATCCTTCTAGTAACCTATGTTGACAATCTCTGTATATATACTCAATTCCTCATTCTCCCTCACCCCAAGTATCCATTTAGTTGCCACATCTTGTTGTTTCTATCTCTCCAGTGTCTTATATACAACTCCTTTCCACTTACTCAGCTACCACCCAAGTTCAAACCATTTTGTCTAGACCATTTCAACAGTCTCCTAAATGGGCTCCCTACTTCATCATTTATCCCTCTAGCCTACCATTTTAACACATATCTTAAACACCAATTTTTGGATGAAGCTTTTCCTGATCCCTTGAAACGCCAGCGCCTTCTCTTCCCAAATTACTTTTCATTGGTTTGTATTTATTCTTTTGAGTATATGCTGTACATATTTCTGTGTGTCCTTGTTGTCTCCTCCATTAGAACTTGGCCTCCTTGTGGGTTGGGATTGTATCATTCTTTGTAGTTGGATCCTGAATGCTCAGTATAGTGTCTGGTACACAGTAGGTACTTAAGAGATGCTTGCTGATTGATTAATTGATTGATTGATAAAACTCTTCACAACCTGGCCCCTTCCTACCTTTCTACCCTTATATATCACTCTCCTACATTAACTTTAACACCAGTCATACTGGCATAATTGCTGTTCCCTACACATGGCACTCCATCTCCATGTCTCTGCACTGATTATCTTCCATGTGAAATATACTCCTTTCTGGTGTCCACCTCTTGGAATTTTTGGTTTCCTTTAAGTTTCATCTCAAGCACCATCATCCAGATGAAGCCTTTCCTGATTCCATTCAATTGCTAGTGATCTCTCTTCCCAAAATTACTTCTTATTCACTTTATATATTTTTCCTATGTCTCTTCTATCAGAATATAAGCTTCCTGAGGGCAGGAACTGTCTCACTTTTGGTTTTCTATTCCCAGTACTTAGCACAGTGTCTGGCATAGAGTCAGAGGTTTAATAAATCCTTGCTGTTTGAATGATTGATGAATGAATAATTAAACTATTTGGAGTATCATAAATGAAAGATCCTGAAGAATGCAGAATGGAAGGTTTGATTTTTGTTTCCAGGGTTCTTTTTTATATATACTGTGCATGCATGTGGAGGGGGATGGGATGGGATGTGTGTGTGAGGGATGGACACTTGGTGATTCTTTGAGTCTTGCTACTAACTGTAAGCAGAACCCTATCTAAAAGTATTGTATCCAGGCCATCAGAGAATCACTTGCTCAGACTTTCAGAGTGGGTTTTATTTAAATTATTACCTGTTCATTGGAATGTTTGATTTAAATCAGTTGTCAAGAAGGTTCAATTTATTATATTTTCTCCCCAATAAACTGTAGAAGAAAGGTAATATAGTATAATAGATAAAGAGTGCTGGTCTCTGATGCAGGATGATTTGTATTTAAATCCTTCTGGCACATACCGGCTATATGAATCAAAAAAAACTTTATTTCTCAGTATCCCAGACAACTCTCTAAAATTTTAAGTTAAAAACAAATGCTGATTCCTATAGGTATAGGGAATTTGCTTATCTGGAAGTTCCCTATACCACCAAAATCATTAGTCTAATCCAGAGTAGAAAAAAAGAAAAGCAGAAACATGTAAGGTCCTTGACCTTCAAAAGTTAGTCTTCATTCTCAGAAACCAATGTGAGTTCATTTTTATAAGAGATACATCCATGTGAAAGATCTATGATCCTTTCTAACAACTATGACTCAACAAATAAGTCACAGGAAATCATCAGACCCATGTAAAGCTTACTAATTTACCTAGGGTCA
Organism: Potorous gilbertii; assembly: GCA_028658325.1. Classification (NCBI taxonomy): domain Eukaryota; kingdom Metazoa; phylum Chordata; class Mammalia; order Diprotodontia; family Potoroidae; genus Potorous; species Potorous gilbertii. The sequence goes on along the minus strand of CM053772.1, from coordinate 167,489,755 downwards.
CAAAACTGGTAAGTACCAGAGATGGGATTTTAAGATCTCCACTAGAGAACTCTAACCAACTATACAATACTGCTTCTCATACTCTACATTTAATAGTCCATTCTTCATAAAGTGTTTCCTGATTCTAATCAGCTGCTAGTGCCCTCTCTTCCCAAACTGTCTTATATTCATTATATATAAACACATATACATATATGCATATATATCATTTAGTTTTTAATTTATTTTTCAGACTGTTGATTATATCAGAAAACTGAAAGACAATTTGGCTATTCTACAAGTAAAGCTGGTGTTTCATCATGGAAGTAACCTTGGATTTTCCAAATCCATGCCCACGAGCACAAGCTCTAGCAGATTCTATAAAGCTAGATGGTGTTTCTTTTCTGAGGACCAGCCTAGGTAATGTGGAGAAACTTTTCATCCTTTATTTAGTCATAAGATGATAAACGTTTTGCCCATGATTACCTGTTGAAGAAATAAAAAATGCAAAATGGTCTTTTCTCTTGGGTGGTCTAGCTGTCTTGGTGGAAAGATTAAAAAAGGTGACTGTGGGGGGAAGGATTCTAAGGACTATCGAGTTCTTAAATTGCCTCCCAATATTTATTTAGCTATTAGAACTTTTAATGTATCATCTTTGTCCAATGACCAGTGAGTTAGTACACTACAGGAGGAACTGAGCCACATCCATATTGACATTTTTGCAACAAATGATACCAGAAGACAAAGATGTTCTGGGTAAGTGGAATAACAGGTTGCAGATTGTCCTTGGGAAGGCAAATAAAAGAGTTGGAAGAACTGGAAAGGGAAGAAGGCTTATTCTGTGAGCTATGTCACTGTACCTTACACAGTATAAGCCAAGAGAATATCATGAAAATAGTTGCAGATCATGCACCAACATTGAACCCCCAGAAGATGAAAGAGTAGAGAAACTGGGTGACAAACAAATTTGGGACATCCTTCCAAATCAAGGCAGCAGAGATAGCAACATAAGACTCAGTAACATTCATTAGGAAGCAAGTATCAATTGTGTATTAAAATACACAAAAGGAAGATTTCTGTAGGATACAGCATATTTACATAAAGATATAGGCAAAGATAACATGGAATGACTGAGAAGATATGGCAAAGCTATGATGTACTCTAGTGGAAGGAATACCTATATCACAAAGATAATGAAGTCATACTTGTGAAGTCACATGGAGGAGAGCCACTTTTGATTCAATCCATTAATCGTGGATACTTTTAGAACACTGTTGTCATGCTAATAACTAACATTAAATTCAATGTCCTTGAATACTGGAAAGGTATGTGGTATTGTCAGTGTGAATACTCCTTCTACTAATTTTGATTGCCCCTCACCCCCTTTCTGACTTAGCAGGTCACTGGAGTCACTATGGTTAGCATTTCATTATCCTGTGTCCAACATGGTGTTGATAAATTACACTTACTTGTAATTTTTATATAAAAGCTTTTATTTTCTGGCTATTTTTCTTCCATAATACATTCCTCCAATTATTTGACTCTCAATGAAAAAATAAACTTAAAAAACTTTTTAGTTCTTTTAGTTATAAATATGAAAGAAAGATGGCTAAGCAATAATTAAACCAGACTTTCAGTCAGGTCAAAAGGAGAAACTAAAACACTATGTTATCATATTAAAATTACCTTTCTAATTATATATGAATTTTAGGTGTATATATTTCTCTTGTTGCACTAAAGGTTGCACTCAATTACTGGTACAAATGGCATTTTGACGATGCTCTTTTTAAATGGGCCAGGAACATTTATTCCCTCAAGCATTCTTTTGATACCTATCCTATCGAGTTAACCTTGTATTGTTAAGTATTTTTTGTGCCTCCATTGCTGACTGTAACTGAACTATTCTTTAAGAATGAGATGAATTTTTGTTTTCCCATCACTTAAAGTAATGTCTTCTACACAGTTAGTGCTTAGTAAGTATTTCTTGATGAAGATAAGGATTATTATGACATAGATAATCTATATATAGGGAGATCATCTTCCAGTGTGGCTTGTTGGGCCAACTATTTTTTTTTTCAAGATTGTTTAGAGTCGCTTCTAATGGTAACAGGGAAGCAGTTGTGACATGATGAGGAGGGGAAAAGGATAGAGGAGCGTTTTCTGGGAGGGACAGAGTAGTCCTTGAAGATACTACAATGGAGTAAGGGTCATGATTCCATTGACTGCATTAATGATATGGAAATTGAATTATGGAGACAGCTGGAAGCAACACAGTGTTCCTTGGCATCTGACAGCTGCTACTCTGCCATGGGGAAGTAGATGGCAGCTGAACACTGAACAGCGCCATGAAGAGCATTCTTGATTTTCCTTTAACAACCTCTTCCCCCCAGCTGCTACATGGCCACACAGAAAATGAGGCCACAGTCCCCATTCTGGGGATCCAGCCCTCCTGTCTGCCAAGACATACTTATATAACTCACAGAGATGCCTTGGAAGCTAGACTACAAGGAATATAGATGTCTCTTGAAGTAGCATTTCTGGAACAGTCGCCATTTTGGTGATACATCCTCATGTTTTCTAGCATGCTAGAAATGCCAGTGCTGAAAGTCAATTTGGGAGACTGTAACAGGGAACCTTATTTCTGGTACAGGCTAGTCTAAATGGCCTCTCAGATCTCTTCCAGTTCTATGATGCCACAATTCAATGAGTGACTGAATAATGGGAATGGTGCAAGGAAGAGTTAGGGGTGGAGGGCTCCGGAGTAGGGACAAGAGCAACACGACGGGAAAAGTGGACACAAAGTCACAGACACACACAGTACCTTACTTAGAAAAAGGGGAAAAAGTCAAGGAATAGGCAGACAGGCAATAAACATGGATTGTAGACATAAAGGAAAATATAAAATAATTTAGCCTTAGCCAGGCAAGTGACTAAAACTAAACTTAGGGGAAATTATTGTGGGGTTTCTAGTATTCAGAGTTACTCTAGCTTAGATGACTATGGTAGCCAGTTGGCTTAGTGAAAAAAGTTGAAGGTGTTAGTAGATACAATATTCTAAATGGCTATTTTAGCAGGTATCATGATATGACAACGCACAACAAGGGACCTGAAGTCCCATGAGTATAGGAAGGACTAGGAAGAAGTCTCAAGATGAAAGTCTTCCCAATTTCTTTGGAAAGGATCAGAGATGAATTGTGGGGATTTTCTGTTGAAAATGTTTTTGGGTAGTTTTGCAAATTTTGGGTAGAATTTAAGCTCCTTGAGGGCAGAGATTCTTTGCTTAGCACAGAGGCCACCATGTACTAAACTACTAATATTTTTTTTTGCATTTCTTTATAGCTTATAGCTATATAATACTTTATCTTATAAAGCAAACACTTTACAAAAAAAAATACCATTTGAGCCCAGAAACAGAGAAAAGTACTATAAGTATCATTATACTAACTAAGAATTAAAATCTGACTGCCAGATAATATCGATGTTTTAACTGGTTTTAACTTAAACTATATAGAGGACCAGAATTTGTTTCCCCACAATAAAAATTTCATTGTAACTATAAAATTGGGGATTAAAAATGAGCGAATGTCTGTCTTTCTTCTTTACTCTACATAAATAGGAAGAGGAAGGTGAGGGCTGAGTTTGTTACATAGCATTTATAAAATCACCCAGATCACTCTCAAACAAGAGAGTGTGTGATTTCTGGCCCCTTCTAAGAGGTAAAGAGGGCTTCTTCTCTTAAGAGTGTAACACTCTTGAGCTGCATCTAGCTCCCATATACTTCATACTGTTCCTCTTTTATTTTTATGCCTAACAAAAACAATTTTTTGGATTTAATATTTTATGATGTAGTAATTATTTTTAAAGTAGTGATTTTAAAAGTCTCTCTCAATTCATCTCCTCAACACATGATGACTTATTTAAAGCTCCTCAGCATTTAATCAATTAGGTATTTGAGTTGGGAGAGGAAAAAAACATTGGGGTAGGGACTTTTGAAAAGGAGGAAACTGTAACTATGCAAAGGGGGACCCAATCAATAGCCTGCTCTATAACATCTCTGCCCCTGCCCTTGCTCGTTCCTGGGTGGTAACATTCTATTTTGGCACCAAGTTTCCCCTAAATAGAAGCTATTAGTTTCTCTTATGTTATGTGGCAATACTTTTCATATATATGTATGTGTATACCCATACATGAATATACATACGCACATATATATTTAACTGGAAAAAATACTTTGAAACTTTGTGGATGTTTTAGGGAGGCTTATAAAACATTTCTTTAGAGGGTATTCATGTTTCTTTCCCCCAGTGCAATTTACCACCACCAGATTCCAATCTATTGACTAATATTTACTGAGCACCTATTGAATGTAAGCCACCCCCACCCAGGATCCTCATCCCTAGGCAACAGTATGACAGCGAGCAGGAGTACAAGTGACTGCACCAAATTATCCTGATGTGATAATAGAACAGAGACAAAATCTATGATTTTTTTAAAAACAACCTAATATTCTTAAGGTCTAGAGTGACTTTTTTTAGACCCAGGACACGTATAATTTTTCACAGTTAGTATATAGTATTTATTTCCTGAATAGTGTATTATATATCTGCGTAATGAATTTGATGCATTAGTAGTAACTGTGTGCTGTTTTTACTCTTATATACGCAGGCATACACAGGCATAGATATTTGTATGCAGATATGCAGAAGGCAAGAAGTTATTGTTCAAATCACTTCTAAATTCTGGATAGAATTTAAAATAACATCAGATTTTGTTTTTAACTTGAAGATGAACTTTCATCCAAAATGAAACTGGTTCAGAAGTATAACTGATTTAGTCGGTAAGTCAGATGAATATTTATATACATATGGACATCTATCTATCTATCCATCATTGTCATCCATGCATCTATCTATCCATGTACCTATCTATCTATAAATCTATCATCTATCTATCCATCAATCTATCTATCTAATATTATCTATATATTTATCAGTCTATCTGAAACAGTTTAGTAGACTGTAAGTTCCTTGAGGACAGAAATCATTTCATTTCTATTTTGAGTATACTAGTATCTAAAACAGTGCTGGACACTTAATGAAAGCTTGTTGAATTTGAATTTGAACCTAGATGCCTAGTTTGATATTACTGTCTTTTTAAAATTAGGCTTATCAAGGTAGCATATTAAAATTTTTGCAAGTCCTTCAGAAGCAAAACAAATTTGCAGCCTAACTTTACTAGCCAGAGTGAGTCTCTAGAGCCCCCATCGAAAATGTCCTCTACAAAAAGAAAGTTTGCAGCACACTATAATTAAGCTCACATCCTGAACAAAATTTCATTCTAAATATAGAGGAAGACTCTTCATTGTGCAAACCCCTGATTGTTTGGTTCTTTTTTTTAAGGTAGGTTGTTTTAAGTGAGGTTTATAGAATAGTCAATGATACGCCAGAGTTCTCTTTAGCATGAAAAAAACTTCTTTCCATGGTGGGAGGAAATACCTTATACACATGGAAGGTGATTTACAGCTTTTGTGTTAATTTTTAATCTGAAGGAAGACTTCTGTTTTGCTCTAAATAGCTTGCCTTCTCCCTTAATTTTAATCCATGATGCCTCCTTTCCCAGCTGTGCACAGCTGCTTCAAATGATATTTCACTTTTTGGTGGAAAGGCAGTTAAGTGGCTTTTTGCTAAATGGATTTGGATCTCTCCATGGCTCAATGAATAACCCATTATGTCATAGAAGGCCTGCCCCAGTTCTTCTCCAGGGATTAAACACATTCATTAGGGAGTATCCCTTAAGCACAAATCAACTGAAAGGAATCTAAAGCAAATTCTGCAAAATATACTCCTAACAATCCTACTTACTTATGACGCACCTTTTGAAGTGCTATAGGGTATAGAGCGCCATGCCTGGAATCAGGAAGACCTGAGTTCAAATTTGACCTCAGACTATCTGAGTGACCTTAATCCTCAGTTTCCTCATGTGTAAAATGAGTTAGAGAAGGAAATGGCAAACCATTCCAGTATTTTTTCCAAGAAAGCCCCCCTATGAGTCTGACAAAGAGTTGGACACTACTGAAATGACTCAGTATCAGCTGTAAGTGGATAAAGTGTTCAGCCTGGAGTCTGCAAGACCTGCCTTAAACACTTAGTAGCTGTGTGACCTTGGGCAAGTCATTTAACCTTTCTTTGCCTCAGTTTCCTCAATTGCAAAATGGGAAAAAATAATAGCACCTTCCTCTCATGCTTACTGTGAGGACCAAATGAGATAACATTTCTAAAGCACTTAGAAAGTGATCTGGAACATAGCAGGAGCTATATAAACGCTATCTATCTATCAATCTATCTATATATCTATATATATATATATATAATAGCTATTTCATTGTTATTATTCTTACAGTAAAGTAGTGATCACATCAAACAGTTAGTTAGCAGCCTTGCATCTCAGTCCCTATTTCTTTTGGTAACTCCATGATCATGTCAAAAGTCAGATCCGGAAGTCAGTTCATAACTGCCTCCTAAACAATTAAAAATAAAATAAAATGTGCATATATTTCTGCTTTATGTTATAGTATCAGACCACACTGTACCCTTTTGTGATTTTAATTAGGAGATCTTAAATGATTTTTTCTTTTAAAAATGATGACCCTGAGACTTCCTCGGTATAGTAAACTCATTCTGGTACAACTTTCAGCCTCGGAGAGCTCCCTGGGGCACTGACATTTTAAGAGATTTTCCCCAAATCATATAGTAGCAAGTGTCAGAAACAAAATTTGAAACAAGGCCTTCCTTACATCAAGGCCAACTTTCTATACACTACACCACAGCATATCTCATAAGTAATTTCATATTGGTCCAAATATAGGCTATATGATTCCCTCAAATCTGGCTTAAATAAAGCCTGAGTACAGCCTATAATTGGTCTCATTATAACTGAGCAACTATATATATATATATGTATATATATATATACATATATATATATTTTCCTTTCAAAGACACCTCATTTAGGAGAGAAGTCATCTATATTCAGACCAATATGGTGCTTATTTATTAATGCAATAAATACATTTTTTCATAAACCTACACTGAAGTATAACTCTGATGTCTCCTTTTGGCATGGCAGGCATTGTCAGGGTTCTTAAGGATGAAGCAAATTGACCACAAAGTCTGACAGATCAGACTAAGTAGGAAAGCTTCAAGTCCCTTTGAGCCTGGGCTTTAGTTAGCTAATTTTAAGGAAATTTATCAAAGTAGGGTTGATTCTTAATGATGAATTATTTTGGACATAAGAATTTTCAAAGACGGGCTAAGACTACACATGGTGTCTGCTCTGGTGTAGGCTGGTACCTATACAAATGAAATCACAAACTTTCTAAAGCATTCACATTTTCCCCCAAAGTCCAATAGATGAGGTAGTGCCTTTTGTGCTTCCAGGCTAAAAACACAGCAGAACTCCACAATAAACAGAGGAGGCCCTGTGGAAGCCATACCCAAGTCAAACATCATTTCATTAAGGTACCTTGAGTTTAAGTGATAAAAAAGACATGTTTTCCAACAAAAGCCTTGAATACGGATAAATTAAAGAATCTCAGTCATGTAACTATATGATCATCTTAATAAGAGGACAATGGGTGGAGGGCTGGACTTAAGATTCGAAAATACCTGTATTAAAATACTTTACATACTGCTTCTTGACATGTACTAGCTTTGTGATCATGTCATGGAACCCTTCTAATTCCAGTTTCTTTAGCTATAAAATGGGAATGGTAATACCTATTAGTACTTGTCTCACTGGGTTATTTTAAGGACCTACTATTATAATCTATGTAAAGTACCTTGCAAACTTTAAAGGCACCATATAAATATTTATTTTTCTTCTCATTATTAGAAAACCCAAATAATGGTCAACATGTATGCACTATAAGATTAATAAGATTGTAGATATATGTTATAGAATCTAGAGCAAGAAAGGATGTTACAATCAAGCTACTCCAATCCTCATTTTTACAGATGAAAATCAAGTTCAGAAAGGAATGTATGCTCAAGATCTCACAGGAAGTCAGAGAAATTGTTGAGATTCAAACACAAATTCAACTCTAAATCCACAATTTCCAGGTCTATAACTGAAATATAAATTGTCCACTCAAGCAATTAGACCACAGTTACTGTCATGTCTACTATAAGTTCTCTGATAGTACTGTTGCAATTCAGTTAGTTCGAATATCCTGGAACTGCTTTGTAACACTGTCCACTCTAGTATGAAAAGTGGCCTAATTTGAGGTGGGTCTACCCTGGTTTTCATCCTATAAGGACATTTTAAATGTATGACCCAGAAAATAGCATTACAACAAATCTTTCATTTAACTTGGAGATGATTCTCCTTAGAATAAGGAGAATTCTCTTTACTGATTTTATACTCCATTCTGACCACAAGGTAAAATTGTGTTGAACAATACCCACTTCAAAAAGTCAGAAGACTTACGTTCATATGCTATCTCTGCTATCAGGATGACTGAAGATGGCCCACTACTGGACCCAGACGGCTCTGGAGGAGAGAGTGAGGCTGGTGACTTTGCACAGCCCTCCCTCACTTAAATCCATCACCGTCCTGATGTCATGGTCCTCTTCGAGAATGAAGGACAAACAGTGAAGGAACAAAAGATCTCTTTCGCTTGACACCTGTATTGCTTTGGGCAAGTTACAACCTCCCTGGCCCTTAATTTGCTTAATTTGTAAAATGTGGTTAAAGCAGATGATCTCTGAGGTTCCTTCTAGTTCCAAGCCTATGATCCTAAGACCATTTTAAAGGTTAGTAAATGGGGGCTACTACTATTGCTACTGCTATTACTACTACCACCAGCACTACTGCTACTAAATGAAAGTTGTGTTCTTATATTATTAATACTACTACTGCATTAAAATTATACAGGGTTCTAAAGTTTATCAATTGTTTTATATGTATTATCTCATTCAATCTCCCTTCTGTACGATAGGTATCTTTTATCCCCATTTTATATGTGTGGAAGTTTAGGCATTAAGATGCTAGATACCTGTCCATGTTCAGCTAAATAAATATCCAAACTAGGATTAGAACCTAGGTCTTTCTAACTCCTGCCCCATGTCCACTATATATAAAAGTTGAACTAAAATGTTCAGGAAAGAGGTAGGATTTGAATCCAGAACTCTTCTCTCTTCTTCCAGAACTCTGCATTTCTAAACCACAGTGACGTAAAATATTACCTGTTGCACACTCCAGAAATAAATAACATTTCTATTGTTACATAAAACAGAACAGAGGTGAAACTATTTACCCTACATTATGGAGGAAATCAGGAAGAGTCATGGAGCTTGCTAGGCCTAAATAAAATTCTTCCTATTCTATGATGGTTTATAATATTTGGCAAATCAATAGAAATATGAATTAATTTCCCAGAAGGCTACGGGTTCAATTTATATAAAGCAGGTCACAATACAACAAAGTAGACTGAGATTATAAATGCTATCTTCAATTTAACTAGCTTGCAAGCTCCTTAAGTAGAGGGATCATATCTTCTCCTTTGGATTCTCCCTCTCCCTCCCCAGCACTTAACCAAGTGCCTTTCATATCTTAGGGGCTCAATAAATATTTGTTCACTTATCTTCTATTTTAGTGCTGGCTGGATCATTTTGTCTAAAAAAAAGGACAAAGTTAGCCACTAGCTGTGTAACAGAGAGTTGATATCTTTTTTAGACTTAGTTCACACACACACACACACACACACACACACACACACAATCAAATTAGAGTAGATCTTTTGGCATGCATGATGACAGCCCTGGCTGGGACCCCCGCAGCCACGTTTAGCTCGTTACCTGATTTCACTATTCTTCCCATGATGTTATAAGGCTGTGAATCATGGAATAACCACAGCCTGTGAAGAATTAAATTTGTGGGTCACCCAAAGGGCAATGGAGAAATGCATAGTGGTCATAAACAGGCTGTAGCAAATTACTAACAAAGAACTATATCCCAGAAGCAGCATAAAAAATATTACCTAAGAGATGTATGACCAGAAAAGGAGGTGGTCTACTCAATTAGAGAGAGTGACAGATAACAGATGGACAGCCCATGAATTCCATTGCCACACAAAGAGCCCTAGAGGAAGCCCCCCCCCCAGCACAATGGGTGAAACCCATGTGGGGAATTTATAAGAGCCAATGGACAAGAAGAGTTGTACAAGACAAGGGGATGAGGGTGGGTTGTCTGTTGCCCCCCTGAAGGGGGAAGTTATATCAATGAGATCCCTAATCATTAGAAGTACTAAGGTATCTTGCTACCTGTATCTAGAGGGGCCTAATATTTGACTACACCTCACCAGAAGGGATATCTGAACTTGGTTCCGAATTGTCTGCTTCATCACTGTTCCCAAACCCTATAGGCCATCTCAGATCCTGACAGTTGATAGGCCTTCTTCCCCCAATTAGGTTGGCCTGGGTCAATTTGAGATTTCAGCAGGGTTCTCTATAGAGAGGGAGAAATGACTAAATTGTAGAGAAGGCAAAAGACGATCAAATTGTTAACCAAATATCAGCCCAGGGTCTCACTGGAAAAGTCTCAAGTTTCCTAAGCCTACAATTGTCTTTCCCGGGACCTGAGTAAATATCCTGGTCTAATGTTCCATGGCACCAGTCATAGGCAGATCAAGATTCCGGGCTCCTGCGTAGCATGATATCTGCCCTCCTGGGTCCCCAACAAACTCATACCCCGCACCCCCCACCCATGTCTCAGGGCACTCACTGTACTTGGTCCTGTTCAGTTTAGGGTTCTCTGGTTGAGCTCAGCTGGCAATAACAACAACAAAACTAGCTTGCATTTCTTTGGGTTTAATGAGATGACAATAAATAATGCCACAGTCCTTGCCAACTGAGAATGGACACTGTCACTGGTCTGGCTGGCCTTGGCATTTCAACTAAAACCATCATGAGCTACAGGAAGGGCTTATTGTGAGGGTCACAGGAGAGGCAAAAATATATCTGCCTATAGGTTAGCATAAAAAAATATATGCATGGAGAATAAGATGGGCTGATTCTGGCAGTGGCAGTAAAGCAATGGTGACTCTCAGCATGCTCAATTAAACCTCTGCTGAGGTCTGGACAAGAGGAAATGCAATCATGGATAGGCTGCTATCTGTATTACTGGAGGGAATGGGAACATCAAAGAGATTGCAGCATCAGTTGCATGTCTGAGATGCCACAGTTACAAGATTCAATACATATGTAGATTAAGAGGCAGTATAGTATAGTAAAAAAGACAGCATTAGATCAGGAGACCCAAGTTAAATCCTGACTCTTCTACTCTTCACTTATGTGACCTCGGACAAATCTCTGTCTCTGTCTAGGTCTCAGTTCAGTTCTGTGTTTCAGCCATCAATCAACTGATAGGGTTGGACTAGAAAAATATCTAAGGTTCCTTAAAGAGCACTAGACTTGGGTGAACCCAAGAAACTTGGGTTCAAGTCTCAACTCCAATACTTAGCCTTGGCCACTGGGCCTCAGTTCCCTCATCTGTAAATTAAGAAAGTTGGACTAGATGATCAATAAGGTCCTTTCCACTTCTGAATCCAATCCTATGACCTACGATCCTATAACATAACCAATGGTGGTGTCCCACCACTATCACCAAAGTTCACAAACGTCTTCTCTTTTTACAATAAGCTATCTATGACTGGCTATGCACTAACAGAGCCAACCCACAGCACTGAGACCCACCTACAAAGTGTCCCCTTTGCCACAGGTGCCCTCCTCCCCACTCTTCTATAAGATCAGCTAAGTCCTTCACTGGTCAGTTTGCCAACATTCATTTGTTAAGTACTTCTTTATGTTTGAGGCACTGGAGGTAGAAAGAAAGGCAGGAACACAGTCAAAGAGATTACATTCTAACGGGGAAGACAACATGAAAGCAATTATATACCTAGAGGACAAATGGAGGTAATCTCACAGAGAAGGCACTGGGTTGAGAATTGGATTGCGAAGGGAAGCAGCAGGAAGGACATCTGACAGAAGGTGAGATTTGTGCTCTATCAGGTGCCTCAAGAGCTATACTAAAATGCACCAAGGGATTCATACTAAAATGGCTTTGTTCTGTTCCATGAATCTCCAGACTTTCGGTGAGCAACTCTGGCCAGAGGATATGAAGTAGCACAGTTACTCTATAGACCTTTTAGATGTCTTCTCTCTTTCTCTGGCTTAAGTGACTTGTCCAGGGTCACACAGCTGGCAAGTGACTGAGGCTGGATTTGAACTCAAGTCCTCTTGACTCTAGGGCCAATGTTCTATCCCCTGCACCATCTAGCTGTCCCTAGATGACTTCTCTTCCCCACGAGGATTAACAGGGAGCACTCCATCCTTTCAGCAGTTTACAAATTCGGTCTATCAGAGGTTATGGCTGCCCCAACCTGTCTGCTACCATTGGAAAAGTTCCCATTTCCACTGCTCTAGCAGCAAAGTTTTAAATTCCTCTTCTATTCCACTTTGCACCAAATCCTTCTCAAAGTAAAGACATAGGAGAAGCACACAGTTCTTCAAGAAGAAATCCCAGGGGGCCCAACCTCCCTCTCTCTCTCTCTGTCTCTTCCCCACCCAACCCCAACCCACAAAGTGCCAAACTTTGCAAGAAGTCTGTGCTGGGAGGGAAGGCTATGTCACACCAAGAAAATCCACCATTTACCCCAAGCTGTTTTCTTTGTGGTTTCTTCAGTAGCAGGCACACATGCCTTTGGTGTTTACCGTCAGCAATTTCCAATGTGCTGACACAACGAAAAGTGACCACAAAGCCGATGCAACGCAGCAAGGGGGAGGGAGGAAGGGAAGCAGGAGTTGCTAGGCTGAAAACCTGGACGACTTTCCTCTCTGGCCCCATGAGGGAGGCAAGGATTTGATAAGTGTGAGTTGGAACAAGCTTCACCTTTCTCTTGCTTTTTTCTTTGCCATCACAGCTCTGTCCCCGATGTTTCTATTTTGGTGGCTGACGCATGCAGAGCTGTGGAGGAGGGACCCATTCCCACTACAAATGTTATGTCTCTCTCCCTGCTGTTGGCTCATATGGAAAGGAGGGAGGGTAGGGAGGGGGTCACGCTGCTGCGGAGCTCTTCTTCTACACTGTTTCACTCAAAAAGTTCTTTCAGTTGCCCACTGGTTTTGCCCCTCCCCAATATCTCCACTCTCTCTCAGGAGCAGAGGAAAGTTTCCTAAACAGAAAGAATGTCAAAAACTTGCTGGCTGGAAGGGTTAGATGAAGAGGTCACACCCAACTGAGGCTTGAAAAGAGAGTTCTACCTTGCCACTCTGGTCATGCCAGGGGAATGGTGTCCAGGATGGGAAGTAGACTGGACACAGAGCCCTACCGATGAGGAGAATGAGCTGGGCGGTGTTGGGCTCCACAGGATTTCTTCTTAAGAAACAGGAGAAACACATGGACCAGTGAAGAGTAAAATTCAACATAGAAGCAAAGTCAAGGAAGTAAATGGCTTGATTAATTTCCAGCACAAGCTCAAAAAGTTCAGTTCCAGACTAGGACTGGTTCAGTAAATCTACTGTATAGCAAACATGTCTCTAGGACAAAAATATCAAACTCAAATAAAAACAAGGCAACTAATCTGTACATAACAATCCCTTTGGGTTGCATATTGAATTAGTTTTAAAATGTCATATTATCTATATTTGGTTGCATTTTTATTTATTTTGTTAAATATTTCCCACTTACATTTTAATCTGGTTCCAGCTGTATTCTAGGGCGTTATGGGTCACAGTCTGTGCAGATGTTTGACACATCTGCTCTGGAAGATCAGCTTGACTTGAGGATTACCACAACTAACCAACAATTAACACCCAGAACTAACTGGGAGTTAGGAGATCAAGTCTCAGCTCTGCTACTTAGTATGTTGTCTAGCATGTCATTCAACTGTCCTGAGTTGCTCCCATTCCTTATCTGTAATACGGAGATGAGGATTGGAATTTGATTATTTCTCAGGTCCCTTTCAGTTTTAACACTGATTCTGTGAATCAGTCGCATGACAAGGTAGATATTGGACTCCATGTAATTTCAAAGCTTGAGTCCATGGCAAATCAGAGCCTACTCAGGACCCAGATCCTTCCTGGTTTCCTAAAGGTTCTTGAGGTAATCAAGGACTAGGCAGGATTCTCTAGGTCTGATTTAGATTAGAAAGAACTCATTTGGACCTGTCCCAGTTCACACTCAGATTCCAATATACTATTACAATGAAAATGATCTCTTTGTTTACTTCTATGTCAGATTTTTAGAATGCAACAGAACTTAGAAAAGAAAACAATAAAAAGAATATCATGGCCTGAGGAATGGTCTAATAATCAATAAGGTTGTGTCAAGTTAAGACTCCTAGGGAGAATGGAGAAATAGAGGGATGGTTGGGCTAGAAGTCTGAAAGCCCATGGCTGAATGACGTCTTGCCTCTGATACATACTGGCTACATGACCAGAGGCAAATCCAAATAATGCTCTTAGACTATAAGCTATGGAAGAGTTGCCAGCCTACATTGGTGGAGGAAGTTTCTTCTATACTAAGAAATTCCATTCACCAATGAAATCACAGGTTTGGATCCTTCCTCCATTCCCACAATAGGGATATTTTAAAAATCTTTCCTACACATAACCTTATGTTTTTTTTTCTGACATACATACTTACATGCATATATACACACAGATATACATATATTATATATAATATGTACTATATATTATTATATATACATCTATATTATATATACATATATATATATATATATATATATATATATATATACATAGGGCAGCTAGGTGGTGCAGTGGTTAGAGTGCTGGGCCTGGAGTTGGGAAGATTCATCTTCCTGAGTCCAAATATATGTGGACCCTAGGTAAGCTGTGTGACCTTGGGTAAGTCACTTAACTCTGTTTGCCTTAGTTTCCTCAACTGTCAAATGAACTGGAGAAGGAAATGGAAAAGCATTCCAGTATCTTTGCCAAGGAAAACCCAAATGGGGTCATAAAGAGTTGGACATGACTGAAAGGACTACACAACAACAATATGTATATATGCATTAAATATATATACATATATATGTACACACAATACCTATACAAACACATATAAGAATTCCTTGACATTTCTCTAGTAAATAACTTTGGGCTTTAAAAAGAGGAAGATGTAAAGGTTCTGTGAATAATTTGAATTTTAGAGTGGATGGAATCCTTCAGCTTTCTTTCATGCATCTCCTGTCTACTCCTGGGAACAGACCTTAGATTTTATTGCTTTGAGGCCATGGAGGCATTGAGAAACAACCCATCAATCATAATCTGGTATGGCTATCATCTTTGAAATTTTTTTTATGGTAACTATACTGACAGGCTCCACAGATATATGTGGAATGGTCATATCTGGCTTGGCAAAAACACATTTCACCTCAGCTCATTTTTATGAAAAAAAAAATGGAACTATCTTGCACCACTATATTCCACAGTGCAATCAATTTCAAACAGGCCTTGTTCATTACAATGAGGTTTAAAATAAGCCCTCTTTTAATTGGCTATTTCCTGTCAGAAACAAATCAGGGGTCCAGGTGATATATCAGGTGAGTTTCCTGCCTGATTATGTAGCATTTGCTACTCAGAATGCATTACTTCTCCTTATAGATTCAATCCATCCATTCCACCAATGAATCAAGATCACGAGAAGTTGAATTCTGATACCACATGGAGCTTAATTTATTTCCTTACACAAAAATAGGGCTAACTGAACTGTTTCAGAAATCTCACTTCTAAGCTAGCAAGCAAAACTACTTGTCTCTGGAAGGAAAATAAACAAAAAAATAGAGGCACAGAATTAAAGACGTGACAAAAAATAATGCCTGTATTCTTCATACAACCTGTCAGAGTTGGTGGGACAGGGGAGAGAAAGATGCAAAAAGAGAAAACAGCCAACTAAGCAAGTAGGAAAGAGGGAAGGTAAGAGGAAAGGAGAGAAGGAGGAAGGTGGGGGGAGGAAAGGAGAGAAGAAAGAGGAAGGAGACGGAGAGAGAGAGACAGAGAGAGAAGGAGAGAGAGAGAGAATAAAAGAAAATGGAAGGAGAGAAAAAAGAAAGGAAAAAAGAAGGAAGAAAGAAAGAAAAAGAAAGAAAAAGAGGGAAAGGGGGTTGACATTCTTTTTTTCACCCTCTGCACAAAGAATCAGGCATTCAGGTACAGAGCAGAATGAAAGTATCTACTCCTGACTGAGAAAATTATGTGTGCGCGCGTGCGCTGTGTAGGAGGAAAAATGAAGCAGGTGACCTTATACATTGTGAAGGTATGCAAGCAGGACAAGAGATTGTACTACTTGGAATCCCCAACAAAGATCTAACTATTTATTGCTTTTACTACCTGAGTGAGGCTCTCTGACTGCCACATGATCACCCTAACACTAGTCAACAGTTTTGATCAGGATAACTTGGGTTTGACAGCAAAGTACAAATAAATACAATTTAATTCAGACATTTCTTAATCACTTGCTATGTGCATGGCACCATCCTAGGTTCTAGGGATAGAAAAGACTCAGAATGACAAACATAAAACATAAATAAAATTATATGAAATAATTTCAAGAAGAGAGTGTTAATACTTGGGGGGAGGAGGATATAGTCAGAAAAGCCCTCAGTGAGGAGGTAGTGCCTGAGCTGTTCCCAGAAGATAACTCTTGATTTCACTAGGTGGGAAATGAAGAGGGTGGATCCACTTCTAGAGATTAGGGTCCATTTGGACAAAGGCATGGTGGTTTGAGATGAAAAGTCATGAATGGTCAATGTGATTGGTGATATGAGATAGGGAAAGAATTAAAAAAGAATCCAAGAGATATAAAAGAAGATGTAAGAATGAGATAGAAGGTGGAGAGAATCCAAGATTGCCATTCTGAGGGTCAGAGAAATCTGGGGGTAAAAATTTCAAGTATGGATTAACCCTAGTCATCATTCAGATAGATAGACATGATTTCATGATTTGAGAAAAAAATTTGCTTATTTGCTAAGCATTCTTGTGTTTAGGAAGTTAAATCCACTGCTTTGATAGTAGGACCTTGTCTAACAGAACACCATGCAAACAATTACGTCCACGTGGCTGACTAAGACTGAAATAGGTCAACTATGTTTTCTTCTAGTTTTCTCTATGGTTTCTCTACCTGAATTGTGATGATCTTATAGTCACCTGATTGTAAACTTATGAGTCAGTGAGCAGTTGTTAGCTGTTTTCTGTTGTTATCATTCCATGTCATTTGCTAATCAACAGCCAAGAAATGTTCCCCCAACCTTAAGCTAGATGGTAGCCATTTAGCTTAGTAATTGTGACACAGTTGCAAACCATGATCATTTGCATATCCGTGACTGACACAGAAGATCATTAATTAGGCATTCCGAGTGTAAGTATATATGTATAAATTAGCATCTATTCACCATTTAAACTGCAATAGATTTTTCATATCTGAATATTAACCATGTAGGAAAATTACTAAGTTTCCTGAGCAAATGCAGCAAACAATACCCATGGCAGCAAAAAGAAAAAAAAGAGAAAAAAATGTGAAGAATAGATTTTTAGGTTTAAGACTGAACACATGAGGTGGTGCTTGGTGTAGGAATGTGGGATTTAGCGCTAGACGATATACAGAGAGAATTTAATTTTAAAGAAGAGGAAACGGAAGCTCATGGAAGGGAAATGACTTGTCCAAGTTTGTTCATTGCGAACAAACATGTTCGTTAATAGAAATGGGCCAGTCCCTGCCCTCCATTGGAGGAGGGGGAGGCATCGGGGAAATACACAGATGACTAAGTACAACACAATTTAAGGAAAAAGAAATCACTAACAACTGGGAGGAGCAGAAAAGACTTCACAAAGGACTTGACCCCTGATCCTTGAAGAACACTAAGGATTTATTTTCTTCATATGTTCAAACAAATTTCTTTAGTTTTGATGCCACTTATATTTCCAGGTATAGTCTGCCTTCCCTCCCAGAGAACCATCTCTTACAACAGAGAATTTTTAAAAAGAGATTAAAAAAGTAAAACAGTTCTGCAAAACCTGCCAACACTGACATCTGTAGCATTCAGTACCATCTTCTATCATCTCTACCTTCTTCTCTGTTTCTGAGGCGCCAAGCCTGAGCATTATAATTACACTGTATACACTTTTAATTGTTTTGCTACACTGTATACACTTTTAATTGTTTTGCTACACTGTATATACTTTTAATTGTTTTGCTACACTGTATACACTTTTAATTGTTTTGCTACACTGTATACACTTTTAATTGTTTTGCT
>CM053772.1:167448090-167470945 GCA_028658325.1 Potorous gilbertii | reverse complement strand
TTTAATTGTTTTGCTACACTGTATACACTTTTAATTGTTTTGCTACACTGTATACACTTAATTGTTTTGCTACACTGTATATACTTTTAATTGTTTTGCTACACTGTATACACTTTTAATTGTTTTGCTCTTGTTTCCAATTAATATTGTCACAGTCATGTTTTCCTGGTCTGCTTATTTTGATTTGCATAAGTTCATATATGTGTCCCCATATAGCTCTACAATCTCCATGGTTTCCCTATAGTCACTGTAGTAATTTTTTTCTTATAGCAAAGTAAATTTCAGTAATGTACCACAACTAAGCCATTCCCCAACGGATGGGCATTTACTTTTCCTCCTGTTTTTTGCATTATAAAAATGCTGCTATAGCTACTTTGGTGTTTCTGGAATTTATCTTTTTAACATTTCCTTGGGGTATATGTCCAGTGGTGTAGTCTCTGGGACAAAGGGTTTTAGTCATTTTCTTTACATAATTCCAAATTGCTTTTCAGATTGTTCGGGCTAATTCATGACTCCACCAACAATGCATGAGTGTGCCTGTCTTTCTATAAACCCCTCCAACACTGACTATTCTCATCTTTTTCATGCTCGACAATTTGCTAGGTGGAAGACAAGAATTAAATGAAGAGAAATAATCTAGTCTTGGGGGTAGGGCATGAGATGAGAGATAGATTACTTGCCGATAAAACACTGTTAACAGGACACCCAGTAAATTGAAGAACTAGGATTCAAACCCAGGTCCCCCGACTCTTAATACAATGCTTTATCCACAAGATCATGCTGCCATAATTTCACCATTCATTCATTATATCCGATTGTGAATCGCCACATTTCTCACCATACAAATAGCAGGGAACCAAAAACTCATCTCTTTTCCTTGGGAATGCTAATTACTCCCCTCACTATGCAGGCATTTACCATCTATTCCTGGTTCTGGTTCCTTACACAGAGACCTTTACCAGCTAATACAGAACAGGGTAACTGTTTTCAATACTGGTCCTCAGAGATTCACTTGGATTGTCCTTGATATGAATCTTGGTTTATTTGTTTATTTTAATTTTTTTGAATAGAAAATGCATCCTTAGTACCCCCGAGTACAGGTTAAAATAGAGGTACAGGATTTCACACAAATTAACTATGTGTTGACCCTTGCTAATATAGCATTGATATTCATTATGTAGTTTCTCTCCCACCCACCCCTTCCCTCTCCCTATTCCCAACCCCATCCCCCAAGAATGTAGTCATCCCTTTGACAGTAAGGGTGATTTCCTTTCTGTCTCTGTGTCTCCAGAACCTAGCACAGTACATTGTAAATAGTAGGTGCTTAAGAAAAGCTTGTTGTATTGGATTATAAAGAACTTACATTTGAGTTATTTTTCAGAAGTGGTGTTTGATTTACACTGAAGCATCCATATACTCTCTCCTGATTTCCCTTGTGACCAACTACACACATTTGTAAGATGGTTATCCAGGATGAGGGGTGCAATTTGTGGCTATGTAACAGCTTTTCTTTGCCCAAAGATAACTGGCCCATGTGGGGGCTGAACCAGTGACCCTCGTCTCATTAGCACCATGCTGTTGCCACAGGAGATAACCAACCACATAGGAGAATACCTTTGACAGCACTTCTACCCAACAGAACTCCCAGAATTTCACAATAGCTTTTACAAAAAAAAAATCATGTAAAATAAGTTACTACCCCCAACTAGGAAATTCAGAATAAGCAAGAGAAATAAGACAGATGTTGGGGGGAGAGGAGGTAGGAGGGGAAGGAAAAAACAATAACAGAATTAAAAATGATTATGGCTACATAGCCAGAAAGAAAGGCAGGTAGTAGAGATTTAGGTCACGTGAATAAAAATGATTCTGATAAGGGGCAGCATGGTGCCAGGGAAAGGTCACTATCCTCAAAATCAAAAGACTCTAGCTTAACTTCCAAGTCTGCTGTTCACACCCTCTATGACCTTGGGCAAGTGACTTAACCTCCCCCAGCATGATTTTTGTCATCTGTAAAATGGAGGGGTTGGACAAGATGATTTCTCAGGTTCTTTCCATTCTCACTTGAAATATCTGATACTATAATTAGAATGTGGTGTAGTAGATAGAAAACTATTTATGAAATCACAAAGACCTGGGTTCAGATCTCACCTCTGACACTTGGAAGGTATGTGACCATCAGTCGCACCATTAGCTACTCTCAGCCTTGGTTGCCTCTTTTGCAGCATTGTTCTTAGGATTGTCACAAGGTGACATGTATACTTTTCAAATTTTAAAACACTACTACATAAAGGTTGGTATTACTCATTTAGTAAGTGCTTACTATGTGTTCAGCACTGTGCTGTGCCGAGTTTACAAAAACAAAAATGAAATGGGGCCTGAATACAGGGAGTTTACATCTTGAGCTAATACAGTATTATGGGAACATATGATGCAAAAATAACCACTATGTTATGTTACTATATTACTGCCATCATACTATATTAGCAGTCTTATATTATAATTCCCTTATATTATGAGTTCTCAGGAATTCATTCTTAATAAATGACCTTGCCCTATTGGGTCAAAAGGGCAAATCAGCTTGCCCTCAGAACGGTGCCTTTAGGAGCTAGCTCAGGTGCTTTCTTGTTAATCTTTCATTCAACTTATAAGGCCAACATCTGGCCCAATGCCTTGCACAAGAGCAGGCACTTAATACATATTTGTTGATAGGGTGATTGACAGACCCTGTCTACCACCCCACCCCTCTTTATACTCTGGGGCTTCCAACTTAATTTTTAAAGACTTCAGTAGTTTTTAAAGACTTCCCTTGAATAGGTGTTGACAGACCCACCCTTATATCGACTCATATTTTGCAGTAAGGTAGGGATGATGGTTGTTCTCAGCCCTTGGGCCAAGATAAGAGTCACATTCTACAACTTTGTCTTTTTAAGTATCATTGCCATAAACTCACAAAGCACAGAACCCTGAGATCATAACTTAAGATTTTAAGCACCAGTGGAAGATAAGCTTCCCGATGAGCAAGGACTATTTCACTGCTGGCTAGCAGAGTAAGTGATTAATAATTGCTTGTTGATTGACATATTGATTCATAATCAATATGTGGGGTAGATCAGAATCCAAGAAACCTTAATATGCCATTCAACAGGTTAGGACTAGCCAAGCCTAGCAGTGCACATCATAGGAAAGACATTTTTGACTTTTACATTGTTATTATGGTTCATTTATCCATTAGCTCAGGGGCTCTTAACTTGGGGATCCATGATCTATTTTAAAATATTTTGATATCTGCATTTCGACATAATTTCTTTCCTTTGTAATTCTACATATTTTATTTGACGTATTTTAAATATTACTCAGAGAAGGGGTGTGAGGCTTCACCAGACTGCCAAAAACACTCATGACACAAAAAAGTCTAAGAAGTCCTACAATCCTTTGTTCAATGCAGAAACCCAGATGCAGTATAAAGCTCATCTTCCGTGACCAAAATCTAGGAGCAGCACGGAAAAAGTGGATGACCCAAGTTTGACCCACAGAGACATGTACCAATTTAGATTGCGGAACAAAAATTACAGGGCCGCAAAGGATGCGTGTTTAAAAATAGGACAAGTTTTATTTGGGACCTCACTTAAACTTGACAGAATTAGCAGAGGAGATAAAGAAAAATTTAAAATTCAATAACAAGAAAGTTTTGTGTCTAAACAAAACCCCAAGATCTTGTTCTCTTTCCTCTTTATTTCTTCCTAGCATCCCAACGGCCATGGGATCACACTGCTAATCACGCTGCAGTCTTCCCAAAAGACACTGAAAAAGTTTGGCACCAAATGGAAATCAGCCTGAAACAGGTCCTCTCAAAGCCCAAAGGAAACACCTTAACAGCTTGTTAGTTTTAATGCTGTCCCAGAAGCTGGATCTGTACTTAGATATATCCAGGAATTCTATTTGGTCTAGAACACTGGACACTGCTTAGAATACATCCAAATTCTGAGTAAGACCAAGAACAAAAATGTGGTCGGAGGTATTAGATTGATAGAACCAGATTAGTTCTGTATTTAAACAAAGTATCTCATCACATTCTTGACATTGGTAGAGATATGGACTGCATAGTCATATAGTCATGGGGGCTCCCAAATGGTGGAATTTCTGTACCCAAGGGGTCTTGCTAGTGGAGAGATGGAAACCTGGAAATCAATCTCTAATGACATATTATAGGGCTCTTGTCTTAGCCTTGCCCTACCTGGTCAACAATTTTAGCCATGACAGGAAGCTGAAGATGGTACGTTTTATCAAACCTACAGATTATCAACAAGCCCACCCCACCTCAATGCCCCCAAATGGGAAAACTATTGGAGGCTAGGTTAAATCAGTAAGAGCTTCAAGTGGAGAAGCAGTATGGCAGAGCAGAAAGAGGATTAGCATTGAAGTCAGAAAGGTCTGGGTTCAAGTCCAACGTCTGACACATACTGTCCATGGGAGCATGAGTGAAGCATTTATGCTCTCAGTGCTCCTGATAGCTCTCTCAAAAGACAAATTACAGACTGAGCACTACTGTACCAGTAAATGAAGTTTCTATATCAGGAGTTACCAACAGTGATCAAACTACAGGTCTAGAGACCAAAACCACAGATATATATATTTACAGCATACAGGTGGGGAGGAAAAATCAACTCTAATAGCAAATATGTAATAAAGCAGAGGATACAGTGCCAGGCCTGGAGTCTAGAAGATTCATCTTCTCAAATTCAAATCCAACCTCGGACTCTTACAAGTTCTGTGACCCTGGACAAGTCACTTAACCCTGTTTGCCTCAATTTCCTCACTAGTAAAATGAGCTGGAGAAAGAAATGGAAAATCATTCCAGTATTTTTCCAAGAAAACTCCAAATAGAGTCATGAAGAATCAGATGTGACTGAAAAACAACTGAACAAAAAAAAATTGGTACATTACATAGTTATATACTATGTGCCAGGCACTGTGCTAAGGGTCATAAAATGATTTCCCATCTGACTCTCACAACAACTCGGGGAGATAAGTGTTATTATTACATCCAGATGGACAGAGAGAGAAACTAAGGCAAATGGGGGACAAGCATAACTTAGGGAGAAGAAAAAAGCCTAGGGAAATTGAGACCCTGGGTGTTTTAATGATTTGCCTGAGAAGACATATAAGAGTGAGGAAAAGAGTATCTGACATGATAGAGGCTCTGGTCTAATGCCCTTCGCATGTTTCCCCAAACTAGAAGCTCACTAATTAATAGTATTTGTCACTGCTCAACCTTCAAAAACTATCGAAATGCTTTTACAGAGATTCTATATTTCATCCTAAAAAGAACTCTATCATAAAGTGGGTACTATAGTTGTTATTGTCTCCGTTTCACAGATGAGGAACTGAGGCTCAGAAAGGTTAAAGGATTCAGTGAGGTGAAAGGCAGAAGTACGGCACCAAAGAAACACTGGTTTTGGTGTTAGAGACCTTGGGTTTGAATTTCTAGCTCCGTAATTTACAACTCATGTGACCTTCGTACAAGTTACAGGGCCTCAATTTATTTAGGTATAAAATGAGGGGATCAGAGAAGATAACCTTTACATTTCCTTCTGTCTCTGGGTCTAGGATTTTATGAATACCCATGGTCACACAGTAAATGTCAGGGGCAGGATTTGAACTTGGCCCATGACTAAGTCCAAGTACTTCCCATAACACCATGTCTTCCATTTTGCTCAGTATGAAGCAATGGTGTGCTTTCATGGCCAAAAATGCTAATTCTATCTTAATTTTCATTAATAGAAAAGAAATAGCTAGAACTAAGCCGGTGACAGTGCTGTTTCAGTCTGCCTTGGTCAGGCAATATTGGTAGCACTGAATGCAATTCTGGGTGCTACACTTCAAGAGGAACAAACAGTATGACTGACCATGATGATGAGAGGACTTGAAAATGCATCATGAGGGATTTTGCTTTTCTTGACTATGTATATTTGTTACAAGAACTTTCTTTCTTTTTATTCCCCAATGGGGCAAGGGTGTGAGGGAGAAAAAAATAGATTTTGGTTAGTTTTTCAAAATTATGGACATGGAGGCTACAGAGGTGGAATGTTGTATATACTTTCAAATAAGGTCAGTGTATTTATCAGTTTTGCTAAATTATTTTACCTTGTTACAGAGACCTTTAGGAAGTGGGAGTAATTTGTAAATATTAACAGAAAAACAAAATATGCCAGTAACACTTTTAAAAGTCTTTTTTTTTAAAGAAGCTAACAAAAGGACCTGGAGAAAAGAAGACCTGGGGAAGGCTTGGCTTCAACTGTTTGGAACATCATTGGGTCATTTGGGTACTCTCAGCTCCAGAAAACAGAACTAATGACAATGGATGGGAGTTATAGGGAGCCATATTTTGACTGAGTCTGACAGAGGAAAAATTCTTAATAATTTTTGCTATGTAATAATAGAATAAATTGCCTTATTAGGGAGTAGTTTCCCTATCAACGGTTGAGTATGACTTTGAGGCTAGGAAGCCATTTTGTAGTAATGAGATTTGCGACAAGCATTAGTCTAGATGACCTCAAAGATCTATTCTGACAGAAATTCTATGGTTTTACAATTCTGTTGATACTGCTATTAAGTGAATCACTATTAGTCTTCCTACAGGACCAATACAGGGTCCTCCAGCAAGGAAAGGGGAGTTAACCTAAGTTCTAGCCTTGCCTGTCTGAGACCATGTGAGACTGCAGCGTCAATTCTCCATCGGACAATAGGCCAAAGACCTGCCATTTGCAAACTTCAGAAGACTTGTTCCATGTTTGTAAAAAAAACAAAACCCGCTGAATTCCTGGGAGGCAAGATTACTAAGCATGGCACAAGGTATTCTTACTGTTACTTTTTTTTAAAAAAAGGGTTATTTTAGCCTGAACCACATCTGTTTACGCAGAGTCCAAGAGCACACAATGTACACTGGTACCACATGAGTGTTCTTTGAATTATACCCTAGAGGTTTTAACCCTTTTATCTCCATAAGTTATGCCTGGGGGCCCACTGCCCCATTCATCCTTCTCTCACTTGACCCACTGTTTTACACAAGCTGTCCTCAAGCCTTATTTTAACCCCTATTTCTCATGTCTCTAGCCTTGTAGCCTGAAACAGAAATCTTGGTTTGGGGGTTTTAATTTTTTCATCTCTTTAACATTTGTCCTAGGGTCCCACCATCCTATCATTATTCAACTAGCCTCTCTAACTCTTCCAATTCATCAAATCAACTTGGCCATTACTTCTGGAAGGAGGATATCAATTTACTCCTCTCTGGTCTCATTCATCAGCTCTACAACATTCTAGATCAAAGTGCCTTTTTCCTGGCCACCACTCTCCTATGTGTGTTGTCTTTCCCTATTAAAACATAAGCTCTCTAAGGACAGGAACTGCTTTTGCTCTTTCTGGTGCTTTGCGCAGTGTTTGGTACATAGTGGGAGCTTACAATTTTTTTCCCCAATTATTCACTGGTTGATTTAAATTATCTTAAAACAGAGATGCAGAGTTAGAGACCACCAACTGAGGATTTGGGCAAGTGCATTTGAGGGCTCATAGATGTCATCTGAAGACTACTTGGCCTCTCTTCCTGTTGGTCTGTTCCTTTCCCCCCACAATATTTGAGTCTCAGGTTGGAAGAATCACGCATTTTGTGCCTTATAGACCCAGATTTCTATAGGCCAGAAATTTGGGAAGGAATGGGGATTATTTAAGAGCTCTCTGACATACTGCTCACCCTTTCCTGATCCTTATTTTTATACAGGTTGAGGGCTGGCCACTTTTTTTTTGTTTTGTTTTATTTTATTGTATTTGTTTGCTTTAAAAGGTAGATGCCACTTGATGTAGAAAAAATTACCTTACTAGATTCATATAATTTGAGTTTGAATCAGCTCTGTTACTTACTTAGACAAATCATCAAACTACTCTGGGCCTCAATTTCTTCATTTGTAAAATGAAAGGGTTTTACTGAGTGATGGCTAAAGTCTGTTTTTTATCTAAGTCCTACGGGTTCAACAGCAGGGAGAAAGATGACTAGATTATTGATCAAGATGTCGGTCATGGAAACCAAATAGGAGAGTTAAAACCTTTGTCTCTGTGAGCTTCCTAAGCAATCATAATTAGACCACAACTTGCTCAGTATTGAGAATGCTAACAAACAATTCCAGCATTCCAAGTAGTCCAAAATAGTATGAAAGCTCCAGCATATGTCAAAATATTCATGCCAATACTTTTTGTGATAGTAAAAAATCTAGAGACAAACCAGGTCCTCAGTGAGTGAGCAATGACTAAATAAATTGTGGTACATGGATATAATTGTGCGTAAAAATGATGAATAAGGAGAATTTAAAGAAATATGGGACAGCTTACATGAATGAATATAGAGCTCAGAAAGTAGACCCTGGAGAAAAAATATTTAATGACCGCAATAAAAACTGAAAACAGCATCAAACAGAAACCAAAATTGGATTAACGGCAGTGACTTAATATCTTGGTCCTCGAGTACAACTTGCCTCCTTTCCGAAGAGAGGGAAGGGGGCAACAGATGCGAAATGTTGCCTATCCTGCACTTCACTTCTTTTGCTTAATTACTTTTCTTAGTACAAAGTGGGGTTCAATGTGAGAGTGGGGCAGAAGGCAGCATATGCCGGAAAGTAACTGTGACCTAACAAAATACATCAACAAAACATTTAAAAAGGAAAATAACCATAAGAGAAAAACTTATTTGTAAGCAGTCCTCAACAAGTGCTTTTTAGGCTACTAAATGGAGTTCATCAGAACCATTTCAGCTTGAGTTAAAACACAACTAGTTACGCAACTTGAACTTAATTGAAATATTTGGTGCCTGCTGCTATGTTCAAACAAATTCACCAGATCTTGATTACGCGCTGGCAATTAAGGCCATTAAGTGAGTAGATAGACAGCAGGTTATGTCATTGCTAGTTGACAAAGCCAGCCTTCTTTACCCCCCCCCCTTTTATGTGACAGCACTGTAATTAGCTGTAATCAAATACTATTTGTGCTAGGTGCTGTAAGTTTGCTTCCTTAGCTAGGAAACTCTGGCTGCCAATTCAGGAGAAGTAGAAAGAGGTGGAGAGAGCTTGTGACACTGTGAAATAGGAGAATCCCGTTGTATAAACTACTTGTTTTTGTATAGTCAGCTTCAAAAAAAGTCCAAATGGCTCCAGGAAGTTTCATTCCAAGAGCAGTTCTACCAGTATTGCTTTGTCAAGAAAGTCACCTATTAGTCAGTCACTGAGTATTTATTAAGCACCTACTATGTGCCAAGCACTAAGTTAAGCACAGGGATATAAAGAAAGGCAAAAGACAGTCCCTGCCTTTGAGCTCACAATTTGATATGGTTAAGACAACATGCAGAAGAAAGCTGACAAGAATGGGGCATGTTCCCCAGGGTTTCCATTTTCTTACATACTGGACTATTTATATTGTGATGTAGTAGAGAGTGGGCCAGATTTAAAGAATGGAAGATGGATTCCAATTCCCACCTTAAACACTCATTGGCTACATGACCCTGAAGAAATCAATTAACCTCTCTAAGTCTCAGTTATGTAGATGGCAAAATTGGAAATAGTAACAGCAACTATTTTAAGGTGGGTCAAACGAGGTAAAGCATGTAGAGCATTTTTCAACTTTGAGGTATCATATAAACGTCCACTGTTATTACAACCATTACAATTTTCTTCTCTTTTTTCTCCATTCCTTCCTACTTTCTTTCCTTTTTCCTCCCTCCCTTCCTTCATCCTTCCTTAGCCTAGCACTTAAGGTCTTTTATAACCTGGGTTTAAACTAT
The DNA here is from genome assembly GCA_028658325.1 of Potorous gilbertii. Taxonomy (NCBI): domain Eukaryota; kingdom Metazoa; phylum Chordata; class Mammalia; order Diprotodontia; family Potoroidae; genus Potorous; species Potorous gilbertii. The sequence continues at coordinate 167,461,125 of CM053772.1, read as the reverse complement.
GTTTTTAACTGTACGGGTCCTATGCTACAGCCAAATTGTCCAAGTCACCATTCCCAAACCTCTGTACCTTGTCTTATACTGTTCCTTCTATCTTCAATGGCCACATCTTTTCTGACTAAAATAGTATGTATTTTTCAAGGGCAAACTTATATACCACCCTCCTTCATGAACCTTTCCCTCAGTGCTGAGTGGGACATAAGTTCTCATTTCTCAGACTAATTTCTATCTCTTGGAATGCAGCCAGTCACCTACTTTTTTAATTGCTACTTTTGAACACACTTACAGGGACTGTAAGCTCCCTGAAGCTTAAGGTGTTTTATTCTTCTTTTCTTCCTTCTGCAACTACTAGCATAGAGGAAGCTCTCAATAAATATTTGTTGAAAAAACGGATTTTGTGGGATTTTGAGACACGGGACAGCAAGTTTTAAAAATAAAGAGTCCACTTTCCTTATGTTTTCCTGGCTATAGTGATTGACACATGTTGGAGAGAAGGGTTGGAGTAACAGATTAGTTGAATTAATAGATTTAGAATGGGAAAAAATGTTCAAAAATCAGTAAATTTTGAAAAGATTCAACTTTTTCCTTATCTTATATTTAGATGTGTATATTCTTTAAACTAGTTATTAAAGAAGAAAAAGAAGCAGCTCAGATAGAGGTATGGGAAAATCCTTAGTCATTCTGGCTAATACTCAATTCATGAATGTCCTTAGAAATATAATCAAATTTTATAAGGAAACTGAGGAGAATATTAGTTTCTATATCAAGAGACAGGCAGTACCTTAAATCACCTAGGACTTGATCAGAAAGAATATTTTGTGGGTGGCTTCAGCTGTTCTGTGTATTGGCGTATATGTGCTAATTTTTTTTCCCAAGTCAGTAGTTTATTGTATAAAGCCCATAAGGGACTTGCTTTGGGAAGCACGTCCTATTTTCAGAACTTACAGCTAGAGTTTAAACTCTGATTAAGAATTGCTGGTTAACATGAAATTCTGAAACAGAAAAGTTATGCTTAGAGAGATGTTGCACATGAGATACTAAGAACTGATAAGTCTTTAATAGCATCACTTTGATAAGGAGGAAATGTAAATTTCTCTGTTTTCCATAAGACTGAATACTATCTAGGGTTTTAAAATATTTATTATTTATTTTAAACATTCTTTTCTTTTTAAATTTTGAGTTCCAGATTCTCTCCCTCCTTTGTACCCCTTCCCCACCCACTAAGAAGGCAAATAATATTATATCAATTATACAAGTGGAATCAAGTAAAACATTTCCACGTTAGTCAAATTTTTTTTTAAATGAAAGAGAATTATACTTCAATTTGTACTCAGAGTTCATCAGTTCTCTCTCTGGAGGTAGATAACATTTTTTTATCATGAGTCATTTGGAATTGTCTTGGATCTCTATCGTGACCAAAGTAGCCAAGCCTTTCATAGTTGAGCATCACAACACTGTTGTTACTGTACAAAATGATCTCCTGATTCTTTTCATTCCACTTTGCATCAGTTCATATGCCATGTTTTCTTGTGAAACCATTCCCCCTCATCATTTCTTATAGCACAATAGCACTCTATCACAATCATATGCCACAACTTGTTCAGTTATTCTCCAATTAATGCACATCCCTTCAATTTCCAATTTTTTGCCACTACAAAAGGTGCTGATATGAATATTTTTGTACGTATAGGTTCTTTTTCTTTTCCTTCAGTCTTTTTGGTGTATTGCTGGGTCAGAGTATGTACAATTTTATAGCCCTTGGACATAATTCTCCAGAATGGTTGCACCAATTCACTACTCCACCAGCAGTTCATTAATGTACCTATTTTCCTTCATCCCTTCCAGCATTTGTCATTTCTGAAAGATGTGAGGGGGTACCTCAGAGCTGTTTTAAGTTGCTTTTCTCTAATCAATAGTGATTTAGAATGTTTTTTTCATATGATTATAGATAGCTTTGATTTCTTCTACAAACTACTTGTTCATATGCTTTGACCATTCATCAATTGGAGAATGGCTTTTATTTTTATAAATTTGACTCAGTTCCCTATATATTTGAGAAATGAGGCCTTCATTACAGAAACTTGCTCGTAAAAATTTTTTCTAACACTTCATTGTCTACAGTACCTTTTGATAAAATGTAGTTTCCCCGATTCTCTCTTTCAATTAGGTCTAATTTTGCTTTTGCTTTGTCTAAGATCATGATTGCCACCTCTGCCCTCTTTACCTCCGCTGAAGCATAATAGACTGTGCTCCAGCCCTTCATGTCAACTCTGTGTATGTCTTTCTGTCAACTTGTTACTTAAAAATTAAGGTGATTCTTTGAAAGACAGGCATACTGAAAAAATGAATATATTTCCCAGAAGGCAGTGTGGCATAGTAGAAAAAGCACTGAATCTGAGGTTAGAAGACTCAGGTTTATCTGACTAGGAGTCTAATTTGGGGCAAATCACTTCAATTTTCCAAGCCTTAGTTTCTTCATCTGCACTGCTATCTCACAAGGGTACTGTGAGCCTCCTTAGGTACATAAAGTACTTTGTAAACTTTACAACACTATTATTTCAACTACCGTTATGACACTCCACTACACTTTTCCTTCAATGCCTTCACCATGGTATAGAAATCCCACAAATAGGATGGAGGAACTCAATATCTGGCAGATGTTCCAACTTGTAGGACTTGGAAGAGCTTGTCTTCCACTCTCCTAGCCTATGAAACATCTACAGAATAGGACAATGACTGTACAAAGCACCAAGGGAAATATTTAAATACTGTATGAAAAATCAACAGATACAGTGATGGATTATCTTCTGTTGTCTAAGAATCACCTTAGCTGAATTTGGAGGGGGTCATCACTAGGTTGGCTGCAGGTTCATTTGAGTGGGAGCATGTAGGAACTCTAAGAGTGTGTAGAAAATTATAGAAATCTTGTAGTTCACATTAAGGGAGTACTAATGCTGATAAAAGCAAAGAATCTTGAAGTACTGAAACAAGAAGTAGGATAATTATTCCCAAACGTGACTCAGATTGAGCTAATGGTAAATCATTGTAAGGCCTTTAGAAATTTTGTAATTGCAGTTCACGCAAGCTAGTTGGATAGAAAGTTATTATTGGGTGTTAGGCTGTCTAAAGCTTTGCAGGAAAAAAGGCAAGAAACAAACAGACTGACGGCAACCATGTTTTAAAGGATCTTCATAATAAATGTACTAGCACAAAGGAGATTCATTTATACTTAAGTTACACCTCATCCATCACATAATTTGATAAGCATTCACACAGAAGAAGAGGCTGGAGGAGTCAACACCAAGAAAAGATCTTATTCTGTTCAAGTGTATATTATATACATAAAAATGTATACTTTCCTTTTAAACTGTAAATGGTTTTGAGATTGTGATTTTTACATGGGACTTTATTCTTTATTTTGTTTTACTATTAAGTTTAGGATATTATGAAATTATCTTAAGGGAGAAATAAGGAAAGAAAAGGCAGATTTTTCTATCATCAAGGGTTCTGGCACATCCATAAATAATAATCAATCCCACTGTTTTTTGCCCTCATATATTAAGTCTTAGTGATTTTCCTATGGGTACTGAAAAATTCATTCATTCAACTAATAATCTATAAAAGGCTACAAGCTACCATGCAAAATGAGGATATGTATAATACAGCATAAATATCTTTAAATTCTCCACCTTACTCCCTCAAAAACCTTGTTTTATTCTATAAGCAAGATGAATTTTTATGGGTTCTCCAAATCTCTTATCTGGTTGAACTGAACCCACGGATTGAGCCAAGGAGGGTAAGAGTCTAATGGAAAGAACTTTACAAGGTTGGACTTCTGACTAGAGCAGTTCCAACAATGCTAGGAACTTAAATGTTTACTGACTGACTGAACAACATTATTGTTTGAACTACTTGGTCTCCCATGCCTCAGATACTTTATCTATATTTATCAGTTACAATAACTATTTTATTCCATCTCTCTCACTGAGATTGTAGCAACAGCAACAAAAAAAGGTATTATGTATAACCTTTGAATTTCTCAGAAGAAAACCATTTTAAGAAATTAATGCAATCATTGATTCAGAATTGTAAAAGATTTTACAAATTGTCTAGTCCAACTCCTTTATTTTACAAATGAGAAAATTTTCATAGGATCATGGGATCATAGGTTTAAGCTGGAAAGTCTCTTAGAGAACATTGAGTTAAATCCTTTCACTTTACAGATTAGGAGAAGCCGAAAAAAGGTTAAATCTCTTGCCCAAGATCTCACAGAAAGTAAATATCTGGGCAAGATTCTAAGTCAGACTTCCCTGATTCCAAGTACTGCACTCTCTCCACTATACCAAATGGCCTCAAAAATGAAATAATAAAAATAATTTGCTGAATTTCATAAAGTAGAAATAATTTGTTCAGCAAGAATTTGAACCCAGGACATGTCCCTAAAAAAAAAAATCTACCCTAATTGTAATGGTTGAGAAACAAGAGGGTACTCTTGCCATCCAGCTGATTTTACCTTGCTAAAAATCAAGTAGGGAAGGATTCATTTTAATCTTTATCAAAAGTGAGACAAGGTCACAAACTCTTTTGAATTTCAGAAAAATAACACAGTAGGCTTTTAAAGTGTTTTTTTAAAACAATTCATGGAAATTGTAGGGGAAAGGCGCATACAGTTAATTCAACCCAATTATTATAGTTTCTCTTTCTCTCTACACACACACACACACAGTGGAGTAACAAATCCACAGAATTTTGTTCTGATGCCCGGCATGATCATATTTAACACCATCTCAAACTGACAGAAGCTGAGAGTGCTTAATACACTTCAGCCCTTGTTTGGTTCCCTCCACCCCATCCTTCTCCCTTCACTAGAATTATCCAATGACCACAAAGGATATTCCCTTATATTTATCTTTGATTACTCCCCTCCCTCATTAGTCCATGTTCCTCCACTCTGCCAAGAGGATGAAGCCGAGGGAGAGGGAGGCACTATCATTCCTGGGTTTACTACAAAAGCCACCAAAAGAATTTCTAGTTCCAACATGCTTTTTCTTCTAAGGCTCCTCCATTTTGCAACACAAGAACAGAAGGTTCAGGAATGCCTCCTATTTTTACAGACCAAAAAGGGCCTCCTGTTGTTTCTAAATGACAGCCCCATGGCCTGTATAATTACAACGAAGTCCCATAAACTGAGCTGCTTGGACAGACTTTCAATGACACAAGTATGTCGAAAGGTCAAAATTCCTCTGAAGTGAACTTCTAAGTAGTTAAACACTGCTTGCTGTTCGTTTTTCCCTCATTATAGCTCTGTCCCCCATCTAGGAGGCGAGCTCTTTCTTTTATGAATTAACATTCTCAGTGCCCTTATTCACACTGTCCAGTGAAAACAGGAACGTGCCAGGAAGAAGTCAAAACTTCCTTCAGCAACGTTTATGCTGGTATCCCAGCCAGCATGGTAACTTGCACTAGGTATACAATCAGAAGAACAGAGTTCAAATCCAGTTTCTGATAGATAACCTTTGACAAATCACTTAATGTCTCTGGGCCTTAGTTTCCTTACTTGCTAAAATGAACTGAAGAGCCTCTGAGGGGGTCTTTTCTTGTCTTTTTCATAATTGCATTTTACTACTGAAGTAACTCATGTAAAATTTTATTAAGATAAAGTTTTATAGGGCAAATAAAATTTCTAGATGATAAAAACTATATTACCCCCTGGCCTAGGCTGGAAGTCTGATATCCATTCACAGCCCAATCCCGCAGTATAGGACCTTGACCTTTTGTCTGCTCCCATGTCTGACCTGTTCTAATTCATTCCTCCTTAGGCAGCCAATAGGTCCATTGGAAGGTCTCCATGCTGGGTCTGATTTAGTGTGGATACCCAATCTATTCGCCCACTCACTCACTCATCAGCAAACATTTATTTAGCACCTACTGTATACCAGGCACAGTATACCAGCTCCACAGATACAGAGACAAAAGACCATCCTTGTCCTCAAGGAGTTTACAATCAAAAAGGGAAAAATGATACACAAACAAGTATCTATAAAGTAAAAGTATATGCAGGATAAGTAGAAAAAAAAGTAAGAGGGAAGGCACTAGAATTAAGACATTAAGATGCTGTGTCTCAGCAGCTCAGAACTCTTGAGCTTAAGCAATCTACTGGCCCCGGCTACATCCAATAGCAGGAATTACAAAAGAGTACCATCATGCCCAGGATAAAAACTGTTCCTTTTAAAAAAAAATAATTTTGCATATACTCCCTACTATCTACTTAGTTCTGCTTTTTATCTGTCTGAGATATCTTTGTTAAGCTTCAGAGCCATATTTCTACCTACAAACCCACCTGCTTATGACAATTTGGTTCCTAAACTTATTTGGCCTACATCACCTTTAAAAAAACAAAATATTACTAGTGCCCCCTGGAAATCTTACAAATTAGGAAGGATGTCTCAAATTAAGTGTACAATTGTGCCCGAGGCTACTACCAAAGCACCCCCCAAACCCTCCCCCTCACTGCCATCATTCCAGTTCCAGTATCACCCACTTTGGGAACCTTTGTATGTTATGGCAATGGCAAGGCAGGCTCTAGCTCCTAAGACTGGAGATGAGAGGGAAATGTATGAAAAATGTCTGGCCAATAATGTGATGAACTTTGAAGGATAACATTTGTATTATGCCTGCATTTGTGCATTTTTCCCCCAGCAGCAGAAGCCAAAACCAAGCAAACAAAAAACCACCATCACTCTCCTACCACCCTAGCACAAACATGATGGGAGAACAGTAGAGATCATGAAAAATTTCTGTTATAGACAACTTGAAAAAAAAAACCAACTCTTCAAATCAAAAGTATCCCAATAGTTGAACTTTTGCTATTCAGTTTGATCTGGCCCTTTTGGTTGTAAAACATGCTGAACACCATGCAGTCTACCCTCCCCACTACCCTACAGATGTTAGGGATTGGGGACCTGCAAGGATTTTTCATGTTATAAAATGGGAGAAGTCAGCTTATCAAAGGTAAAACAGGAAGAATATGTCCCTTCTTCTGCCTTTCATGAGATGCATTTAAATTCACTAGGTTCATCTCTAGTTTGACAGGATTATTAATGAGATGAGCTCACCACTCACGTAATGAATTTGTCAGCCACAGGAAAGTCTTTTCATATGCTTGATGTTTCTTCCTAACTATTTTGGAGAGTATAGGCATTAAAAAATTTCCCATGTTTGTGTGTATGCACAATGGCTGAGTCGCAACTGTGACTAATGTTCACATTAGATGGCTAATCTTCACATTAACCAGGGGATCCTGGCTGGTATCCAGTTTTTTTGGGGAAAAAATCCCCAAATCTGTAATATTGCTATCTTGTTAGAACTAACCTTCTGTTTTTCACTGGATTTCAAATAATCTAAGACTCATAGAGACAAAGAAATCTCATGGAATCTTAAGTCTAGAAGTGACTTTAAAACATATTATTCTCTGACTTACAGTGGGATTTAATCTGCAACATATAAACACCCATGGAGATAAAGAACTTCACAGCATTGGGACATAGCAGCTAGTTTAAATGGAAACCTTCCGACTTCTAGCCAACAAAGCATAGTAAAAATCAGATTTAAACTGGACCCACTGGACCAGAAAGAGTTAGAATAGGAGTCCATTTCCAGATAGAAATGGGGAAAAGGTACTAACAAAAGAAAAATCCACCTTAGAGATCTACATGCCCAAGTAACCTCATCTGAACTTTTGTTTATTTTTTAGTACAGTAATACATTTAGCTGAATTTAAATTATGAGGCAACATAACACTGACCTTACCATTTATCTAGAAAAGATACAATTAGGGTTCATGGATGGGAACTGAGTGGGAAGTCTCAGTTTGTAAGCAAGAAGAAGAGGAAGAGGAGGGGGAGAGGAGGAAGAGGAGAAGGGGGAGGGGGAAGAGAATAAGAAGGGTGAGACAGAAGCAGGTGTTAAATGGATCTAGTCACCCTAACATCATTTCACAGTTCTTTGCCTGAACTTCACCCTTCTGTCTATTCATTTGGCCCCTTCTTTTTTTGAAGTCTATGGGAAGGCCATAAGGGAAAGGAAATTGAGGAGGGCCAAGCTGGCCTAAAATAAATAATCCCAGAGCATTTCCCTCATACTCTTGTTAAAAATAACCACAAGAAAACACCAGGTTGACTTTCTTTTTAAGGAAATGAATGACAACACCATAAGCCTCCCATTCCCCTTCCTAACGCAAGTTTCCCAAATGAGAGTCACCATGACGTAGAAGGCGGTGCTTCTCTTTGCCAGGCCAGAAGAGATCTTGTGGGCATCCAAAATCCAAAGCTTTTAGCAAAATACAGATGCAAGCAAATTGTAAAAACACGGTGTCTGCAGGACTGTGTCTTCATTAGTCATGCACACTTGTTTAGGTTCTCCCTTTTAATGGTACCTGGGTCAAAAAAAGGAGGGTCTCCGCTCCCTCGCAATGTGGCTTCACTTGCCACAACATTAAGAATAACCATTTCCATTTCGAGCATGTTTGGTGTTTTACAAAGACCTCTGGGATACTTGGCAGTGCACATGCACGCTCTTAGACCCCTACTCAAATGGGAAACTGAGGCTCAGGGAGCCTAAGTTACTTTTCCCTGGGTCACCAGTTAATAGCTGACAGAGTCAGAATTCCAAACCAAGTCTTCTAACTCCAAATGCCCTATTCTCCCACTGCACCAAACTGCCTCTCACAGACCTTCATGTCTTCCCCGTAATCTGCCTTCCACCTCCTGCTTGTCTTCTTTCTCTTTTCCATATGTCTCCTCCTCAACTCCCACAAACATACAAGCACTACTCTGCTTTTGCACATTGGAGGCAAGTACTCTACAAGCTGAAGAACCTTTTGGGGAAAAAATATTAAGAGCATATCCTGGCAGAGAACCCATGTACTGCACAGGGAGCTTGCATTCTATTTCAGGAAACACTGCTGGTTCACTCCATGACCTTCATTTACTCAGCTGTTTTATCTTAGTGAACCTCAGTTTCCCCTGCGCAAAAGGGGCTCATGATACTCTCTGGGAGGTATTTGGAGGAAAGGAGCTATTTCTGTGCACTGTTTTCAGTCCTTTAGGTGTAAACCAGTAGTTCCTTAGGTAGCAGGTAAAACTGCCTTCTCCTCTAAGATTTCTTCAGAGAAGCCGCTCTGTTCCAATGCCTTTGTTTTCTAATGTCTTGCTGGGCTGTGGGGCACAAGGAAGTCGGTGACATCTATTTATTTCTCTCCTCTCTGGGTGACATCTGCCAGAGCAGGGAGAGAGGGTGCACACCCAGCTCCTCCAGCTCCCTCTCCCAGTGTATCTCCAGTCATGCCAAGGCCCCCAAAGCTGCCTACGGTAGTTTCACAACAATGACTTCAGCAGACAATAAACAAGGAAGAGAGAGATGGAGCAGGGGGAAGGCAGGAGCAAGGCGGAGGGGCGACCCAAGGGAGGGGAGCTGAGTCAGCCCCCTCCCGCCTAAGCCCCCTGAGCCTGCTAAATGAGAGCCTATGCAGCCCGGCAGGCCAGGCGGGTTTTCCCTCCCTGGCCCAGCAGTGATTGATTCCACTAATGACAGGGCTTTGTGACTTTTCACTAGCCAGTAATAGCCGGCTGAATGGGCAGAGGAAGGAGCTGGCTGCGTGAATAAATGACTAATGATTTGCCAAGCCTGGCTCCCTCCCGGCCCCGCCCCCACCCAAGGCACCAGCAGGCAGGACAATGCTGACTGGCCAGCCGGGCTCCCCTCCCAGGGACTGGGACACATCCCTGCCTGCCCACCGGGTGTGGAAGGAGGAGCTTATGGGCTCCGGGAGTGGAGGAAAGATTCTCTCCTTTCCTCCCTCCATCCCTCTCTTTCTCTCTCTCCTCCCCTCCCTTCAGTTAGCACACACCCTCCCCCATTCCCTTCTTCCCTAGATTCAGAGTACAATGGTGGGGGAGGAAAGAAAGAAGGGAAGAAAGAAAGAGAAAAGGAAAGAAAAGAAAGAGAAAAGGAAGGAGGGAGAGAGGGAAGGAAGGACATTTGGTTAACTATTCCTCCCCTAATATCCATCCCATAAGGAAAAAGAGGGGAAAAAATTAAAGGCTAGTTGAAAAAAACCAAAAAGTCTCTCCTCACTGCCCCTCCTTTGCGCTATCTCTTTTCTTTACTTTAGAGAATGAAGCTTGGAAAACTTCAAGAACATATCATGGTTTCTTTTAGTGTCCAGGCTCTTCAGATGCAAAAAGTATCCCACTTCCTTCTCTGTGTCTTGTCCCCCACCCCCGCCGCCCCCAACTCATCTCCCCATCTCCAAGAATCCAAATTCTTCATGTGGTTTCAAAATGGAAACATTTGAAAAGCTGCCTCGTCAGGGCACCTTCCTACAATCGCGACCTGTTCATATGAAAGAATTCACAGTACCAAGTTTATTTTAATATTCCTTTATCTTTTCTTCTCCTTGTACTTAGGGCACAACCTCCTATGAAATAGTTTCCAGATTCCTTTTCAAACAATAATAAGGGGGATTTGTATCTGAGAAGAGAAAAGAGGCAGAGGAAGTAATGTGGCCAAGAGCCCTTGGATCTAGAGTCCTTGAATCTGGACTCTCTGACTCTAGGTGACCTGGGGAGAGTTAGTGCCTCTCGCCAGCCTCAGCATCCCCATTTATAAAATAGTCAATCTAGATGAGGTTCCTTTGAATTGTAGATTGGATAATCATCCAACAAATTAAAAAAAAACCTCTTGTAGTTCTCTAGAATCTACACAGAAATTGGGGCATGAAAAGAGGGGTGGACTAGGGAGTGGGGTGAGGGTAGTCTGGAATCGGTTCTCACTGATTCACAGAGGCTTCCATTACTGGGTTATTGACGATATCTGTCAATGTTTTCAATTTGATTTAATCCAACAAGCATTCATTAAATGCCTAATATATGAGGCAGTATGGAATAATAGATAATCAGATTCAGGACAAGAAAACCAGAATCCTGACTTTGACCCATATTGGCTGTATGACCTTGGGTAAATCATTTAACCTCTTCCTTGAAGATGTTGACCAACAATCCCTATTCACATGTGCAACATACTACTAAGTTCATAAAGAGAGCAGAAAAGAAGTCACTCTCTTCAAAGTAAAGGTAGGTGGGAGATGGCACGTATACATATAATTTAATATTAAGCATACCCAAAGTAGTTTTTGGTGAGGCACTAACTACTGGAGGAATCAGCATCACAAATCTTGGGGTTTCTGAAACCTTTAGAAATATTTGAGGCTGAAGGGGATGATGAAAAGAATATATAATTCCACTGTCCTCTTGGTTTTACCGCTAACTCTGTCACCTTAGGCAAATTCCTGGACCTCTCTGCGAATAAATTTCTTCATCTTTAAAATGAGGAAATCACATTAGATGGTCTTCCCCAAATCTCTAAATTTGTAGATTCTAATCTATATTCTATTTATCTCTCAGGGCTACTATGAGGAAAATTGCTTCACAGACCTTAAAGGGAGATAGAGATACACAGTTACAGATAGATACACACACATGCATAAATGTTACCATCATATTCCTGGTAGCCTGGCATAGTGGATAGACTTCTGGACTTAGAGGCAGGAAGATCTGAGTTCAAATTCAGTCTCTGGTAATTATTAAATGAGGAAGTCATTTAATCTGTCCATGCTGCAGGTACTCTCTAGGATTAATCTACTAAGTTATAAAGAGATCTACATTGGTAGATATAGAATTGGGAATGCCCCATGCTCACTCAGTCAATAAACATTTATTAAGCACCTACTATATGCCAGACTTTGCATTAAAAGTGCTAGAAGAAAACCACAGATCTCTCACACATTGCTGTAGTTATAATGGTTGCTATTGATAGTTGTGAGAGGCAATATACCATAGTGAGTGGCTTTCAAGTTTTTTGGTCTCAGGATCCCTTTTTAATTGTCAAGAAACAGAGAGCTTTTGTTTATGTGGGTTATATCAATTGATAATTACTATATTAGAGAATTTTAAAATATTAATTCATTTAAAAAATAAGAAACTGTATATTAACATAAATAACATACTGTTGTGACAAATAACTATTTACCAAAATTTTTAAAAATAGTAAAAGGAGTACCATTGTTTTGCAGACTTTTGCAAATCTCTTTAATGTGTGGCTTGATAAAAGACAAATGAATTCTCATTTGTTTCTACATTCAATCTATTATGATTTGTTATTTTGATTAAAGTATATGAAAAAATATAGTATCAAACAGATGTGTAGCTGGAAGAGGGAGGATTAACCTTTTAGAATTATTATAAAAATAGTTCTGACCTCATGGAGCCCCTGACAAGATCTTAGGGACTCTCTAGGGATATTCAGATTATAATGTGAGAACCTCTGATATAGTAAATAATCCTGCCTCTGACACAGACCAGGAATGTGATATGAAGATCAGATTATGATATTTTTCAAAGATGTAAAGGAGAAACCAGAATTTTAGATTTTAGATATTATTCTGTTAGCTACTGGATCCTCCATTAAGGATCTCTTGTAACAGTGATGGTGGTGATGATGGGGGTGGAGGTGGAGGTAGTAATGATGGAAGGAGTAGGTGGTGGTAGTGGTAGTGGTTATTATAGTAGGGACAGGTGCTGGCAGTGCTGATGGTGATGGGTGTCGATGATGGTGATGGTGGTGGTGACCACGGGTGCTGGTGGTAGTTCACATCTATACAATCCTTTACAAAGCTCTTGTCTTGAATCAACTCTGTGAGATACAAAGTACCTCATACTTAAAGCCTTACATTTTCTCTTCTAGCATCCGAGTTTATTTCTGCAATATTTTAATGCCCCATATTTTTTTAATTTTTTTCATTTTATTTATTTATAAATGTTCTACAATCACTTCCTTAAAATTAAGATTTTATCCCCCACACCTTCCCCACGCTACCCCCTCCCTCCCCATGACAGCATACAATTCTTTATAGGTTCTACATATATACTTTCCTATTGAGCATATTTTCACTATAGTCATGCTATGTAGTCGCACTGACAT
>CM053772.1:167391366-167447590 GCA_028658325.1 Potorous gilbertii | reverse complement strand
TTTGGTTGTGCAAAAACTTTTCAGTTTAATGTAACCAAAATTATCCATCTTGCATTTCAAAATGCTTTCTATTGTTTCTTTAGAAAAAAATTCTTCTCCTCTCCATAAATCTGATACACTATTCCTTGCTTCTCCAGTTTATACACTATTCCTTGCTTCTCCAGTTTGCCATATTTTTTTAACTTTCAGATTACCAAAAGAAACTGCTACTTCCCCACTTTCAATCACCCCCTCCAGTTGCTATCACTTTCTGCTGCAGTCTCTGGGGTCCGTAAACAACACTTCTCCAGTGTATGACTCACCATTAGACTACAGTCCTTCTCCCAGTTTTGCTGTGATGTAAAAGAGAATTATCCAAAATGATCTTTTGTTCATCTATAGGTCAAAAGATTCCCTTCTAAATATTAACTTCCTCAGTACTCTCAGAAAACGTGTGTATATTATATGTAACATATATTTATAGCAACAGCATCAGGACAAGAAAGACCTAACTCCTGACTCTGACACATACTGACATCGTGACCCTGTGAAGGTCACTGCCGCCACTTTGAAGAGGCAAAACTCTCTTTTAATGTATAAGTTCTAATATTTTAAGTTTTTTTGATCCATCATACTCTTTAAAGTCCAACCTGTCAGTTATATTTATAAATGTGCACGTGTGCACTAACACACACACATATACACACAGTACAAAAGGAAAATAGAACAGAAAGTGCTGTTACACACACATATAGACAATACAAAAAGACAACAGAACAACAGAAAATGCACATACACATACACACACATTCAATAGCTATTTTATACTACCTATATTTTATATAAAGGACTATCCCAACTGCTCACCAAGAAGACAGTTTTTCTTTCATGGAGACTAGTTTACACGGAGCCAGCTATACAATCTTAGATTTAAATCCAGCTATACACATCTCTAAGACAACTGGTTTGAATTAGAATCCAATCTGCAATCTCAGTCCAAAATAAGCTGACCTGGTTCCTACAGACCTATTCCACCACTTTGACTTTACTAGCTCCATACTTTGGATTCATGGGTTCATGGGTTAACTGACCTGGCCAGATATTGCACCAAAATCACCCACCATCACCAACCACAACCCCTCCACAATAATAAACCATAAAGTCTGCTTTCTCACACCAGGCTTTCTCTGGAGGTTTCAGAACACACCAAGCTAGACATAGATGCTTCTGATATGATTGTCTAGGAAAAACAATGGTGAAGTTAATTTATTCTTTATACAGTCAGATATTTTGGTGCCATATGAATTTACAGGTTTAAATGATTTCATTATCAATTGGGGGGTGATAGCTGAGGGAAAACAACTATAACAGGCCAAGGCTTTGGGTCTTTATAATATTGTTCTCACCAATGTTATTCCTCTTTCATGGCTCTCCCTAAAACCTAACATAATGGAGAGAGGGCTAGACTTGGAGTCAGGAAATTTTAGTTCAAATCCTGCCTTGGACTTGGGCTTACAAGCCTGAGCAGGTCATTTAATTTCCCAAAGCCTGAGTTTATTTATCTGTAAAATAAGGGAGAGCTGGACTTCAAGTGCTATGAGGTCCTTTCTAGCTTTAAATCTATAATCCTATAAAGTTCCTACCAAGGTGCTATCACGTTTGTCTAAAGGTCTAGATGCTAGCATTTCAAGGGTTAAGGGTAATATAATTTTTTGTTCTGTCCCACAGAGCTTTGGAAACCACTGTGTTTACTCTGTATTCACCACTGAAAGAGGAACCTTATCATCACTCCCATATTGAGCTCTGTTCCCTGCTATTATTTTTGAGTCAAGTACTGTGCACCATGGGGGCATCTCTGTGTCAAAGGATGAAATAAGTTTCCTGAAATATGTCTGATAGGCTCAGAACATCTATGGAACTCCATGACTGGGATCAAAAAACCACTAACCCTCTCAAGAAGCAGGTTGGAAGAAGAGGATCTGCCATGATTGTGTCCCCACTGTGAACATCTCTAAAAACAAGGCCATCCAGATCCAACATCAAGTTATCAACAAGGATTTTTTTGCCCATGCCTTTGACTTCAACTCTAGTTAAGACCTTTGCAATTTCATTTTTAAAAATTTGATTTGGGGGATTTTATTGAGTTTGTTTACTTTTCATTCAAAATTTCTTTTAATTTCACAAATATTTATTGAGCAACTATTATGCACTTAACTGAACTAGGTGCATACAGGGAAATAAAGGAAGATTAAGATATAGAGCCTACCTTCAATAAGGTTAAAATCTCATGGGGGTGGGGGGAACATGCACAGTAATGGTGGTAGGGATGGTGGTAGTAGATGGTAGTGGTAATGGTAGTGGCAGTGGCAGTAGTTCACATTTATATAGCACTTTACAAAGCTCTTTGTCTCACAACAACTCTGTGAAGTAGAGAATTAGCGTGTACTGTCTCAGTTTCATGACCTTTTAAATTCTCTTCTCCTTACATCTTATAGAAAGCCTTTCTGTACAATGTTACAAAAACACAAACTCCTTGAGTATAGATGTGAAATAAATTCGGATGCTAGAAGAGAAAATGTAAGGCTTTGAGTATGAGGTACTTTGTATCTCACAGAGTTGATGTGAGACAAGAGCTTTGTAAAGGATTGTATAGATGTGAATGTACTTCTTGAGTATGTTCTCCAAGATACCTTCCAGCTTGAAAACCCTACAATTCTTTTGTTCCAGTACCAAACTAGAAAATAAAGTGAGATAGTATACAAATAATGCCAAAATGTGTAACAGAGGCAAAAAATAATGCAGAAGGTGAGAACGGGAGATGATTAATTATAAGGAAAGCAAAGTCTCATGGAGGAGCTAGATGAGATTTGAAGAATGGATATAGAATTTGGATAGGTAAAAAGAAGCAGGAGGGCCTGCTAGACTAGAATGCAAACGAAGAGGTGAATACTAGGAAGGGTGTGACTTGTGAAGAGATTACCTTGACTGTAGCAGGGGGTTACATAGGAAGTAATAGAAAATAAGTTTGGATAGTAAAGTGGGACTATGTTATGAGGGACACAGAATGCCAAGGTAAAGAAACAAGATTTGATCTTACTGGTTCTGAAGGACCACTGTAAGCTTTTGACTAAGTAAGTTTGATAGGGTAAGAGTGGGGCTTCAGGAAAATTAATCTGCTATCCTGGTGAAAAATAGATGGGAGAAAAATCATTCTTTTAGATATCAGATGGTTAGTTGATACAAAAGTACCATCTCAGGGAGGGGGGAAGGGAAGGGAGAAAAGAAGGGATAGAATTTGGAACTCAAAAATTTTTTAAAAATATTAATATTAAATACTAAATAACAATAAAGTAATTAAAATCAATATTAAATATTGTTTTAACATGTAATTGGGGAAAATAAAATATTATTTAAAATATCAATTTATTTAAATATTATTTTTAAAGTGCCTATGTGCTATGTGTGTGAGTGAAGATAACGTAGAGATAACTCACATACTAAGGTGGACAGAGATTGAACTGGGATGGAGAGGGCAGAGGTTGAGAATGGAAGGAAAGGGGAAAAATCTGAGAAATCATTATAGTAAGGACAAAAGGATAGCAAGTAGTGAACTAATGGCCGAGTTTGTGCCTCATTCCTGGGATGAGAATGGCCCCTAGTAAGGAGGAAAAATAGGGATGAGCCATGGAAGGGACCAAACATGTAAGTGCAAGAACCATATAAAATAAGTCATGCTCGACTCACTTGGTAAGACTTCCAGGTTTGACTTAGCTGCTTCTAGACAAACTGATTGCAATTTTCTCGCTGATTACAGTTCTGAGATTGTCTGAAAAGAAAACTAGGAGAGGAGGAAGCTGCGAATGTACATCCCACATGGTGTATTTGCCTTTGGAAGCAACCTTAGCCTGACTGAATGATGAAGCAAAATGATGTATATTTCTTGACTGGCTTTGCACCACCTCCAAGGTGCACAGCATCAAACATGAGAGATGCAGATCCTGTGTCTCTGGCTTTTTTTTTTAAAAAAAAACTCTTCATCATGCTCTCCTTCCCACCCCTGCCACCTCGAAAAAGTAATCAATGGCACGCAACAATAAATCTTTCTAACAGCAGCCTCTATGTAATTAAATGTATTGAAAATGGAAAAAGAAAAAGACTTGGTGTTGCCGCTATTACCAATCTATGCAGATGTAAAGATCTGGCTGGAGCTACAGGAAGAAAAATACTGATTTAATATGCAAGTGAGAGGTTAATATCTTATTCATGAATTTCTTAACAAATTATTAATATGTGGCATATTAATATGCAGTATTTTAACATTATTTGCTACCAGATGTTATATCTTTCATTGAAAAAAAAAAGCAATGCTTCTTCTTACCAAAGAGATCTTAGAGAGAAAATTAACTATGTATGTGGTAGGTAAGTGAAATTGAGTTTGGAGGTAGGAGACCTGAGATCAAGTCTCATCTGCGGTACTTACTACCTGTGTGACCCTGTACGAATCACTTAACTGGGCCTCTGTTTCCTCATTTGCAAAACATAGGAATTAGACTAGAAGTTGGCTTTGGTCTAAGAGGACATGATTCGAATCCTGACTTCTTAACCTGTGCAAACCTGGACAAGCTAGATAGTGATGTGGACAGAACACTGGACTTGGAGTGGGGGAGAATCAAGTTCAAATCCAGTCTCGTTCACTTCCTAGCTGTGTAACTCTGGGTAAATTCCTTTTAGTCTGCCTATGTTAGTTTCTTCATCTGTAAAATGGGGATATTGTTGTGAGGATAAAGTGATATAATATTTGTAAAGTGCTTGACAAACCTTAAAGTACTATGAAATTTTAGCTATTATTGTTAAGTATTAATCTCATCTCTCCAGGATTCAGTTTCTTCTAAAATGAAGCGGTTTAGATGAGCTAGGTCCTTTCCATTTATAAATCAATAATCCTATGATCACAGCTTACAGCTAGTAACAAAATCAAAAGTTCTATACTTTTTGATAGATTGATCAAATTCTACCTATTGTCACCCTAACTCCATTTGTTCAACCTATTATGCTACATTTATTTTGCCTGGACAAATATTTTTCTAACTTTTTGGTAGGTGCTGCTCTCAAAGAAACTTTGGTGTGTGTGTGTATACACAATATGCACATTTATCAAGATACACACACCAAAGAAGTGAGATAAAGAAGCCAGCCAAAACCCCTTTAGTCACACAACATCTTTGCAATAAGCCTGAGGAGGAGAAAACTGGACTCCTATATTCTGTCTCTGATGAACAGAAAGGACTCTGGGCTCTGACTTAGCAACACCCTGTACTTATTGATTTGCCAAAGTTAAGGACTCTGCATTGGAAAAACATTCAACTGCTCTGTCAAATTCACAGACAAACCGAAAAAAGATACTGCACATTCCCAAGTGTTCCTGTGAAAAGTACAAGAAAGCTGAGTGTCTTAGTGATAGAATTTTAGAACTGAAGAGAGCTCTAGAGACCACTCAGTCCAATCCTTTATAGATAAGAAAATAGAGACCCACAGTTATCGGGACTTGTTCAAGGTTGCACAGCTGGTTGATGGTGGTGCCAGCACTGCAGAAGTCTCCTGATTCCCAGGAACTCTCCACTAGGAGAAGTAGTGTGAAAACTGGAACCCAAGTAAAGAAAAAAAGGTCTAGACAGAAGTCTGAATCTTGAGCTAAAATGAAGAGTATTCTCTGTGAGATGAGGCAAAACCAAGCAAAAGGGAAGAGATTCAACATGAATTGTAGCTTTTGATGGATCCCCAGCCACTCAGTGATGTCTGTCAGAGTGAGCAGAGGACCTAACTTCTACAGGTGTATAAGCGTGTTTCAAGCACCATTTATGCCTGAAAGGAAAGCCCTACAGCAAATGGAAATTTAGAAGTGAATTAAATTTTAGCCTGAGTGGCAAAGGATGGGCCACAGGGCCTTTCTTCTAGATAACGAGTGATGAACATCCTCACCACATCCTCCAGATGCTTCCCCTGGCTTCCCAGAAGCAGCCACATCAGAAAGGAAGATGGCACTTGGCCACTGTCATGCAAAGGACCCAAAATGGCTCTATACTGTCATCTCCTTCATTAATCTAGGATCCTAGTCTAGGCCTTGATGGAATGACATCCATTTAACCCAGACACCCTTGTGTCATAAACAAAGAAAACAAGCCACCCCAAAACCAACTTTTAAGTGAGAGATAAAGAAACTAACTCCAATACAATTTTATAAAAATTCTGTTCAATTCACTTTTTCAGTCAAGTAGGTCCCTTGAACTCAAAAATTTACAAAAAATGAATCTCGAAAACTATCTTTACATGTAATTGGAAAAAATATTATTAAGGAAAAAATAAAACAATTAAGTCCCTTGGATCATATGAGATAAGCCATATATAGAGAAAAAGATAAATTGATTGGAAATTTTGTATCTGAAAACTATTGCAAGTCACTTAGTTTTTGATCAGTTTTGTAAACAAAAAGGCAGTCTCTATTAAATGAGGATACCAGTGAACTGGATCATAGAATCATGAACTTAGTGTTGGAAGTAGTGATAGAAAGTATCTAGTCCAACCCTCTCTTTTTAATAAATGAGCCCCAAATTAGGTAACTGACTTATTCAAGGTCTCACAAGCAGGAAGTGCAGAGTGATGGAATCTAGGTCATCCGATTAGAATTTAGTCTTCTTAAAAAGTAGTTATTTTTTTAATCATGATATAATAATAAGTATTGTTACCAACAATATTTCTTAAGCTAATCCACACTGTAAATTCTTTTTAAAAAAAATTCCCAGATAACAGGTGGTATGCATAAACACAGGTACCTTTTATCTAGTATGGAATACAGGTTTTACATATATTTCTAGGAATGGAATTAGATATACTGATCTTTTGGTTACTATTTCTTCTCTCAATTTCAGGATTGCTAGGACAAACAGGTAGAAACATCAGATAGTGGAAGAATACTAAATCTGGAGTCAGAATGATATGAATTTTCATGTGGCCTCTGACACAGGCCATGGGAATATCACTTAACCTTTACGAACCTGTTTCCCCATCTCTAAAATGAGGGGCTTGGATTTTATGAGAGGCAGGGTCCCTTTTGGCTCTAAATTCAAATCCAGTGTTCTTTCTCCTAAATCACATGATGCTGAGCTAATTTAGGCATTGCGTACACCAGTTGTCCAGGCGAGGAAGGCAAAGAGGCCTTCAACTACCATTTCAAATATTCTCTCCCAAGCAATCATTGTGCCGAAGCTCCAGAGGAAGCCCCAAATCTGTCCTACACAGACATTATTGGTATTGTTCTAAAGAGAGATGAGTTAGGAAGTGGAGGTACCTGTCACCAAAATCTAAAACACACTTTAAAAAAATACCCATTTGTAGCCAGTAACAGAACCCCCTGCATTGGCAGGCTACCAATACTGCAAACAGAGACCTTGGCTCCGCAGCAGCTAGTGTCTATAAATATGAGACTAGAACTTCTTTACTGAGGACAAATAGAAATTTTAGGAAAATGGGAAAAAACTTTAGAAGGAACAACCCTTCAATTTAACAAGTATTTATTAAGCATCTTTTAGGTGACAGGAAATGTGTTAGCCACTGGGGATAGAAAGACAAGAATGAAATAGTCCTTATCCTTAACGAATTAGTTCTGAGGGGGAAACCACATGTGCATAGAGAAATAAACCCAATATATGGACAAAGTAACTAAAAAGTCATTTTAGGGAAGGGGAACAAAGCATACCAACTAGATACTGGAGTGATCTCCACTGTCCTGTTTGTGCTGGACCGCTACATGTAATTTTTTCATCTTATTCATGTCATTTTAATCTTATTATTTTATTTATTTTAACCTTACTCTTGTTGTCTGGGTTCCACCTTCTTCCTCACTCCTGCTTTGGTGACCATTTCACACTGGCCTTGAGTCAAGATCAGCATGCATACAGAACCAGCTGTTACTTTCCACTCTGGCCCAGCATCCCTTTTAGGGTGGTCATAGTTGAAACAAAGACTAGACTTGGCATCCTGGGGCCTGGATTCCCCTCTTGCTCCATGGATATATACCCCTTGGGCAAAGTCCCTTCACTTTCTTGTGATTCAGTTTTTTCATCTAGAAAATGAGATTACTAGACCAGATTAGAGGTGTCAAGCCTCATGTTGACTCAGAAAAGCACAAATTAACATTATCTTTGCCATAGTGTGTTTTTTATTTATTTTGTCACCCATTTCCTAATTACATTTTAATTTGGTTTAGACTTCACTCAAGAATTTTGCAAGTTGCAAGTTGGTGACACCTCTGGATATCATGAAACCTTAGGGCACTCCCAACTCTAAATCCAGGATCCTATAACGCATACACACACATACACACACACACACACACACACACACACACATATATACACATACACACCTCTGAACCTATTCTTTATCTGATTCTAGTGATTATATGGCTTCTTTTGTCAGAGGGAGCAATATTTCCTCTCTCTTCCTCTGTCTCCTTCCCTCCCTTCCCACCAAGGAGCTAAAGTGCTTTTCATTTGGAAAATAAAGAGGGCTAGCACTAGATCAGAGATTTGTAACTTTTTTTGCACAAGTCACTTTTCCAGGAACTTGGTGAAATTTATGGGTTCCTTTCAAGAAGAATGTTTTTAAATTCATAAAAGACATAGGATGACAAAAGAAGGCAACTACTTTGAAAGAAAGTTTTCAAATTAAAAAAATAATTCACAGACTCTAGGTTAAGAACTTCTGGACTACATGATATATCCAAGGTTTCTTTCAGCTAATTTTAAAATCTTGTGGAATTCCTATTTTGTCTTCATGACCTCATTTGGGTTTTTTCGGGGGGGCAGGGGGGTCAAAGTCAATGGAGTAGTTTGCCATTTCCTTCTCCACTTCATTTGACAATTAAGGAAACTGAGGCAAACAGGGTTAAGTAATTTGCCCAGGGTCACACAGCTAGGAAGTGTCTGAAGCCAGATTTGAATTCCAGGAAGATGAGTCTCAGGCCCCGGCTCTGTCCACTGCACCACCTCCCTTCCCATTACATAGTGCTTAAAACTATTATTAGAATTCTGCAGTTTATATCAGGTTTGGTAGAACTAAGACCCACTGAGAGTCACATGTGATGAAACATATTCAGTCAAGACGACGGTTTTCTGCTACTTATAGTACCTCTTTCCTCCTCTGTGCCATAGGAGATTTGGATTAGATGACCTCAAAGGGCCTTTCCAGCCCTAGAGGCCAAAGGGACCCGGAGGCTGACTTCCCAGATGAGGGAACTGGGTACACATAGGCTAGATAGACTGCACAAGGTCACCTAAGTATGAAATATTGAACCAGAGCTGAAGTCTAGAACTCATGGATATTTCAATGTTTTTTCCATTTTGTGGGGAAGCTGAGAAAACAGTGTAAATGCTGAAATCTTACTTTATTTTTTTTTTAAGAGTTTCTTTCATCATTATCACTGGATTTAGTGGGTAACAACAACTATACAAACCCCAACTCTGATTAGTTCTGGCTGCTATTCATTATTCTCCCTCTTTGTGTTTCTAAAAAAAAATTTTTTTTTGCATTACAAACAGCTCTCCAGGACTTTCTCCCAATCAACCCACCTCAAATCTTGTAATTAATATTCCTAGTACAATTGCTATGCTATAGTAGCTCCATTACGCCTTGTAAAAATACACACATTCTCACAAAAAAAGGACAACGGAACCCAATAACAAGGAAGTGATCCTAAATCTATATGGAAAAGAGGCAGAACTGGTTGGTAGCTATGGACTGGACCTAACAAAGCTGGTGGCTCTGGTTAATACAAGAAACACATTGAACACCCTTTCATTGTACACATGGAGCAGCCATCGGCAATTTGCCTAGTGAGGTTGGATACCATGTGGCTGATAGGTCTCAAGAGAACAGGAACATAAAGGCATGATGGATTAAGTGATTGCTATTGGCTGTGCACTTGCCCTGGATACTTCACCGTGGACAGTAATCAATTACCAGAGGCCAGTAATGATACCAATCAAATGTACTTAGCACTTGTGCACTGCCAGCCTAGGGGCCGAAGGCCTGACAGTTTGCAAAGGCAGCCGTAGCAAAGTGGGTCTGCGTATGGGGTGATGTCTGAGGTAGCCGCCATGAAGCTTCCAACCAGGAATGGTTTTCTCTTTTCCTCTTCTTATTATTAAAAGATAAATGGAGAAATTAGCCACCTATCTGCCCCACATTAAGGTGTATTTTAAAACAAACAATTTTCTCCCTTCCCCTCACCCCAGAGGGATGTCAGCTCATAAACAGACTGACATAATCCAAAGCCTCCTGGTCAGCAGTTTTGTGTGAGCCAAGAATGTCGAAGAAAATCATTAAGTGGAGACTGGAATAAAGGGAGAAATCAACTACCTATCTCTTCTGCACACCTTCTGCAACTGGAGAGTTCGGGTACTCCGGATGTCCCCTTCTACTTTTTTGTTCAACAATGGGAAACTGTCTCAACATAGTCCCAAAACGACGCAACCTAGAATGCTACTTCCTGGATGGTTTTCATCAAAAAGAGTAAGAAAACTTTCAAATTTCAACCTCCTGATATTCTTGCCACTTGTGAGATGCAAGTCAATTCCCCCTCCTTTCCTGTCTGGCAGTCTTTCCCTTCCCTTGGTGTTACTTAGGATTTTATGCTGACTGGTGCTTCTCAAGGTGAAGAACTGAACTCTTACTTTGTGGGGTCTTCTCTCCTCATCTAGCCTCCTCTTCCATCTGAGCCTGTTTCCACTTCTTAATATTTATTCCTCTGCTAGTTAGCAGGAAGGCCCATGATTGGCACTCTGACTGATCTCTTGCCACTGCCAAGCAGAGAAGCTGAATGAAATGGGAAAGCAAAATTCAGAGTAATCATTTATATTTAAACTCAAGTGAAAATGAACCTGGGGAAACTTAAGGTATGGGAGAGGGCGAGTGGTGGAGTGAGGAAGGGAGTTCAGACCTGTGATTCCATTAGTGTGGGGAATATTAATTGTGAGAGGCTGGAGGAGAGAAGGTTTGGAATAGTTACTGTGGAGAGGGAAATGAACCTTACTTTACTGAGAAAACCGAGATTATTCAACATGAGGTTCTTTTCCCAATTCTCTTCATCCCAAAACACCTTGACAGTGTTTCTCCCTCTCTCCTCCTTTTCCCCAGATCCCCAATTTCCAGCCAAGATTGGCCATTCACTTTGTCAAGGCTTCTACATCAATTTTTGAACCCATTCCCTGTAAGCTTCTCCAACCAACAGATCAACAGATTGCATCTTCAATTTTCTTCAGTTTGAATTTAATTCAATTGCATTCTCTTTCTCTCTCTCTTTCACTTTCTCTCTCTCCTCCCTTATCAATTCCCATGGGTTTAACTAACATCTTCATGCAGATGGCAAATGACTCATAGATATAAATATACACATATCCCCATGTCCAAAACTGAACTCACTGTCTCCCCCCGACACCTTCCCTTTTCCCAAATTTCCCTATTTCTCTCAAAAAGTGCCACTACCCTTCAAGTCTCCCAGGTTTGTAACCATGCCATTATCCTAGATTCTTCATTCTCTTTCACCCCACATATTGACTAAGCTGCCAAATCTTTCAGTTTTTACATTTCCTTCACATTTCCTGCATCTACTCCACTCTACTCACCCATCTAGCACCGTCATCATCTCTTGCCTAGATTTTTATTGCAAGAGCTCCCAAATCTCTCACTACCCCATTCCATCCACTGCTGCCAAAGTATCTTTCCTTAATTCAAATATGATCATGTGACTCCTCTACCCAGTCAACTCCAGAGGCTTCCAATATGCCTGTAGGATAAAATATGAACTCTTCCATTTCGCTTTGAAAGCCTTTCACAACATGGCCCCAGCCTATCTTTCTAGATTCTTTGGACATGATCCCTCATCTCACACTGTGCAATCCAGCCAAACCAGTCTTCTCTCTGCTCCTCAGATAGCACCTGACATTCCACCTGGGATCTATGCAACTCTGCCCAGGTCATCCAACATGCCTGGAATATATTTTCATCTTGCCTCCACTTCAGAGAGTTCCTTTAAGACACAGCTCAAGCAGTATCTTCTGACAAAGGCTTTCTTGATTCTCCTAACTTCTAATGCCTTTCCTCCCAAACTACCTTGTAGGTAACTAGCTACCTCGAGAGAATTCACAAAATATTCCTGACAAATATGCCTTTTTTTCATGTCTGTGGCACAGAAAAAGCTCTGAAAGCAGAATTTAAAACTATAGCAAAAATAAAATAAATATTTAACTAAGCCATGTTGTTAAACTTCCACTGCTAGTTACTTGACCACTTTTGAAGTCATATTTTGGCAGATTAAAATGTGGGTAATCATACTTGATAACAACCCTCTGACCCTACTAGAACATAATATAGAGGACTGGTGTGATTACAGATATAAAGACCTTCCATTTTCTTATATGGGAGTGAGGTAACGATACGATTGATCATCTCTTCCATTTAATAACAATTCCAACTCAAAGTAAAGGCAGCTAAGGTTTGGGGGCTAATGGTGGCTTCAGCGCTGGAGAGACACAACTAGTACGTGACTCAGGCCGGGTGACAAATCTGAGGGTCTATCCATTATGCCATCTAGCTGTCTCTAAGAACTTACTATATGACATCATGCTAAGCCCTAGAGACGCAAGGAACTACAAAAACATGGTCCTCGCTCATAAGGAGGTCATACTCTAATGGCTTGGCAGCACTGTAGAAATGCTCCTTGGATTGTTTTGGACTAGAACTTATCCAAGGTCACAAAGGCAGCACGTGAGAGGCAGACCTAGAAATCAAACCCAGCTCCTGACTCGAGATCAAATACTCATTCTGTGACATCTACATTGGAATTCTTCATCAGAAATATTTCTCCCTCCACTTTCTATGTCCTGTAACTTAAAAAATCAATTCACAAGCAATCTTCGGTCAACTGTGCTACTCTGGACTTTCTCTGCATACTCAAAAGAGAAGCAAGATCCCTGACCCTGGACAGGAAAGGGAACTAACCGTAAAAAGTACTGCCCTCCAATAAGTGAGAGTTCTGAATATGGACTCACTCATTTCACATTACCAAGTGTGACTAATAATATGTACCACCTTATCTATGCCACAAGGGCATTGTGAGAATTAATGAAATAATAATGTCCCTGAAGCTCTTTGATGGAAGCCCATTAAGACAGAATTAGCATCATCTTCTCCTATATCAGCTTTTAAGAACAATGCATCTTCCTGCTGCCCTCCATTGTCTTCTTCCTTTTCCTTTTTCCTATCAACAACTTCCTCTAATATGTGCCTTAAAAAAAAGAATTGTCACTGGAAGAACATGACTTCTTTTTCCTTTGGCTTCAACCCTGTTCAATCTGGATCATTCCTACTGGAACCCATTGAACTTGTTCACTTAGCAATCCTACCAGCCTAGTATCTTTATTTTAGTATTCTGTAATACTAGAATGAAAAAGGAAACATATGAAAGAGAAGAATCAGAAGACTGAAGGGAGTCTGTACAGCTACAAACTGAATGAGAATGAATGGTCAAAGAAGATACTAGCAGAACAGAGGCATCACTAGGAAGCACTGGAGAGCCTCAACATAGTGATGAGGGTGAATGTTCTAGCTAGCCACAACAGGTGCAGTAGCCAGGATGCTTGTATTCTGTGGACCAGCTGTCATGGTCTGTAGGCTCTGGCAACCTATAATCCACCTGGTCTAAAGAGAATCTTTATATTATATTAATATATAATATAATAATAATATAATCTTTATATTATATAATAATAATATAGTCTTTATATTATATTAATATATAATATATTATACATATTATAATTTCTTTTTGGTGCCACTTGCTAAAAACCAAATATCCTAGCCCCTTCTTATGTCTCCAAATCATGCTATGGAATTACGGACCAAAGATGAGCTAGGATGTATTTCTCCCCAATCTCAACCTGGTGGAGTGGGAATGTAACAGATAGATAAAGGAAAGAAAAGAAAAAAAGGGATGTAGTGAAGCAGCCAGTAAAGAATAAGAAATTGTTTTATCCCTTCGTGACCTTAATTTCTCTAAAATTAAATGAATCATTTTCACTTGACCACCCAAAACTTCTGAGAGGTGATGCCTGGAAAGACAACAACAAAATCAGAGGAAAAAAGGAAGAGGAAAAAACACAAAATCAAAAAACTAGTTCTGTGATACTAGAATGAAACAGGAAACATATGAAAGTGAAGAATCAGAAGACTGAAGGGAGTCTGTACAGCTACAAACTGAATGAGAATGAATGGTCAAAGAAACATGGTGAGGCCTTAGAGAGAAGGTCTAAAAGTGTTCCAAGTGCCTTGGGATGAATTATTTTAAATGTAACTACTAAGCCAGTTTCATTTTTCACAGAGGTGTTTAATTATAAAGTTTCTAATAAAAGAAAACACAGTCCCTTGTCATTAGGAGCTTATGTTTACTTGAGTATTAGATTTGTACTCAGAGGGCCCAGACTTGAACCTGGACCCACAATACATGAGTTTAGGTCACTTCTTCTCTCTGTATACTTTTCCGTAAAATGAAGAGGACGACTTCTAAGGGACCTCAAAATTTATGATCTTCATGTATTGAAAAGAACACTGGCATTTAGAGCAGCTGAGCTCAAACTTCAGCTCTTGTGATGCTGGGCCTCTCTTTGCCTCAGATTGCTCATCTGTAAAATGAGGAGGAGGACCTCAAATGTCCGTTCCAGCTCAAATGTATGATCCTATGGAGACCCACATGAAACACTTATGTTTTCTTCTCAGAAGCTCAAAATCTAAGATTGTATCTGTGTCAGCTCATCTTAACTTAAGATTATGAGCCTATGGGGCAAACCTTTATTATATTTTTGGGACCAGGAATCAGGTGATTTGAGACCAAATGAAAAAATTTTTGAACATAAATATTTAAGTCAGGAAATATTTAGATGTTCACAGGTAGTTTTAGAAAAATAGAGGGCTTGGGTTCCACTTGGTAATCTATTGCGGGGGTAATTTGGGGACTTCACCTCTGGCAAAAAATGAAATAAACCAGCTCAATTGTCAGTTCAGTTTTTAAAATAAGTTTACAATGGAATTTGTTTGGGGGTTCAGTAAATCAGCATAGTTTATTCATGGCTTTACAACAGTCAATGGGTAAGTAGGGTTCATATCTCTACTGTGTGTGTGTGTGTGTGTGTGTGTGTATGTGTGTGTGTGCGCGCGCATGTGAAATGATTTATGCTTGGGGAACACATGGTTTTGGAATTCACTCAACCAATAGCAGATAATAAAGCCTAATGATTTAGTAGGTAAGTCCTAGAGAGTTACCTTAGGGACAAAGAGGTTAAGTGGGGACCAGGTTTGAATAACTAATAATAGTCAAAAGCTAGACTTGAATCTAGGTCTTTCTTACTCCAAGTCAAGCATCCTATCCACCAGGCCACACTGCCTCTCAGGTAGGTATATGTGGATGGATATGTGGATGGACAGACAGAGAGATAACCATTTATTTACAGTCTCCAAACCTTTGATTTCATGTGTATAGTCAACTCTAGAAGAAAATCTATAACTCCTTTTCAATTTATGGATTAGAGAGTTTTCTAGGGCCTTGAAAGGTTGAGTCACTTGTTGGTGGCTATACAACTAGTATACTCCAGAGGCAGGCTTGGAAGCAAGTTTTCTGGACTTCAAACCCGCTCTCTACTCATACTGCACCACCGATCATACTTATATTGTATTTAGAGATTCAGGGGAGGTGAGGGCAGACCTGTGTAGGGAGCTCCTAGTGATCACCTTCCTCTGCCATCACAAACCAGAATGTTTTCTGCCATTTGTAGTCTCAGAGATTTGTTTGGGGCACTGAGAGAGGGAAAGATTTGCCCAGGGTCACGCAGTGAGTTTGTGTCTGAGATGGGTCTTGAACCAGAATCTTCCTGGTTCCAAAGCCAGCTAGTTCTCTTCTACCAAATTTTATCCTTACATACATATGTGTGTGCATGTATACATATATGTGTGTACATGTATACATACGTGTGTATGTGTGCAAACATGCATACACAACATCTATAACTGATATATACATAATCACCATATACATACATATATATATCCATTATACACACATAACTCAAAATTACATATATATACATATATACATACTATAAACACATGTACATGTATTGTGTAGTATATATATATGCATATAATCTTGAGTTATATAGTGTATTGCATATGTATATATGTGTATATATTTCATGTATCTGTATCCATATTTCATGTATCTGTCTATCCATCTATCAGTTCACATACTAGCTATGTGACTGTGGGAAAATCATTTAACTTTTCAGTGACCACACACACACACACATACAATTTATCATCCTAATTCTTGTGTGTGTATATGTATATATATATACATATATAAACATAGATATGAGGCAGTGGGTGACTAAGTGGATGGAACACTGGGTCTGGAGTCAGGAAGACCACAGTTCAAATCCAACTTCAGGTACTTCCTAGCTGTATGACCCTGGGCAAGTTACTTAACCTCTAATTGCTTGACAAAATGGATCCACTGGAGAAGGAAATGGCAAACTACTCCTGTATCTTTGCCAAGAAAATCCCAAATGAGATCATGAAGGGTCAGACACAACTGAAATGATTGAATAACAAAGACACAGATATACACTATATATGTACATATACCTATACATGAAAATGATACTGACCCATTTCCTCACCACATATACCTAGAGGGTTGCAGTAAGGAGGTATGGGGTGAAGCAGACTTGTTGAATTCTAACAAATGGGAGGCCTTCCCCGCTGAGGCAGTAACAGACCTGATCTCAAGGTGCAAATGAGTTATTTAGCATTAATGCATCAAACAGCTTCCCCAGTGGAAAAATTGCAGCTGACTGTGAAAACTTTTTGCACTGTCACTCAAACGAGATGTGACTTGTTATCATCCTAACAAAATCTAAATCAGCTAACCCAACCTGGAGTGATCCCATGGTTACCTGGCAGGAGAGGATGAATGTGGTCTCAATTTCTAGTGTGGAGCTCTCATTTTTGCTAAGAGCAGTTGCAGCCTCTCCCAGCATTCCAGAATCTCAGGATCAAACATCTCTAAGCAGGTGCCTACCTCACTAAGGTACATTTTTCAGAATCTTTCTATGGGGAAAGTCCTTTGGTGGGTCCAAAGTGCTTTCAGGCAGTGTTATGTTATCTGCTTCCTTCTGATAGTTCTGACAAGGTGCATATACAATCACAGGCTCTGGGATCAGGTCTTGACTCAGCTGCTTCCTACCGGGGGGCCCCTTGGGCAAATCTCTTCATCTGTCTGGTCTTCAGTTCCTTCCACTGTAAAATGAGAGGGTTGGAAGGCAGTGGAAAATACAGGGGAAAGAGACAGCGATTTTGAGTCAGAGAAGACCCAGCTCTGCCATTTAGAACTGTAGCTTAAACACCATGTCGTACCTTACACACGATCAAATCTAGTAGTTCTCACACTTTTTGGATTCAGAATCCTTTTGTTACTCTTTTTAGAATGACTAAGAACCCCTCAAGAAGCTTTTCTTTATGTGGGTTCTGTCTATCAATACCTACTACAAACGAATGAAAATGGTTATTATGAAAACAG
This sequence comes from Potorous gilbertii, assembly GCA_028658325.1. Lineage (NCBI taxonomy): Eukaryota > Metazoa > Chordata > Mammalia > Diprotodontia > Potoroidae > Potorous > Potorous gilbertii. Next base: position 167,429,928 of record CM053772.1, on the reverse strand, counting down.
TTTGGACCTTCAAGATTCTCTGAAAGTGTCTCAAGGTACCTGAGGACTCCAGATCACACCTTGAGAACTGATCCAATGCAACCCCCTTATTTTAGAGACGAAGAAACTGAAGAAGGTGAAGAGATTTCTCCAAGATGATATAGGAAGTAAATGGCAGGTTAGAATCGACACCCAGGTCTGACTTCAAATCCAGCCCTTTATCCACCTCACTATGCTTCCTCTATCTGTATAATGCTCAGACAGTCACTAGTGGATAGTGGAGATGATATGTGAACTCAGGCCTTTCTGGCTCTAGGACCAGAATGAAATCCATTCTGCCACACTGCCTCTTCAACAAATGTCACCATGTTGGGAACCCCAAATCACCCCATCACACCAGGTCCCATTAGATAAATACTCTGAAATGCAGACGTGCCACCTTTTCTTTCTTTACTTATAACTGTTGCTATAGGATGGTTCCAAAACTAGGATAATTCTGTGAAAATCATAATGGCCCATGCATCATGTAGCGCAAATATTGTGTGGATCACGAAACTGGTTTGAATCTCATGGTCTTACCTTAATAGAGATCTTCAATCTATTCTAGGCAGTGCATACACACACACACACACACACACATATTTTTCTTTTTTTTCAAAGTACAACAAAACCAAAAGCACACAAAGAAAACCTGTGCATTTCATAGGAAGACTGGAAGAAATAACACATTGTTCCTTTTAAGAAGGTTAAAGCTATTGAATGATTTCCATTTAAAGCAACGATTATATTTTGGCTATTAGTAAAAGTCTAAGAAATTATTCCTATTAAGATCTAAAGAGGCAAAACATCTAGAAATTCTACAGCATGGTAGAAAGTGAATTGGGCTTCGTGTTATTTCTCCTGGCCTCAGTTTCCTTACTTGTAAAATAATGGAGTTGTGCTAGATAATCTCTGAGGTACCTTTGAGCTCTAAACCAAAGGAATATAAATCCTATGAACCTCAGGAATCCCTCCTTCCCTCCTTCTTTGAGGTACTAGGCTTCTTCCACACAGATCCAGCATATGGTATAAGGTGATGCTAACTGAAAAACAGAATCAGCCTCAGAACTGAAAAAAATCAGGACTAAAGAGGCAGAACTAGGGAAGTTGTCATCTTTAAGCATAAAGCACAAGAAGTTTATGTTCAAACAACAAGACTTTGAAAACTTCTCTTAATTAACTTTACGTAATATAGCTGGAGATGGACAGAGGCTAGGTCCTTTGGGAAGACAGGGGCACTGGACACCTCTGAAGTGACTTATAAATATTTGAGAAGTTGTCATACTGAAGGAAGGATCTGATTCATTCCGCTTGATCCTAGAAGACGGAATTAAGAAGAATGGGCATGAAGTACAGAGATAAAGATTTTTATATAGAGAACTGAGTCAAATGAACAAAAATACAAGTTACTCCCCAATTGATAAATGGTCAAAGGATGTGAACAGGCAGTTTTCAGGGGTACTTTACCTCGTTTCCTCATTGACTGTTAAACTTGGATAAGTTCATCATTCTATAAACTGGAAAAATGATGTATTAAAATAGTATAATTTTTAAAATGGAATTTAAAAATGGAAAAATGATGATTTTAACTGGTCATTACATGGTGGGTAGTAAAAAAAAAAGGAAAAGGGGATAGTCCTAAGTCATAATTCTGTGCATACTAAATGCCAGTCACTGGGCGAGGCACTTTACAACTATCTGATTTCATCCTCACAACAACCCTGCAAGGAAGGTGCTTTAATTATTGCCATTTTACAAATGAGGCAAACTAAGATGATAACCTGTGAATCACAGGACATGAGTTCTAGTCTCAATTTGTCATTAATTAGCTGTCAAATCTTGGGCACAACTGGGCTAAAGTTTCCTTAACCGGAAAAAATTAAGGAGTTGAAGAGGTCAAAAATAGGAAGAAAGATTCTGTACAGACCAAAATATTAATAACAGCACCTTTGTGGCAATACAGAACCAGAAACATATGGGTATCAAATGGGCAATGGCTAAATCACCACTGGAATGCAGATGCAATCAAATATGGTGGTGCAGTAAGTGATGATGATGAGGAGGAATTCAGAGACAAATATCGGAAGACTTGCACACGCTGATGCAGAATTAAGGAAGCAGAACCGGCTGAACAATAAACACAATAATGCAAATGAAAAGGCCACCAAAAAAAGGAGTCAAAGGATGAAGAATTATCAGATACAGAACTTGACTAAGTGTAAAATGTCATTTATACGGTCTACTTATGGTGACTGGATCCATTACCTTTGCTTAACCTTTTGCCTTTGTTTCAGGGGAACATTTGATGGATATTAGGGGCTGGGGGGCATCACATTTAAAAATGACTCTGATGTAAGAACAAAAGGTTATCGATAAAACCTTTTTTCCCCCAATAAGGGGATGGTTTTAGAGGACTTCTAAGACTTCCTCCAGCCTTCAAAATGGCAATTATTTAAATGGAAAATGCTTTGCAAACTGCAAATGACTTTTCAGTGACCTGACTTGGCCTTGGCCCCTTCTCTCCTCCTCCCACCCTCTTCTAGGCCAGCAACCATTTTAAAAGCTTAGTATAGTACAGGGAATGAGGAGAAAGTGAAGGAAAAATGGAAAGGCCTTAACTGGGTTGTTAAAAGTAAAGCTACACTAAGCCATTAATGCTTTATTTTGCACTGGGATGACTAGGGATCCGGGTGTTTATTTCAATAGCTTTTCTGAGCACTGTGCTATTTAAATTCACAAGGATTTTATTGTCACATTTCATCCCCTATTAACAATGGCATGTGAGGCTAAAGAGCACTGTCGATTCTCTGCATATCCCAGAAGGGAGAGGGGTGGGAGGTGGGTGGGGAGGAGGGGAGAGCAGGAAGTGTAATATAAAATCCTGAACTGCATCATTCCTTTACTTACAGATGTTAGAAGAGCCACCACCATTACCCACCCCAAGTACTGTATAAATTAGAACTCTGTATGAAAACTTCATAGTCCAGTTCCACTTAAACAATCTCTGTTTTAAAGGTGTTGTATCTTCTTCTTCCTGTATTTGAAGCTCATTAGAAAACTTGTCCTTTGCAGCCTTCACTTCATCAGAACACTCTCAAAGAAATGAGGTGGAGGGAGCAAAGAAGAGGGAGAGAAGAGAGGAGAAAGAGAAAGAGGGAGGGGAGAGAAAAAAGAAGAGGGGGAAGAGAGAGAGGGGAGAAAGAGCAGAAGAAAGTGAAGACAGAAAGAAAGTGAAGAGAAAAAAGAAGAAAAAAGCCAAGGATAAAGTGAGAGAAGAAAGAAAAGAGACAAAAAGCAAAGAGAGAGGAGAGAAAGCAAGAGAGAGAAAAAAGATGAAGAGAAATAGAGAGATGGAGGGAGAGAGAGGAGAGAGAGGGGAGAGAGAGAGAGGGGGAGAGGAGAAAGAAGGAGAGAGAAACAGAGAGGAGAGAGAGGGAGAAGGAGAGAGAGAAACAGAGAGGAGAGAGGGAGAGAGAGAGCAGAGAGAGAGGGAGGAGAGAGAGCAGAGGGAGAGGGAGGGAGAGGGAGAGAGAGAGAAGAGAGAGAAAGGGAGAGAGAGAGAGGAGAGGGAGAGAGAGGGAGAGAGAGAGAGGAAAACATGATGAAAGAGGCTGGGAGTCTACTGGGTGGGTGGTACAAGCTAAGCAGAGCAGACAAAGAATGCTCTGAGATTCACAAGGAGACAATGAAGGCTCAGAGGGAAACACAGGAGAGACATGGGCCTGACAGCTCAATCCCACACCAGAATTATGCTTATTCCTTGCAAAAAGAAGGTGCTGGAAGCAGCTCCCTCCAACTGGAGGGATTCATGGTGTCATTTCCGGGCTAAAACCAACATTACCATGTTAATTGCCTGGCTTCTTATTTGAAGGGTCATTTTTGCACACTAAACAGCTTGCATTCTCACCCCATGGGGGCACATTTATAAAATCCTGTCTTTCCTGGTGCCGAAGCCAACAGGCCAGGAGCTTTTATTCCCTTTAGCAGCTTAGCCCAGTGATTCAGGCAGGCATCTTCTAGCCTTGATCCTGTTCTGGACTATGGGAGAAGCATGCCAGGCAGTTGGGGATGATGGATGGAGTTATGGCCGTGATAATCTTTACAACAGTGAGTGAGTTAACTTTCTGGGTGATGCTACTCTGTGTTCCTCATCACCTTCATGCTAAGTGGTTCTTAACCTGGGATTAGTGAACGTGTTTTTAATATTTTGATAACTGTATTTCAATAAATTTGGTTTCCTTCTCAATCTTAAGTATTTTGTTTTATTCTTTTAAAAACATTATTCTGAAAAGGGATCCATGACAGAAAATAGGTTAAGAACCCTTATTAAGAGAATGCAGAGGAAATCCATTTTAACGGCTAATCTTTTGTCTTTTGTACAGAGTTGTAATGTGAGTGAGGGACCACCAGAATTTTCCCCCCAAGGTGAGGAAATCAGAGAAGACTGCTATCACTTATCACCTAGAAACAAAAGGACTCAGTAGTGGAGACAAGAAGAATAATTTGTTAAAAAAGGAAGCTACCAGGTGGTCCAGCATGAGCTCCACACACCCCCCAACCTCCCAACAAAGGCTGCTTTTCCTGCTACGAGCCTTGGGTGCTACTTGTTGTGTTTTGTCCAGGTGCAAAAACTCTCTCTGCTTTGGGATCAGAGATCTAGAACAGCTGAGTTCACTGGTGACCTGTATTCTCCTAGACAGGAAGGGGGCTGGAGAATTGGAACAAAGAAGACATCCGGAATCTTCCTCAACACAGGAAGCCTTGGGGGAGGGGGGTGATAGGGGAGGGGGTGATGGGGGAGGGAGTGATGGGGGAGGGGGAGGCAATTCAAGAGAATTGGGAGCAAGGACTAAACCCTACAGAAGAAGAAACCCACAGGGGCTACTGCTGAACGTTCATGCTTGGATGATAAAAAACACAATTACTATAACTATGACTTTTTCAACAGACTACCTGTTTTAAAACAAGTAACAAAACCAAATAATCAATAACAGGCAGACAATGGAAGCCATTATATGACTTGATCTTATAAAAGATTACACCGATACCAACATTACATGAGATTAAAATGATCCCCCCCGCCCCTTGCCAAACACAGACAAATGGAGATCTAGCTAAGAAAATGGATTTTTTTTTGCCCTTAAAACATAAAACACAGAATGGAAATATACATACCAGAGATGTGTTTTCATAATGCATAGTACAAAAATTTCCAGGTGGGAGTGTGTGCCTACCTAGATCTTAAGTCTATGAAACATTTTTTTAGTATGCACATACAAGTTAAAACAAATGCTAGGGACTGAAAATATGCTTGTACATCTGATTGTTTTCCTACACTGAGAAAGAGAGTGAAGCCTTCCAACTTTCACTGTCAGAATTTGATGTCTCTGAAAGAACCGTTCCATTCTGATACAAACATCTTTCACCTAAAACTGGTAAAGCATTTTGCCAATATGACTAAATTAAACTTGAAGATTGCTGAGAAAATAGGCAAGGCAGTTTTATCACCTGGAGGGGGAAAGCACTGTCCCTTTACTCCCCTAACCTTGACTCTCTAGCTTCTGTTTTCATCTTTTCCAGATTTCAAAAATGACTTCCATGGTTAAGATTTAAGACAATTTCCAATAAAGGTTCAAAAAATCTTCCCAGTTTCTATGTAATTGTGAGATTCCCTTCACCTTTAGCCCAGAGACAGGTAATGCCTCAGATTACGCCCTTCCATCTTGCTCTAAGCTTTAAAGGATGAAGATGGGCTCGTCGTCCTGGGACTTACAAGCACCATAGAACACTTGCTGGTGTTAAAGACTGGGCAACTACAAGCTGCAGGCCTAAGCAAATGAGGTGCAGCCCTCAGGCACCTGACAAGCTGTCAGCAAGACCCTTATCTGGGCAAAATTTCAAGGCCCCTTAGACTGAGCAGTGGAAAGAGCTGGCTATAAAGGAAAATCAAGACTCTACAGTCAATTGGAAGGGCTTTGTTAAGGCTCTTAGGAATGATTAATAACAACATGACTGAAGAATGAAGCCAACCCTGGTTTGGGATGAATTGGAGATCATGTCCCAAATTCACTTTAAACCAAGTCTGCTTAAAAAGAAAAAAACACACATACACATACTATCAGTAGTTTGGAAGGGAACTCTTCAAAAATGCAAAAATAGACTGGGTAACATTTGTGAAATGAAAAAAAAAATAGATCCTTTATAAATGTGGTGTAGTAAAACACGTATGGGGAAAGAGGAAAGAAAAATATATCTTGAAGCGTATGCATCTCAGACTCTGTGAAGTTGCACCCAAAGACTGTGAGAGATCTCTGGCTCCAGGAGGATATGGAAGGATCCTAGATTTAGACAGAGCTGAAAGAGGCTTTACAGAAATCTTGTCTGGTCTCCTCATATCACAGATGAGGAAACTGAGGCTCAGAGAAGTGAGATCTGTCCAAGGTCACATGCTAATTAGTGTCAGGGCTAGGGTTTGAGCCCACATCCTGACTCTGTTGAGTTTTCACAGGATGACAAGGTTGTCTAAAAAAGGGGGGGGGGTAGAACATGGAAAAAACAACAACACACTTTCAGCTTCTACTAGACAGCTAAGTGTTACAGCAGAGTGAACGCTGGCACTGGAATCAGAAAGACCTGAGTTCTAATGTGATCTCAGATACTTCCTAGCTGTGTGACTTTGGGCAAGTCATTTAACCATATTTGCCTCATTCTCCTCATCTATCAAAGGAGTGGGAGAAAGAAATGGCAAATCCCTCCAGTATCTTTGCCAAGAAAATCCCAAGAGGGGTCATGAAGAGTTGGATATGACTGAAAAATGACTCATCATTAATTATTAATTACATTAATTTAAAGAGCTTCAGCCTGTGACTCCAGGACCAGAGTTCAAATCCCTTCGCTGCCCCTTATAAATTCAATTAACTTCTCTCCATTTCACTTTCTTCATCTGTAAAGTGGGGTTAACAACAGAGCTGATTTATTTTGAGAATCAAATGAGATAATACACGTAAAGTGCTTTGCAAACCTTAGAAACACTAGCTTGATACCCGTTAGCTATTAGGAGAAGGTTGCACTGGATGACTTCTAAGGTCCCTTCTAGGGTCTAAGGATCAAAAGAGGTCTTTAATAAAAATAAAATAATAATAATAGATTTATTATCTAAACAATAGCAATAATAAAGCAGTCAGACTTTCTTTGGAACAAATACATAAACTAAAACTTTGACATTCTATTTTGGCGGAGGTGCCTTTTCAGGGCAATTTCTCCAGAATATTTAAATACTGATGAACTGCTTTTCCTTTCTGGGGAGCCTCAATGTAGGATAGGTAAATCGGAGTAGGTAGAGCAGTTAAGTCAGAGAAAGGGAAAGGTAGAATCAGGGTTATTTCAATATTGCATTACATTTTGTGGTATGGAATCGGCTCTCTGGAAGAAGTTTTTAAAATAATCACACCTGGAAATGTACTGTTTCTCTACTTGCTGCATTCTTCTCATGAGTTTTAAGCCTCTGATTGTGTAGTTAAATGCACTGCAGGGGCAGCGGTTACATTCAAAAGCACTGCAGGAGTGCTGGTTTCGAAGGCCATGTTGGTTCTGAACTCTCCCTAATTGCTAATGGAGATCAGTGTTCCAGCCTCACACATTCCTTTGAGCTCCCTGTCTGGCCAGTTCTGTCTTCTGCATTCAGTCGTAATCATACAATGTCTTAGATGGAAGAGACCTTGGAGATCTTCCAAGTCAAAGATTCTTAACCTGGGGGTCCATGGATCATCATGGATAGTTTGCAGGAACTCCATGAACTTGGGTGAGGGGGAGGAAAAGTACATCTTTAATTTTCTTTAACCTTTAAAATTTAGCATTTCCTCCAATTATGAATTTATGTAAAAAATAAAAGATATTATTCTAAGAGGGCTCCATAGCTTCACCAGACAAAGAAACTATCTCACACACACACACACACACACACACACACACACACACACACACACGTTAAGAAGCCCTGTTCTAGTTCAGCCCTTTCATTTTGCAGACTCCCAAACTGGATCCTCTTTTCATGCCATCTCTAGGTCTTGAATAGCCTCCAGCTACCCTGCCTTCTACTAAATACCCTCCTCTATGCCAGCCTTCTTAAGGAAGTCATACACGGCCCCACCCAACAGCCTGCCATCTCTTCCCAAGATCAGATTGAATTAAACCAAGAAACACTTGAAAACTCTCAAGTATTTTTCTTTGGCACTAATGTCTATGTGAATTTTCTATAAAAAAGAAATGGTATCAGTAGATATAATTAGGCTAATGTGAATTGCTGTGAAAGGGTAGGTTTTGCATCGTGGAGTCAAAAAGCATTTAGGTCAGTCACTACTATGCGTATAGTACTGTACTAAGCTCTAAAAATACAAAGAAAGGCAAAAATGGTCTCTGCCTTCTAGGAACATAGAACCTAATGGGAAAGACGATATGCAAACAACTATGTACAGACAAGATATATACAGCAAAAATTAGAGGTAAGTTCAAAGGGGAATTGAGAAATACTAGCATTAATCAGAACTGAGAAAGACTTCTTACAGAAGATGGAACTTTAGCTGAGAGCTAAAGAAAGCCAGGGAGGTAAAGCCAAGAATGGAGAGCATTATATAGGGGACAGCAAGTAGGGAGGAGTGTCTTGGGCAGTGATATTTACTCTAGTACGTTATCAGAGTTAGGCTCTCGGTTAAAATGTTTTCTTCATGTGTTTCACATGTCATTGACCTTTTACAATCACATCATCAGATCAACATATTTACCCAATTCTTATAAGAGGGGCATGTTTAGAACTCAAATGGCTTACCTACAAAGATGCCCTTCCCCTTTAGCCACTGATCCCTGAAGGAAGTTTAAAGAGAACCATGAGAAAAGAAGCGATAAAAATGTGAATAAATGAATATTATTTGCTCAAGTTTAAAGGCTGCTTTTCAAGTTAATTTCAAAGCCGGAATACACACAGTCCATCTTCCAGATAATCTCAATGTGTCTTTTTTTTAATAAGCAGATAAAACTGATGGGACTAGAATGAAGAAATACATCCATATCTCTAAATAACATACACACACAGACGCACAACAAACTGGTACCCAACTGGAGTATGTGGGAGGAGAACACAGTAGGTAGATGTTTATAAATTATACTTGGCCTGGTGCAAAACTTAAACTTGGAGCTACTTGATGATCTTAAAGAACATCTCATACCCCCTCACTCCATTTTGTATAATGACACTAGAAATTCCAGAGGTTGTATGTATCCAGAGAAAGCCCCTTTATAGTGTGTTTACCCTTACCAATATATACCATAGGTCTCATAAGCAGAACATCCATCCATCCATCCATCCACCTATTCATCTATTCTTACGTCCAAATCATGGCTAATGTTGAGATTAGCCATTTTCTAAGATGTAATATGATTCAGGATCTCCATGAGACATAAATGTATAAGGAGAGAGGGGAAAGGGAAGCAAATAAACATTTAATAAGAAAATACTACATTCCAAGCATTGTTCTAAGGACTTTTATAGAGATTACTTTATCTGGTTCTCCTAACAACCTTGGGAAGTGGGTGGTATCATGATCCCCATTTTCAATTGAAGAAACTGAGGCAAACAGAATTTGAGTGACTTGCCCAGGTTCACAGTAATAATTGTCTAAGGCCAAATATGAACTTAATCTTTCCAGATTCCAGGTCCAGTACTGTATTCACTACACCTCCTAGCTGCCTGGAGTACTAATGGATGTTTCATCAATAAGAAATGCCCCTGGTCAGATTAAAGAAGCAATTTCCCCCATGTTATCTTACCCTTCATCTCCCCATTCCTTATACCCACCCCTAATTCTCTCATACTATAGACAAAACTATTTCTTGTCCTTCAAGCTATATCTTACCATTCCTGACCCAATTTCCCTGTTCTATATTAAAGAGAGGTCTAAATTATCTTCCCCTAATGCTCCGCTTTCTAGACTTAGTGAGTAGATCTTTTCCACATCAAATTTTGGTCCTCAGACATTTGTGCTGATTAATTTCAAGGATTAACAGGCTAATCCAGACATTAGTCAATTCCAATTTTTGTCTGTAACATAGATTGTACGTACAGAATCATTCCACTTTTAGGAACGCTCTTTTCTCTCAGTCAAGGAAATGCTTCTAAGTAATCTAGGCATGAGGCTTCATAAATTTAAGATTAAAGTCATTTGAAGTAGAATGTATTTCCATTATATGCCTATATGTACATGCTAATGATAGGATAGGATACCTGTGCAGCATTTCCATGTATAGTCAGAAATCTGAGCACTGTATGGTTGCCTAGAGAGATCTTTTTGACAAAGAAAAATGTGGCAACAGACATTGTTCTCACTTTGGTTTTTCACTTCCAATATTTTCTCACATGGGTAATTCTATACCAAATTTACAGTTCCATCTAAACTTGGCCTTGGTGCTCAGTGGCATAAAAATATACTTAAAAGAGGGAAAGAGCTGGCAAGAAACAAAGCCCTTACTATCTCTTCACTCACTTGCACGCTCCACTCTTGCATAACAATGGTAACCCTAAAGCAGGATGGTCCTTTTTAACAGTGAACCTTTTCCAGAAAGAGTTAGCTTCATCCCCTTAGGTCCTTTATCATTTATGTGTCATTTATCTAAAAGTGAAACTCTGGAGGAGGAGTTCTGGTATATAATTAGAAATCCATATCACTGCATTGATCAATATAACTTGATTGGTCAATTTTTTTATCTACCTGCCTATTTAGATATAGATATATACATATACACACATACATGTGTGAATATATGTATATGTGTGTATTATAGAGAAATGGATAGATTTAGATAGATAGTAGGGTGTTTTTTTAATGTTAGACTTTACCCTAGGTGAATATGTAAGCTTAAACAGTTTTGCTGGTGTAGACATAGTTTAGTCATTCAAACCACATATGGGCAACAGGGAGTCTAAATCAGTGAAGTCTAAATGTGTTTAAGGAAACAAGAGAGAAAGTATTACAGAAAGAGGATGAGGATGATGACAAGCATGTGTCAGAGGCAAGATGTAAACTCAAAAGCTCCTAATTCCAGGTCCAGTGCTCTATCCACTACAACCCTAAGGTTCTTTCTGGCTCCAAATCCACTACCTTGTACCGTTATCTATCATTCTTACAGCTTTTAATCACAGTTTTTCTTCCCCGGATGACTTTTTCCAATATTTCACATCCTTCTGAAGAGCTCAGTCTCTCTATCATTGCCGTCCTTACATCCCACCCCTGTACTGCCAACAGCAAAGCAGTGCCATATGCCCATTTGTCTAGCAGCTTGACATTATTAAGCATCTAACCAATCCTATAGTAGCACACTCCTAACTCTGGATCTAGGATTGTCTTTAAAACAAACCAAATAGACCCGGAAGACCATCTTTGACATATTTTAATTTACAGTGTAATCAGCAATCAAATTTGAGGAGCTGACATTTCCTCTATTTGTGCAATTGGCCTTAAGAAAAGAGAATCAGACTCTTTTATCTACTCAATATCTTACCAATAAACATCCATTTTAATACTCAAAAGAGTATTAGATTTGGAATCCAAAGAAGTTTTTGAATCCTACCTGTGCAACCTTGCACAGGTTAAACTTTCTTGGCCTCCTCATTTATAAAATGAAAGGGTAAAACTAGGTCACCTATAAGGTTCCTTCCATTTCTAAATCTGTGATTTTATTATTCTTTCTTCTTTTAGTTGTGAAGAGTAGTGTGAAAGTAGTAATCTACTCCTCCTTATCATTTGCAGAACACTAAAATGGTCCAATGTCCAAGAGAGCTGAATGCAGTATTTCCCAAACTAATACGGCAACAGAGTATTTTTAAACTAGCCACAAAATCAGTGAATGTTAGTATGGAAGGACCATGGATGTTGTGATGCTTTCCTGGATAAAGGGAAAATTTTGGAGTAAAACAAAGGACAATAAACCTATTTTGTAAAGTTCTGATTTTTAATATGTTGAAATATAGATGCATAGCACTCTTGTCTTCTATATAAATATAAAACCAACACTTATGATAGCTATTTCATATTATTATGAGGGTAATATCATTTTTAAGACAAAACCATTATTTTTCATAAAATGACTCAGGACACAAGTGTTATATCAAACACAGTTTGGGAGATGATGGCTTATGGCACAAGGAGGAGGAAAAGCTAAAAGCAACATGTCAAAAATTTGTGGTGTGTGATTATGTTAAAAACTAAAAGAATGGTAAGATAAATAAAAGTGAGAGGATGCTTCTGGGATCCTGAGCCACTTTCAGAAAGCTCTATGAAGTTCTTTTTTTGTGCTCAATGAAATAATTATTTTAAAGTGAGATGTCATAGAAGTTTCAGATTGATCAATTTCATTACAGACTGTAAGACCAGTTTAGTTATCCTGACATCCCCATGCCCCACGGTGACATGTATAGTACCTTCCACATAAAAACTGTGGCCGTATATGGCCCTTTTACTGTAAAGAGTCTTGGTTCTTTAATAAATAAATAAATTTAATAAAATAAGTCCCCAGCTTCTGGCATCACCATGAAGTTCCTCCACTTCCCTTCATTGTTGTTCACGGGTTTTTGTTTATTTGAGGACTTTTTCTTTGATCGTGATCCCAAAACAGTAATTCTTTTCTTTTTAATCATGATTCTAGGACCAAGAAAGTCTTCTACAAGAGATAAAACTAAAAAAAAATCATCAGAGTAAACCATGAAATGTCTGATATGCAATTGACCACAGAAAAAGTTAGTGTGGACAGCACAAGCCATGAAAAAACCATGGTTTGTGAAACACTTGGAAGTTTTATTGAAGAAAAGAAAAAAAAATCTCTATTTCACTAATCATTTAGTTTGTTAAGCATCTCCATGCAAATGTTGGTCAACCATGCTGTGTGAGAACACTAGAAAAAATGTGGGCTTTAACTTTTTGTGTCAGCTAAGTCAATCTTCAAGGAAATAAGAAAAAAATACCTTCAAAAATTCTATCAATTCAACAAGTAAAACTGAGAATAAACAGTATGAAAATCAGGGCACCCCTGCTTGTCATTAACCTGCCTTGAGATTTACTTAGGATGTCATTTAAACCTGGCAGTGACTTTACCTCATTTTCAAAGACACAAACATGCCGAAAGAACAAAATTCCTCTGAAATGAACTTAGAAGGAATCAAATACTGCTCTTCCCTCCTTAATAGCTCTTCCCTACCTACTAGGCTGTGAATGAACATTCCTATCATACTTGTATATGCCATCTTGTGGAAATAAGAACACAGCTGAGAGATGAAAACTTCCTGCAATCCAGAGAGTATGGTACAGTGGAAAACACCTTGGTTTTAGTCCCAAGACCTGAATTCAAATCCAGTTTATGATGTGTGATCTAATGGAAATCATTTTATTCACCTCTCTGGGCCTCATATTTTGATGGAATGAGATTGTAGACTAGACGGCTTCTGAGGTCCTTTCTAGAATCTTACTAGTTCAATCTGTTCATCTTGTTATATCATTGGAGTCTAATTTCTCATGAAGGGACTAAGTATCACACATATGGTCAGCCTTAGTAGTATTAAAAATTGTTTTTGTTTCCTTTTTACTGAATTGTTCCTTTTTTTCCAAAGAGAAGGCAGGGAAGGGCATCTGAAAATGATTATGATATCAAAACTAGAAGTACCAATAAACTGTTCTTTTTAAAAGGTCTCTAAAAGAAATGGTTCCTGAAATAATACAATATAAACCACTGGATCAAGAATTTCTTTTCCTATTTGTGTTTCATCTTCTTTTGCCTAAAATGGACCAGAAGATCCTTGTTTCAAGATGTTTGGGTGGTCCACCCCTAGTTCTGGTGCTAGGTAAACATCATGAAAGCCTAGAAAAAAAAATCACTGTGTTGGCCTCTCTTCTGTTAGTATTTCTATCTTTGGTTTCTACTGTGAAGCAGAAAATGTCAGCCCAGGTGGGAGCCTATTACTATGCCGGGAAGGAAGTAATCCGTTGCTCATAATTTGAGCTGTACATATGACAGTGATGAGTTTTCTTTGGGTCCTGCTTGCCAGCCAAGTGCAGTCACCAAATTTTCCGACAGGAGAGCCAGACACCAGAGACCAATAGACAAAAAAAATCACAGTATTCATGTGGGGAAGACAAAAAAAAATAAACTAAAATTAGGTTTTGTAGAATTTGGCAAGTCTGATCAATTTACCCTAAGTAAGTGTCTCCTTAGATCTTATGGCACAGCCAGACTTCATTCTCTGACAGGTATGTGTAACTTCAGATGAAAACAAAGGGAGGTGCTTCCTTCTCATAAGAGAATCTAAACCCACACAGCTGATATATGTATGTACACACACACACACACACACACACACACACACAATTTTATTTTAGAGTAGTACATGTGGTTGAAAGCATTTTATCTGATCATAGATTTAAAACCGGAAGGGACCTCAAAGGTCATCTAATCCAAACCCCTCATTATGCTGGTGAAGAAATATTTAGATAGGTTAAATTACTTGATCAAGTAATTGATACAGTCGGTGTCAGAATCAACTGAAGGTCAAACCCAGATCCTCAAACATAATCAGAGTTCTGATCTTGCAAGAGGCAAGCTAGGTGGTACAGTGGATAAAAGAACTACTAATTGTGTGACCCTGGGCAAATCACTTAATTGCTATCTGCCTCAGTTTCCTCAATTATAAAATGGGGAACATAATAGCACCTACCTCTGGGGGTTGCAGTGTGGATCAAATGAGACAATATTGGTAAAGAGCTTAGCACAGTGCGTAAGCACTTAGTAGGCACTTCATAAATACTTGTATCCCATCTTCCTTGCACCACTGATTTTATATAGCATAAGGAAGCCTATTTTCTGCAATAATAACAACACTTCACATTTATATAGCAGTTTTTCATTTACAAGATGTCACACTCTGAGGTAGGCAGTGAAAATACTATTCTTGCTTTACAGATAAGGAAATGGAGACTCTCAATGTAGATCTATTGTAGTCACAAAACAAGGATCATTTTTCAGAATAGACCATAATTTTCACAATATGGCATGATTGCACAAGACTGGCCTTGGAGTTCATTAGGAATCCATGCTTCTGAAACAATATTGATTTTGTTATCATAGACGAGTCATCTTAATTTCTGCAATGTGGTGGACAGGGCATGAGACTTGGTTGTCAGGAAGACCTGAGTTCAAATCTCACCTCCAGAATTGACTAATTTGTGATTGTAAACAAGTCACTTAATCTCTCTGTTCTTCCATTCTTTAATCTGTAAAATGGAGAGGTTGGACTCACTGGTCTTCAGAGGGCTGTTGCAGTTCTAAATTACAAACCTATGATTTTTTCTAAGGCAAGTTATAGATCTTCATTGGTGGTGGGATGTTTCTGCCCAATAAGCTCCATCCTGAGAGTTCTCTATACCCATGAAATCAAAGAAAACAAGAAAAACAAAAAGAAACAACCCAAAATATGGTCTCGGAGTATAAGGCAGTTGATGCTCAAAATCTCCTTTATTTTATAGATTAGAGAATGAAGGTATAGAGAGATTAAATGGCTTGTCTAGGGAGACGAGATTAAATGACTAGTCACAAGCTAACAAGTGTTCGAGTGCTAGGTTCTGAATACACCGCTTTGCTCCAGAAACAAGCTCAAAGTAGAAATGTCTCAGTACTAATCCCTTTGACTTCTTTTGCCATAACAGATTATCTGTCCCCCTACCCTCACCCTTTGGGCCTTTGTTCTTGTTCAACAATTTCAGTCATATCTGACTCTTCAAGACCCCATCTGGGGTTTTCTTAACAAAGATTCTGAAGTGTTTTGCCATTTCCTTCTCTAGCTTATTTTACAGATGAGAAAACTCAGGCAAGCAGCGTTAAGTGATTTGCATAGGGTTCCACAAGTAGTAAGTGTCTGAGACCAGATTTGAACTCAGGAAGAACAGTGGTATTTTATCCACTGCCCCATCTGGCTGCCTTTGACTTACATTGGAACAAAGGCTGTATTTTTGGAAACTGTATTCTTTAGTATGCTTGATACCTCCACAAAAGTTAAAGAAAAAAAGTGACAAATCTATGCTAAAAAACCTTCAATTATATATACCCTTGAAGATCTACTCTATGAAACTCAAGTCTCTTCCTTAGCATCATTGGAACTTTCTAGAAGTTACATACATATTTCCATTTTGTATATCTAATGAATTGAGTCCTACTTGAAGCTAGAAGAGCTGCACTGGAGTTACCTCTCTTGTGTTTTACTTCATGGGAATAAACCCCATCTCTGAGGTTCAATTTTCTCATCTGTACAGTGGGAAGAATGCCTTACCTCTGTAACTCACAGTCTCAGTCTTGCTATGAGGACCCAGCTAGGCTACATGAGACAGTTGCTTTGTTGAACACTGAAGTAACAGATTATCTGGGCAGAGTCAGTGGAAAGAGCTCTTGTTCCTATGGAATCCTGAGCTGCATTCTGGGTAACTTATCCTAACTTTCTGAGCATTCTAAAAATAAATGCAAATGGCTTCATTAGAGCTAATGTGGCAGCCAAAAAGCTAATATTAATAACACAGAAGATCAATAAAATGCCTCACAAAAAAAGAAAAAACAATGGATAAACTTGGTTCTAGAAATAGCAGAATTTGTGAAGGGAGGGAGAGAGGAGAACGAAAGGAGAAAGAAGGAAGGAGGACATGGACTGGGGGACAAATGCCACTCCAGGAAGACTCAGGGAGCTGACTACATACATTAAACAATGACACACATTTTAGGTTCTGTCCATTGACTGAACAGCTCAATCAATTTTTGCCATTCCCTGTAAGTCTAAGGCAACCACTCGTAACTCAATAAAACCATCTACTGCCAGTTCAAATATAGGTCAGATGGCTATTACAGACTATCCTTGTCTACTATTCTATCTCCTCTTCAGTTCTGTTTCTAGGCTCTATAACTAAATGAATTTTTTTTTTTTAAAAACATCCATATAAGCAAATCTGTGAGTAGGATTTTTTTTCTTAACAAAGTACCAGTACCACAAACCACACCTGGGATAAGTGGTATGAATCCTATCTTCAGCTGAGTGAGGGAAAGAGAGCAAGGCAAACAGGTAAAATTGGACATCACTCTTTAGGGGAATAAAAGAGATCTCAGGGCAGTGGCACAAGGTCACTGACCCCTAGGAAGGGTTGGAAGATTACTCTTTGCCTACCCTTTTAGAAGCTTCTTATCTTAAATAATTTCCTTGATAACTAGATGCTAAATTCTATTTCTATGTTACTGGAGGACAGCAAGTACCCTCTAAATTAAACATTCTGCGGCAATGTCCCTTTCACCATACTTTAGTTCCAACTAAGGAATATCCTCAACAACAAGATATAGTAGGAAGGGTTTGAAAGAAATGACCTAGCTTAGTTACCTAGCTCCCTACTAAATCATCAATCTATGAAAGCCAAGAATAGATGACCCAGCTAGTCAACTAGAGTATATTATTAGTCTTAAGGACTTGTTAACCTCCTTATTACCATGATTTTTCTTTGGGGCCTTCTGAGCTCTAAGGGGTCAGGAAGTTGGGTTTGGGGGGATAGAAAGGGGGCGTTTTCAGAGAATAAAAAGAACAGGCTTATAGTTGTTCTAAGAAGCATTTGCTGATGGCATCCAGATCCAGTTACTCAGAAACTTTTTTGTGCCCTTTCATTTAAATATGCAAGTTTAATAAACATTATTCACCAATAAAGAAAGAAATCGAATAAACAGGATAAAGAGTACTCTTGTTGCCTAGTTCCAGGCAACATTCCTTAGCATCTGTTCTCTGGTGTTTGGGCTTCCAGAAGCCTCACATAAAAATGCTTCCACTCCTACTGAACAATTCATACAAAGTTCCAGAGGATTTCTCCTTATCATCAGTCTAATATTTGGCTTCAAATATTTTCATAAACACCACTTTGTGTGAATCTCCCTTTGCTTATATTCAATAGATCTTGTTCTTTACAAAAAGTCAGCCTAAGAAAGGCTGGAGGTGGTGATGCAATACCTGTCTAAGAATAATTGAAGGGCTCTAATACAGGGTCCAGATACAGGGGTAGGGAACCTGAAGCCTCTCAAGGTCACATGTGGCCCTCTAGATCCTCAAGTTGGACTCAATCCAAATTTTACAGAACAAATCCTCTTAATAAAAGGATTTGTTCTGCAAAACTTGGACTCAAACAAAAGACCACACCTGAGGACCTAGAAGACCACACATCAGGTTACCCACCCCTGGATATGACTGGAGAAACTAACTGCTCATTTTCTTTTTGCCACTGAGATCAAAACAAGATGAAATTGCCTTGAATGACTGCATGAAGAATTTGGGATGGACCTAACATTAAAATCTTCTGATTTGAAATGTTATCAAACATGGGAATAAATTACCTAAGGAAAGGCTAATGATTCTCTACCTTGGAAATCTTTATGAAAAGACCAATTCTATCTGGAAGGATTTGGTAAGTTCTTCCTAAAATCTGGGAAAAGACTGGTCTTTAAAAATTCTACTTCCCTCTTGATGGGCTGCTGTCCCCAAGGACATCAATCATTAACATGACTAATTCTATTATGTTAAATTTAGGAGAGAAGGTGAAGAAGCCAAATTTCAGCAAAGGGTAAATGGCTTGCAAACATGCTTCAGGCAAGCCAAATAGGAACAAAAAAAAAGAAAAAACCAGGGCAAAGGGAAGATAATTTCTTTTTTTCTTTTTATTTATTTTTAGTTTTCAACATTCACTTTTATAAGATTTTGAGTTTTTCTCCTTCTGATATAGGCTACAATCATATTAAACATATTGGAAGATGATTTATGTATTTATTTTTTGGAGGTGGGAAGGCAAGGTAATTGGTGTTAAGCGACTTGCAAGGTCACATAGCTAGTATGTATCAAGTATCTGAGGTCACATTTGCACTCAGCTCCTCCTCACTCCAGGGTTGGTGCTCTATTTACTGAGCCACCTCTCTGCCCTAGGGAAGATGATTTCTAAGAAGCCCAGGAGAAAAGGCATGGGAGGATTCTGCAAAGGTAGGGTAGAGTAGCTAAAGTCTTGTAAAGAAATCATTGGGAGCTGGATAGAAAAGTATTTAGGGAAATGAGAAGCTTCAGTTAAGAAGAGATCTGGAGCATGATGAATAGAAAAAAAACCACTGAAAAACTTCTATGAACTGATACAAAGTGAAGTCAGCACAGTCAATTAATAATAGACATGACTGAACCTGTAGATGGGAAGAACTACAACAACAAGCCAATGGAAAGTCAACGTCACAAAATGTCAAATTTGTAAAAAATGAAGAGATATAAGAACCCCACTCCCACCCCCACATATGCACATTCCTTTGCGAAGGCCACAGCTTCCTAAACATTGAATAAGGCACATATTTTCAGGTTTGTTTGTTTTTTTTTTCCAATTTATTGATTGGTTTTGCTGATGGGGAGGGCTAGGACTAAAATAGGTGATGAAAAAACAAACTTTTTTTTTTCTAAGAAGAGGTTAGGGACCTAGGGGGTCCATCAAAGGGGTTCATATCTGGAGAGAAAACCAATATTAGGTTCTAAGACCTGACAGTTCCATTAGACCCAGAAACAGTGCCAGCTCCAGTCTGCCTAGGGTAGGGTTATGAGTAATTTATTTATTTATTTGTTAGCAGTCACTCTTTTAGGGTCCTAGAGTAGGTGAGATAGAGGAAAAGGAACTAGGACTATTCTTGAAAACTGCCTCAGCAAAGAATCTCTGACTAGGTGTTTATTTAGTAAGGTAAGATATTTTTATTTTTCATATGTATTTTTATGTCTTAAAGGATTTTTTGTCCCCATTTAGCTCCTTAGTAAAGGTCCTTATTTAAAAAAACTCATCTAAAAGGAACAGAAACTTGTAAGCAGAAAAAATATTGGGCTGGGAGAGAGGATACCAAATTCTTGTAACCTTAATTTTGCCCACCATGTTATCTGTATTACCTTGTACAACTCATTTGAACACTCTGGGCCTCAGTTTCTATCTTCTGTAAAAATAGTAGGGTGGGGTGGGAAGGGAAGTAGAGTAATGACTGAATTAGATGATCTCTGACTCTCTGAAAATAACCTCCTCTCTAGCAGTTTTCTCACTCTGGAGAAGCCTCAGCCCCTGCCATTCCTTCCTCTGATTGGTGATGTCCTTCCTGGTACCATCATTTCATGGTTATCCATGGTACCAAGGCTATCCATGCTCTCTCTCATATCTGTTCCCAACCCTGTAGTTTTCTACCTTGCTACTGTGTGAAAACATCCCTACCTTACCTCTAGCTCCCTTTTAGGTGTTGTCTAACCCCTTTAGGACTTAAGCTCTTTGAGAATAGAGTGTTCCTTTTACTTGTATATGAGTTCCCATACCTGGTACAGAGTAGGTGCTTAATAAATGTTCTCCTCCTTTCCTCTCCCAATATACACACACACACACACACACACCTCCTCCTTCAGGGCTACACTAGATTACTTCCAAGTTTCCTTCCAATTTTAAATTAATGTACCTCCCAAAAAAGGAGTGTGGTCTGTGTGATTTTATTTTTTTCCTCCATTCAGAAATGGACAAGCTGACACGTGGTCTCTTGTAAAGTGAAGGCT
The DNA here is from genome assembly GCA_028658325.1 of Potorous gilbertii. Taxonomy (NCBI): domain Eukaryota; kingdom Metazoa; phylum Chordata; class Mammalia; order Diprotodontia; family Potoroidae; genus Potorous; species Potorous gilbertii. The sequence goes on along the minus strand of CM053772.1, from coordinate 167,409,260 downwards.
TATGTACCAGAAAAGGCAGCTATAAGAAAGAATGGGTTATTTCTGCTTTCACTAATTGCTCATTGATTGGATCAAAAAACTTTCTGCATGTAGGCACTGGCCATTGAGCTCTAAGAATGCCACGTGCGTACAAGCAAACACACACACACACACACACACACACACACACACACACACACACACACACACACACACTTTCTCTCCCAAAACAGAAGCATGGATTTTCTGTGGCAGCAAACATCCTATCAAGAATGAGAACTGTCATGACAGTGGTAGCCATTGTTACAGGGAGATGCTTACTGTTCTAATAAATCAGCAGCAGCTTTTCTATAGCTGAGTGCTCTTTCTTGTTCTCCAGCCTCAAACCCACTGCACAGGAAGAATAATGAATATTTCTATCATCCACATATGTTTCTAGTTTCCCACACAAGTTGACTAGACCTGCATCCTTAGAGGTGTGTGTGTGGGGTGGGGGAGAGAGAGACTCCTCCATCAGTCACCTTCTGTCTCTCATCTGTAGGAGTTAGATAGATAACATGCCAATAAGTAAATCAAAAAGGATCAAGAAAGATGAATCGAGGTAAGGGAACAACTTCTAAGAAGCCATAGAGATCTCTAGGAGACCTATGGCATGGAACCTATGGCAGTGAAGAATGGTTAAAGCCTTGGAATCTTTGAGGGTTAGTTAGAAAAGGGGACTTCTTCATTCAGGGTTCCAGAGATAAGAGTAAGGGAGGCTTCAGTCAAGAAGTAAGGGACCCTGGAAAACATCAAGAGTTTATACCTTGAAAAGCCTAACCATTTTAAGTAGCGAAATTTGATTCAATATTTCAAGCAAACTGTAAAGAATGCAATCATAGATTTAGACTCAGCAGGACCTTAGAGGTCATCTAATTCAATACTCTGAAGAAACTGAGACTTAGGGAAGGCAAACAACTTGCTCAAAGGCATTGATAGAGTAAGCACCAGAGCCACTATTTGAATCTGAATCTTCTGGCTCCCAAACTGGCTCTCTTTCTACTGCGCCACACTACCTCACATGTTTTTGATGGCATCAAAGATCAATACTATTAATAATCAGCAAACTGGAATACTCTGCCTATATTGGCAATTTTTTATTTCAATTGAATAGATTATCCTTTCATCGCTAAGGGCTCTTAGCATATTGAGAAATCCTTTAAAAAACTCCCAGTAATTAACTTTGAACACCAAAGGGTAAGTAAAACACGTGCACAAAAATCAATCTGCAAACCATTCACTAAGCTCCTACTACGTTCCAAGCACAGGGTCATGCACAAGGGATACAAAGCAGAAATTAAATAATCCTTTCCCCCAAGCAGATAAAATTATATTAGATGAAACAGCATGAAACAGAGGAAACCGCATACACATATAAGCGTATGCAAAATATAGAACCAACATATATATAGGTGCAAAGTATATAACCAAATATATAACCAATACATAACCAAAATAAAACCACATTTAAAATTAGAAGCACGAGAATTTCAAGAAAGGCTTCTTATAGAAAGTGATGCTAAAGTTGACCTTTGAAAGAATGGAGGGATTCTAAGTGGCAGAGGTAAAGACAGAATGCATTCCAGGAATGCAAATGCAGAGTGTAGAGATGACTGGGACACAGAGGATGGGCATTTACTATTACGGCTATGTAAAGATCAGTTCCCAATATGTAAGCCCATTCCAAAATCTGCCATTGCAATGATATATCTCAAGGCTGCAGGATAGCAGCAGACTGGAAAGGAGAAAAGCCAGCAGCAGCAGCCACACTCACAGGTGAGACTTCCACTGGTCCAGATTTTCCATTATCAGATGCTTGTATTCCTCCAAGTGCACTGGAAAATCCCACCCACTCTTCCTACTTCAATGTGGTACCATAATCTATTAATGTTGCCCATAATCTAGCCCTAGGATATCTCCCTCCATTCACTTTTTCTCCTGGCATCATTAGCAAGCATGTGTCCTCTTGACCCTTCCATTCAGTTCTTTCCTTCTTGCATTCCTTGACCTTTGTTTTAAAAGCTCCCTTCATACTGTTTCTTTGTCTTCTCTTGGTGTTTAAAACTCCTCTCCTTTTAGCGTCATCCACAAACCTAATGTGTGGTTTATACCCTTTCATTAATGAACTTATTAAATAAGACCAGGATGCGTAGAGATCCCTTCCCTCTTTTAAACTCAATACTGTACAATGCCATTTATCACGACTCTTTCAGTTCTTCAGGCAGTTTTCAATCAATTTGACATATTCAAGTCAATCTGAATTAATTTTCCAAGCAAGATTTCATGAGACATTTTATCAAATGCTTGAGTTAATGTCTAGATATATTAGAAAGAATAACAGTAGCTAGGATGCTTTTCTTTGTCCACTTGCTTTCTAACGTGAGAAAAAAATCAATTAAGTTGGTCTGACACGATTAGCTTTATAAATCTATGCTGTTTGCAGCTCGTGTTTCTATTATTCTCTAGATGTTCATCTGTTTTCCCTCTTAATAAATGCTTCCTTATGTTACTGGGGACTAAAAGTAAGAGAAACCATGTTTTAGTTTTAGTAACATGCTTTTTATTTAAATGCTTATGGCAGTGAGATATGCAAACTTAGAGACATCCCTGCTCCAGATGTTCACATAAGCTACTTGTGCCGGACCTGTGGTAGAGCCTTCCAAGCTCGTATCTGCCTGATCAGCCACAGTAAGACGCACTGTCCCTTGACTCTACCCTAATGATATCCTTTTAGTCTTCTTTGAGACAACAATCAAGACAGTCTACTTTTCAGTAGATAATCCTAGTCTATGGATTATCCAGACTCTTTTAACTCCTGTATCTCCTATTTGTATGTTAGCTCATTATACGTGTTAACAACTTCTGGTGATGGGCACAAGTCAGGAAAAAAATTTTTTTAAAACTTAAAAGTTGGGAAAATTAGCTTGAGACAATGGGTTAAGATGAGGTTTGGGGGAATCGTTTCTTGGTTTCTATTCTCTGTGATATAATAAGAGAATCAAAAAATCTCCAAGTTGAAAGAAACCTCAGAGGTCATCTAATCTAAACCTCATCTGACCAAGAATCCCTTCTACAACATGCAAAACAAATGGTTATTCAACTATTATTAGTGCTCCACTGAGACAAAACTTACTTCTTATCTCCCAAGCAGTCCATTCCACCACTGGGATAACTATAACATTTTTGTTTTCATTTCACTGTTACATGTTTATTAAAAAATATGTTTATGATCCTGGAGTCAGGAGGACTTGAGTTCAAATCTACTCTCAGACACTTACTAGCTATGTGACCCTAGGCAAGTCACTTAACCCCAATTGTCTATTCCCCAAAATGCATATATACAAATATATATGTTTAACAGTTCATTATTTTATTCTTCAAGTGACATGCACATTTTTATTAATGCATCCCTCCTATTAACCTTTGTTACTGAGAAAAAAATAAATAGCAAAAATAAAACAAACATCTCAAAAATATGTCACTCAGTGCAGAACTATGTGGTAAAGACAAATTCCCCTATTAGCCAAATCCAAAAATATCCATCTCTTTTTGTATTTTAAGTTCATCAGCTCTCTACCAGGTGGTAAGCAGCAAGTTTTATCTTTGTTCTTTTGGACTTGGGTCTTATCGTTGAATTAATCAGTTTTAAAGTTTTTCAAAGTCGTCTGACAGCTCTAATGTTCAGGAAATTGTTTCTTTATACTAAGCTTAAAGCTGCCTCTCTGAAACTTCCACCCATTTCTCCTACCACTGCCCTTTAAGTTCCTTTTCCACATGATATCCTCTCAAATACTTGAAAAAGATAAAAATCCCTAACATTTATATAGTACTTTGAAGTTGCAAACATACATTTAAAAACTTTTCATACTCATAAAAACTCTTTTGAGGTTGATACTACAGTTCCCATTTTACAAAAAAAAAGAGAAAGTGAGTCTCAAAGAGGTTATATGACTTGCCTTTTATCACATGTGGTTAGTAAATGTAGGCGGTAAGATTCAGATGTAGGTCTTTCTGATTTCAGGTCCATCATGCTGCCTGGCTGCCCTGTTACCACGATCGAGAGCATTCAGAGTTGGCCATGTTCTTTGCCCTGTTCTTTTATGAGTATGTACCTTTTGCTATTCTCTATGACTCCCAAAAGTAAGTTTCCACAGTTCAGCAAATTCATTATTAATTCCACGAATGCCCAAAATGTCATCCAAGTCTACTAAGCCACGCCCAATCATTTGTTTCTTTAAAAGGCAGCTTGGAGGGAGACACCATGACTTTCTTATTGTCTGACTGCCCCTACTCTCTTTAAAAGGCAAAGTTAAAAAGTAATTCAAGAGCTGGATCCTTTTACTATAGGTATCTCAAGTCACCGGTCCCACTCATTAAGCTTATGTCCTCAGCATGTAATGGAAGGCTCCCTTTATCTCTGGGCTGGCTTCCTTTTTGTTCTTAACATTCTATGACTTGAGTTCATATCCTACCTCTGACACTTACTAACTATGTAATCTTGGCCAAGTCATTGACATTTTCTTAGCCTCAGTTTCTTTATGTGAAAAATAAAGATAACCGTAGTACCTGCCTCAGGATTATTATGAACATTAAATTAGATAATTTATGGAAAGCTTAGAAAGTGATAGAAATATTAGCCATTAAGAATATTTAAAAAGGGATCAAGAAACGCAAAGTTGTAGCACCTACTCCATGGGGTTGTCATCAAGATAAAATAAAACTACACAGAACTCTACATAAGTGACAGCTATCACTATCATCCCACCGTCCCAGATATTAATTACACCAAAGATAGTCTCAACTATGAGACATCTTACATCCTTGTTTGGACTACGCTCTATGCAAACCCATATTAAGATTTCAGGCCGGGAATGCTCAGCTATTTTTATTCATTCCTCACCCCAACAGTATCTGAATATCTGCATGCCTCTCCAATTCTATGGCAGGCTCAATTACTGTGGTAATTTTCAACCCAGAGCTTATTTTAAGACAGTATTGTACTGGGGCATTCTCAAAGCAAAGAAACATTTAGAATAGCCCAAATGAGAAAAAGTAAAGTCATAAACTGAAGGAGAAAAAGGCTTCATTACTCTATTAGTCACGATAACACTATTTATAAACATTACAGCTATCTCTCACTTCAATTACATGTTTCTGAAAGAGACGCAAGGCAGGCACCCAGAATTATTACCAAAATGCTATTTTTTTTACATTTGTCTAGCAATTGTGTGCATTTTTCATCAAAAAAGGCATTAAGTAAGTTGGCCAATTTATTATACTGAGTAGATTAAAGACACAAATCCATCGCCCTAGGTCTTTTGCACAAATACAGAGTTTAAACCAAAGATTTTTTTTCAGCCAACAGATAAAATGTTATTGGTTTCTAATTTTTGTCTCCTCTATTTGAAATTTACTCACTATTCATACTCTTTTCATTTAAAGGTGAGTTGAATATTTCTATGGTTGGTCGTAAATTAACAAGAGAGTTGGGCTGGATGGTCTTTTATGGAGCTTTCTGGGTCAAAAATCCCTCCTTAGTGAATGAGGATGGGGAGGTCTACTGTTAGTTCTTGAGTTTTCTTTCATTTTCAGGGCTTGTCTCTCCTTCCCAACCCTCCTCTTTTTTTTCCTCCTGTGTTCAAATCTTCACCTCATTTTTCAAGTCACAGACCCTCTTTCATTAGGACACTAATCCCTTTCACTGTTAATTCCAGGAGATCCTTTTCCAAGAAAACTTGCATTTTAAAACTCTTGACTCTAATTTTCATCTCTGATCATTTAAGGTTGGATTCCCCAAGAGAGGAGCTTTCTTTCCCAGGGTCTAGGAGATGAAGGAAAAGCAGCCCAGGCTTCCTTAGACAACCTGGCATAGTTATTGGGTGGCTATAATCTTGCCTCTTACTACCCACTCCCATACTTTGATGAACCAATATTATTCTTATGAAATAATTTGTAAGTTACAGCATTTGTAAATTACAGAACAACTCAGAAGGCAAGAGAAAAAACAAACAAACCCCAAAACAAAGCAAGGTCCCTGCCCTGAAGGGTTATCATACAAATAGATCTAACACACAAGGGGAGAAATCTAGGAAGGAGCTCATCTTGGAGCAAAAAGGAACAAGAGATGGGCTTTAACATGTCAGTTCAGGAATATGCTGCCAAATATTTAACAACCCACTCTTAGGAAGCCGGGAAGAGGAGAGATGAATGTCCACATGATGTGGTTTGAAATTTAATCTGCATTATTCATATTTTCTTCCATCACTTTCTTAAATCTTCTAGACAACAAAACAATCAAGTCTTGATTAGTAGAGTTTGCCAGTTTCTGAGGTGTAAATGCTCACACTAAAAATTTAACAATCATCCTGCCCTGATCAATCAGAAGGACTAATCTTCTGATGTTGAATAGCATCTGTCACTAGACACGCTTCCCTCCTTTTGGACTCCATCCTCCCCTGGGCCTCCTCACTTATATATGCTTCCTTCTTCAATGCTTACTACTGACATCACTGTGGTTCTCTACTTCCTTGAATGTGGTGGAAAAGGAAGTAGTCCTGGATTTCAGACAAGAAGATCAGGGTTTAATTTTGATGTCTGCTACCTCCTCCTTCAGTGACCTTAAGTCAATTATTTAAGCTCTCTAGGCTTCAATTTCCTCATCTAGAAAATGAATGTATCAGACTACATGACTTCTATGATGCCCTCTCTCCTCTAACTCTATGATCCTATCATTCTAAGGTACAATTTTTGTGGGTCTCAGTCATTACAAAACAGTTCCAGCAGTGACATCCTGGAGCCAGCTCTCACTGGAGAGCCAACTATATGACATGTACATTCTCCACCCCACCCCCTTCCCAGAGAGGCAGTTGTTAAACATTTAACAGCACAAGTCCATCCCCCAGTCTCCTCCTCTATAAAACGAACAGGTTGAATGGTATGATCTCTGAAATTTCTCCCAGCTTGAAATCTGTGAACCTAAGGTTTTACTTGTGAACCCAATTGTCTCTAGCATTAATCCTTTCATTTATTCCACATTACCAGTGTCTAGTTTCTGGCAAATAGTGAAGAGGTGGCATTAAAAATACATACATACACAAACACGTTAGTTAAAAAAAAGAAAGAAAACATCTGTAGCATTCTCTCAACACACTGAAAGAAATGTTTGCTCCTTTCATCATTCAAATACGTAGCCACCTACCTCTCATCAGATGACTGCTCTGTGGCAATTTTGTAGAGAGAAGTAATTTTATAATTTAAAGAATAAATATTTAAAGGATGAACTAAATAATTTTCTATTACAGAGTACTGTAGAGAATGAAAACTTTCATGCTGCTCAAAACTCTAAAGAGAAGAGTAATGTGTGCAATGTTGTTGTCAGGTCATTACAACTTAGGTCAAATCTCATCGCAAAAAACTTCCAGATGGGACTGTACAAATTCTGTGGCTGGAATCTGTTACATCAAAAATTGACTCAAATAAACAGACCCTCACAGCTAGGATTTGGAAACATTTTAGTTCTACAGAGATTTTCACTTAATGACATTTGTTGTGATGAGATTGGAATTATACTTTAACAGAATATTATGAATTATACTAATTCACAAATCTGAATTAGAGCTGAAAGGTCTATGGTCCGTAGAAGTCACTTAGTCTAAATCTCTGATTTTACAGAAGAGGAAACCCTGTCCCAGAGAGGAACCTCACCTGTCCAAGGTCACATAGGTAATAAACAGGAGAGGAGTGATTCATACCCAGATTCTCTGGGTCTTTCTGGTAGCCCAAAAGAATCTTTTGCTTATGGAAGTTTCTTTTTCGTTCTGTTGGTCCTTAAGATATTCTAGCAGTAAACAGGTGTCAATAAGTATTCTGGTCAATGTCACAGAGAGTTAGGGAGGGGGAGGAGAGAGAAATCCCTCATTTCATAAATAACGGTACAGTGTAAAGTGTGTAAGATTATGTGACCTCGGGCCAGTTACTTAACCTTTCTGAGCCTTTCTCAATTCTTTCCTCTAGAAAATGAGAGCAACAGATCAGATAATTCTGATGACTATGTTCCAACTCCTCATCTACAACTGAGGTCCACCATCATTTGTCCAAGATGTCAATGCTGATTTATGATCCAATACAGCCTTTTGTGGTAAATCAGTTGGCTCCCCAGTTGGGTCCACATGCTGGTAGAATTCGTTTCAGAATGTTGGTTATGAGGCTATTTTGACTAAATAAAACATCTGAAATACCTCTGCCAATGCAATGGCATCACTCTGTTTTCATGAAGGCTACTTATAGAACAAATAATATTTGAATTGAATATTTGAATCATAAAATTTAGACAAAATTGAAAAAAAAAAGTTTAGAGTTCAACTCCCTCCTTTCACATATGATGAAAATGAACCCCAAGAATACCAATCAAGTCACAAATAGTAAGAAGCAGAACCAGGGATTTGAGCTAAGGTTCTTTGTCTCCAAATGTAGGACCCCTAGACGTTCCATTCCTCCCTAAATGTATATGAGTTCGAAAACTCTTTAAAGATGCAAATTTGCTTTTATGAAACGCATTCTATGGTCTGTAGCCACTAATCTTGGTGAAAAATTAGGGACTTGCCCATATTTTCTCTAATTTGATGAGGAAAAATCCCCTATAATGTCCATTAAGTTGTAGCAATTTGAAGAGGTCTTTGAAAGTGGGTGACTTTGCTAAAGGTTTTGTAAATACTCTTTAGAATTTATGGTAGGGGCTCCAGATGAAATGATTTCTGCCCATGCACAGAGATGAACAATATTTCTGGTTAATATCAAGTAAAGACCTATCAGGTGCAAAGCATCAGGCTAGGAAGAAACCACAAGACTAATCCCTTATCTCCAGGAAGATAACTTGAAAAAAGACAGTAGAATTATAAGTGGTATCAACAATAGAGTAAGAATGCACTTTCAACTGGGAGTGTTTGTGGAGGATTAAAAATCTGTGGAATCAGCATTGGTAGAAGAGAAAGAGTTTTGGACTGAGTTCATATCAGTTATGAAACTTACTACTTATGTGAGTTTGGGCACACTCTTCTCTGAGCCCAAGAATCCTTATCTATGAGACAGTGATAAGAATGCTTGAATTAATGACATCACGTAAAGTTGTTGTGAGGAAAGATCTTTCAGACATTAAAGCGCTATATGAATCAGTTGTCATTAATAAGGACCATGGTAACCTTGAAAGCCAACATAAGGACCCGGGATTTTGTCTTATAAGGAGAAAGAGTCATTTATTGAAGTAAAATGCATGAAAGGCAGCTGCAATGAGATGAGATGAAGAAAGCACCAGGAACTCCAGGAATGCTGAACATGGGAATCACAGGACCTGGGTTCATATCCTGACTCTGTCTTGACTAACTGTGTGACTAGAAATCTCATTTTATTTCTGTGAGCTTCAGTTTCCTCAACTGTAAAGTAAGGGGGTTTCATGGCATGATCTGTCTGTCCCTTCAGGCTCTGGATCTATGATGCTATAACCTGAATTTGAATACAAAATCTTCAACCAAATTGCTGTTTAATTGTGGTCAGTCACATTATAGCCCTGGATCTCAGTTTCCTCATCTGTAAAGTAAGGAGGTTGGAGAAGATGAACATAAAGGTCCTTTTCAGATATAAAAATCTATGATTTGTGCTGAGCTAAAAAAAAAATAAATCTAAATTTTACAAGGGGCATAGTGTTCTAATGGAGTACATACTCATATGCAGCCACTGAACCAGTGGGGTCAATCCGTTATTTCAGATATATTCCCAATTACTCCTAATCTTCATGTCTCTACCAACCCACATCAGTGGCTAACACGATGAGAATATTGTTTGAAACTGGGTTTGGATCCTACATCAACATTTCTGGGATGTGTACACATCTCCATCCTATGGCACATTTAGGTTTTTGTGACACTAGTCTCTCCAGGGTACCACCATCTTCCCAGGTCACCCAAGCCTAAAATCTGGGTATCCCCCTTGACTCCTTACTCTCATTCACCCTACATATTCAATCTGTTACTGTATCTTCTCACTTCTATCTTCAGAGCATCTTTCATTTATGGCCCTCCTCTTTGCTCATACAACCTCAATCCCAGCTCAGGCCCTCATCACCTCCCACCTTGACTACTGCAATAGCCTTCAACTGGTCCCCTGCCTCAAGTCTCTCCCCACTCCAATCTATCCTTTATTCAACTGCCAAGGTTAATTTTCTAAAGTGTAGCTCTGACTGTGTCAACGCCTGCTCAAGGAATTCCAGTGTCTCCTTGTCACCATTAATATCAAATATAAAGCCCTCTGTTTGAAATTTAAAGTTTTTCATTACCTGATCCCCTCTTACATTTCCAGTCTTTTATCTTTTAGTCCCCTCTGTACTCCAAGATCCAGCTATATTGGTCAACTTACTGCTTCTCCCTATCTCCTCTCTCCTTTGTCTCGGGTCTGGCTCTCCACCGTGCCCAGAATCCTCTGTCTCCTAACCTCCTTTTCCTGTCTTCCTTTAAGACTCTACTCAAACCATACTTTGTTCAGGAGACTTTTAGGAGACTTGTGTTCCCCTCAGCTGCCTCCATGTTTCCTTCTGAGATCATTTTCCTTCTCCCCTGTTTATGTCTTTTCTATACCTAGCTCTTTACATCCTGTCTCTTCTATTAGATTGGATGCTCCTGAGGGCAGACTGGATTTTATCTCTTTTTAGACCCCCAGTGCTCCCATGGTACCTTACACTAAGTACTTGCTAGATGCTTAGAGACTGTTACTTAATGATATGAGTGATCTTGAGGAAATCAGAGGTTTAGAATTGAAAATGGCCTTAGAAATAATCCAGTCCAACTCTCTCTTTTGAGAGATGAGTAAACCGAATTCCAGAGACAGGTCCTCAGTTATATGCTAAGAGGAATGGATCATTAATAGGGAATCACAGGATCTAAGAGCAGCCATTTAGGACAATCCCTACATGACCAGAAATCATCCCTACAACAAATTCCTGACAAGTAGTAACACAACCTTCATTTAAAGACTTCCATTTATCAGGAAAGGGACAGCTAGGTGGTTCAGTTGATAAAATGCCAGGTCTGGAAGCAGGAAGACCTAAGTTCAAATCCAGTCTCAGATACTTACTAACTGTATGACCTTGTGCAAGTCACTTAACCTTATTTGCCTTAGTTTCTTCATTGTCAAATGAGCTGGAGAAGGAAATGGCAAACCACCCTAGTATCTCTACCAAGAAAACCCCAAAAGGGATCACAGAGAGTCAGACATGACTAAATAACATCAATTTATGAGGAATTTTCCAAGGCAACCCACTCTACATTTGAAACGCTCTGATGTAAAGAAAACTTTTCTTCATATTTCCTTATTAGATCATGTCTTGGGGTCTTGACTGTGAAAGTCTGTGAGACATTCTGGTTTGCTGGGTTTCAGTTCACTGAAGCTTTGCCACCCCCCCCACACTCATGGGGGTGCAACAGATCAGTCAATCAACAAGCTTTTATTAAGAAATAACTATGTTCTAGGAATTGTGCTAAGCCTTGCAGATTAAAAAAAAAATCATCCTGGATCTCAAAAAGCCCACATTCTCATGAAAGAGTCAACATGAACACAATCAGGTACATGTAATACATATAAAATTGATGGAAAGTAACCTTGTAATGAGATGAGCTAGAACTCCTGGCCTGGAGTCAGGAAGAACTTCCTGAGTTCAAATCTGGCCTCCAATATTTCCTAGCTGTGTGACCCTGGGTGAGTCACTTAACCCAATTTGCCCCAGTTCCCTTATCTGTAAAATGAACTGGAGAAGGAAATGGAAATCACTCCAGAATCTCTGCCAAGAAAATCCCAAATGGGGTCACAAGAGTTGTACTCTAAATGAGTACCTGAAAAGGTCAGCCTAAAAAGGCCAGGGTCTCCCATTGCATCCTGGGCCATCTCCAGTCATCCTGATGCATTGATGAATATCTGGTCACTGGATCCAGATGGTTCAGGAAGGAAAAGTAAGGTTGGTGACTTTGCACAGCCCTCCCTCACTCAAAACAAAGTCAAGAGCAAGTCATGTCATCATTTCTCTGATGGCATAGTCTTTGAAAAAGAAGGATGAACATAACCTGTGAATAGACCGAGCAGCCTGAGTGGGGCCCCAGCTAGTTGGGTAACCCAACTCATCCTCTCCCATTTGTCTCTCTCTTCCCTTCCTTTGGGGCTTAGGGGTTTACTGGCTGCATTTCCTCCCTCCCTTCCTTCTTTCTTTCTTCCTTCCTGCCTTCCTTCTTTCCTTCCTCCTTCTCATTCCCAAAACTTTAAATCTTGGAGTGCACTCTGAAGCCCATAGACTGGACAACAATAGGTCCCTGCCCAAACTCCACTTAATGGCTGGCTTAGAGTTATTATCAGTAGTAACAGTGACAATGTCTGTTGTGACAGTAACAGTGCCTGTTGATTGAGTTATTTTTCTTTTGCTCATTAAAAGGACGATCATTCCCTGACCACTTCTTATACAGGCCTATTCACTTGATGGGTGTTACCTCCCTCTAAGTGAGCACCTGAATAGGCCAAGGTCTCCCAATGCACCTTGCGCCATCTCCAGTCATCCTGGTGAATATCTGGTCATTGGACCCAGATGGCTCAGAAGGAGAAAGTGAGACTGATGACCTTACAGCTCTCCCTCACTCAAAACAAAGTCAAGTGCAAGTCATGTCATAATTTCTCTGATGTCATGGTCTTCTTCAAAAACGAAGGACCAACACAGACAGACAGACATGAACTCATGATTAATAACAAAAACCTTGTGATCAAAGTTACTAGCAGCGGGACGAACCAGATTCAGATTATACTATTCCCCCCTTATCCATAGATTAGGGAGAGGCTACCAAACTAAATTTTCCAGCGCTGTTCTATCTACCCTAAGAGTAAGTGTAAACAGAGGTCTCATATATAAGCCACACTGGAACACTACCAAACACAGGTCAGAAACTTAAGAGTAGCCCAGTGATATGAGTCGATAAGGCTGTAGTGTTAAACACACACGTCTGGAAGAGTCTATTAATTTTAAGTAATGAATGGAACACCCACAGAGTCCTTTCTTGAGCCAGTATTTTAAGACTGGACCTCAATTTTTCTTCCAAATTTTTTTTCCAAGAGTGTAATTATAGGATTCTGGAACCCTCACACTTAATAAAAATACAGCTTTTAAGAGACAGACCACGTTTTTTACCTCCAGGGAACATATGGAAGGGGAGTCTTTTCATTAAAATGCTAATAGAACAATAAAGTTTAACACCAAATTTCTCCATCCTAGGTTGGGGAGGAAAAGATTCGGTCTAATTCCTTCCAGAACACTGTCTACTTTCTTTGGTATAGTTCTGTCCTGATGTATTTATTACTGAGGGAGCCCATGAAGAACACAATTGTCTTGGAGAATGAACTGAGATGAACTCCAACAAGAAACAAAGGGGGTCTATGCCAGAAAATGAGCTGCATAGAAAATTAAGGGGTGACGCTCTCTGTTTTTCTAAAGGCCTCATCCCTGCGCTGCAGTGGGACCCTGGTGGTGGTGCTAAGGGCTCATTTCTGCTGTCAAAGGAACTGCCCTATTCCCCCTTCCCTCCCACTCTCTACTTGGTCAGGCTTCCTATACCTGGTGCTCATTAAATAACAGAGCATGTGTTTTCAGGATGTCTCTGAGACCCTGGACGCAGTATGTGCTAATGTGACAAGATACATTTTGCAACAGCAGGCAAGGGAAAAAGTCACAATCACCCAATGAATGTACTCCAGTCATCAGTACTGGATTTTCCCTCCTTTCTCTTCTGGCAGGTGGAAGCAACGGCAGGGGGTGAGACCTCTTTCACCCAACCAGCCGGGCCAGGAGCACTGACAGCCTCCATCATCTCTGTCTGTGAAAGGCAGACAGGGAGGATGAAAGAACTGCTTGGTTTCGAAATCTGTCCCTAGAAAAACCGGCTAGGCGGCTGCTGTGGCCCACAATGACCCTCTCGGGTCCCACGCTGAGAAGGCATTGCACCTCGGCCTCGGCCTCTTTGATGGCCAGATGCAGCCTGCACAGCCCACTGGATGCGCCAGACAAGCCTCCAGAAGGAAACTGCTCGGGGGAAGAAGCAGAGGAATGACAGGCAGGGAAAAGCAGCATCCCCTCCCACCCCCAGCTCCAGCCCCATTCTGTCTCAAAAGGAAACCTACATCATTTCCCAGCATCACTGCCTTAGAAAGAAGACACCCCCCCTCCCATTCTTTCACTGTCTGCACTGTTAAAAGAACTTAGGTTTCTTTTTTCTTTTCATTTGGAGGTGGAAGTGAGAGAAAATATTTGCCCATTGTAAAATAAAGTGAAAGATTTTTTAAAAATAAAAGTTATTAGGTTATCATTTTTATGCTCTGTCTCTCTGTCTGTCTGTCTCTCTTTCCCTCAACAGTTGCTCTCCTGGGGGTGATCTTAATAGTCAAATCTCTGGGAATGTAAATTTCTTTCCAATGGACACTCAAGGAGGACAACATTTACAAATATGAGCCTGGCCTTATATGATGCCTCTAATCTGACTCACCTTGCCTTAATGAAAGGAATTATAGGGATCAGAATTTGTAACCCACTGATTTGGGGGTTGTCTCAAAGACCCCAAGGATAGACAGACAATACTGCAGCCTACTTTGAGAATGAATAGTTTTAGTAGAAGAAGACAGAATTTTGTACTAATTTGAACTTGCCAAACTATAGTGTTGATTCGAAAACATTAACATTCAAACATTCATGAGAACCTATCTTTCATTCCCAAGTAGTTTCACAAAAATCAAAGGTACTCAGAGGGAAATGCCATAAATGATTTCTGGTCTGCTATTTTCAGGTAAACGGCAACTGATCAATTATCAAGTTCTCAGAGTTAGGTTTCTAAATCACTGGCAAAATGAAAAAATTAGAAGGATTATTTAATCTATAGCTGGAGGGAATCTCAAAAATTACCTGGTCCAACTACCTCCCTCCTCCATTTCACAGACGACAAAACTGAGGCCCAGAGAGGGTAAGTTTAGAGATTTATTAGTAAGTATCTGAGGTTAAATTCAAACTCAGGTCTTCCACCTGTATCACATGACTGAAATAACTTGTCTGAGGTCACATATGTCTCTAGTAATACATTCTTATCTTTCCCTCCTAAAACTTGGGTTTATACGTTATGGGAGGGAGTGTTCAAGAAGTCAATCTATTAACTGGGATGAAATAAGTTAGAAAATATAACTATACAAGAAATCTGAATAGTATTCCATCTAAGCAGGGTAACAAAAAAAAAATCTGACACCAAAAAGAATCTGGATAATGCCCAATGTCCAAAGATTTCCACCTAAGTGGCATATGAAACATGGTTCCATTCAGGCCCAAGCTTCAAGAATCTGATTAATTTTTTCATCCGACTCAACCCTTGCTCTTTATCCCTGTTAAAATACAAGCAAACCCATAGACAGAGCCAGTAACATGCCTGGTTCATTGAAAGGAGCCACCTTTAGGATGGTCCAAGTTTCAGGATAAGTCTTTCCAACTTAAACTTTTCAGAAAACCATTTAGTCTGACAAACACTCATTCTGCTGGCACTGGGTCCAGACACAATGTGTAAGCGGCTTTTGTCTCTGCCTATGTTCCTGCGCCATAGAGCACTCTTTGCAGGGATAATTGGTTTGGCCGTCCACTCCACCCATCAGGTGATAGAAAACTATCAATCAGGCTAAATGCAATGTGAGAGAAGTCTCTTTAGCCAATTAGTCGGTAATGAGAACATTAGCCACGATATCTTCTGCAGAGGGCACCTTAGCCATTGAATGAGAGCCTCAGAAGATGACAACTCTCATTGTGATGAATAAAGATCATAGGATACTATAGGAATTCAACCCTTGCTGAGAGAAGATCAGTAAGAAATTCACAGAGGAGCATGGAATATCTCCAGGGCTGGGATGGACCCAAGAGAGCTCTAATTCAATCCCCTAGAAGAGGAAACTGAGGTCAAGAGAAGGGAAATGACTTTTCCAAGGAAGTAGCAGAAGTGAGACTCAAAACTACATCTGATTCCAAGTCTGGTAGCCTTGATATGACAAGCTGCTAGAATTAGCTGGAACCAAGCCAGTTGTTAAATTTTCAGTATGAGTATTTACATCTCAGAAATTTCCAAATGCTACAAATGACGTATCATTTTGTTGATTGTCTAGACTTTAAAATGTTAATAACACAGACTAAACTTGAAAGTATGTCATGCATACAATCTTTTTTTTAACCAGCATACTCCTGCATGACACCAAGCCATTTTCAGTCTCATTGATTATCCTTTGTGGTAGAACCAAATCCATGTTCCCTCTGATTTTCAGTCTGACACAACCTCAAATAACTATAAATGTCTGCATTTGGAATGGGCCTTCACACTCTTCTAATCCCACTTTCCACACTTTATAGATGAGCAAAAGCTCTCTCTCTCTGTCTCTGTCTCTCTTTCTTCCCCCTCTCCTCCCAGAGATGAAGAATTTGTTCAAGGTGTCATAGTTGGAATAATTTACTGATATATTTTGATATGAAGTCTCTCAAGTACATCTTGAGAAGGGAAAAAATTAGCTTCCAGCATTCACTAGTATTTAGACGTAGCAGGGCATTGGAAAGAGTGCTAGACTTGGGAGTCAAGAAAAATTCATGTTCAAATCCCACTTCTGACACTTCTGACATTAGCTGAATGACCTTGATCAAGTCACTCACCTTCTCTCTTGGCTTCATTTTCCTCAACTGTAAAAGAAGAGGTAGACTAGATGACCTGTTTTCTAGTCCTGAATTTATTTTCTTCTGATCAAGTAAATCATAAACAAGTTGTAATCTGCATTGCAGGAGACCATTTCATATGATGAGTTCCTGACATGGTTAAAATCATAGCATCATAGCTTTAAAACTGGAATGGACCTCAGGGGTCATTTAATATACTGACCCTTCATTGTGCAGATGAGAAAACTAAGACTCAAATTGTTTAAGAAAATTGTCAATTCACACTGGTAGAGCCAAAATGTGAACCTCAGGCTCTCTTAGTGGAAACCTAGCTCTCTTTCTGCCATACTAAATGACAGATCCTTTGTGTATGTATATATTATTAAGACTGGAAATGATAGCTTTCTATCTTTTTATGCCTATATCTTCTCATCTGGATTCTTAGCTTTTAATTTCTCCTATAACTATTTCAAATACATGGTACCTTATACACAGTAGGAAATAAAACTTTTCACAAGATGATTATTTCTAGATATGATAAATTAGGCCAAATTACACAGAACCTTTCTAATAATCACTAATCCTTTCCCTCAAATAAGACTTCAAGAAAATAGATTAGAAAATTTAAAAAGCAGTGAAATCCCCCCAAAGTTACAAATGACTAAGAAAAGAAATAACATCCAAGGAATTCTTTTTTTTCTAATATAAATATATTTATTTAACTTTTTACATTCATTTTCACAAGATTGTGAGTTCCAAAATTTTCTTCCCATTTGTTCCCTCCCCCACCCCAGTACACTGAGCATTCTAATTTCCCCTATCACCAATCTGCCCTCTCTTCTATCATCCCTCCCTTCTCTTGTTCCCATCTTCTCTTTTGTCCGTAGGGCCAGATAACTTTCTATTCCGCATTACCTGTATTTCTTATTGTCTAGTAGCAAGAACAATACTTGACAGTTGTTCCTAAAACTTTGAGTTCCAACTTCTCCCCATCCCTCCCTCCCCACCCATTCCCTTTGGGAAGGCAGGCAATTCAATATAGGCCATATCTGTGCAGTTTTGCAAATGACTTCCATAATAGTCGTATTGTGTAAGACTAACTATATTTCCCTCCATCCTATCCTGCCCACCTTTGTTG
>CM053772.1:167301182-167390866 GCA_028658325.1 Potorous gilbertii | reverse complement strand
GGTATTGACCCATTTTTCATGCTTTTCTTGCATCTCTCTCATTTCTTTTCCCAGTTTTTCCTCCACCTGTCTAACTTGATTTTCAAAATCCTTTTTGAGCTCTTCCATGGCCTGAGCCCATTGGATATCTATTTCAGATGTTTGGGATACAGAGGCCTTGACTCTTATGTCTTTACCTGATGTTAAGCAGTTTTCTTCCTTGTCAGAGAGGAAGGTTGGAATCATTTGTTCACCAAGAAAATAACATTCTGTGGTCTTATTTTTTTTCCCTTTTCTGGGCATTTTCCCAGCCAGTTACTTGACTTCTGAGAGTCCTCTCCACCCTGGCCTAGGTCCGCCCAGCTAGTGCTCGGGGTCTGAGATTCAAATGCTGCTCCTCAGTCTCAGGGCTTTCGTCTGCTGGCCTGCTGCTATTCAGGGTAAGATTAAATCAGGTTCTCAGTTGGGGGCAGGGCCGCCTCCCAGGCTCAGTTCCCTCAAGGGTTTTATGCAGAGACCTTCTGTAATGGAGCTGCTGCCAAGCTCCTGCCTGCTCTGGGAGCCTCTGGCCACCTCCTGCCTCTGCTGCTGCGTCCCGAGGGGGCCTGAGTTATGGAGACACCCCGCTTCCCTCTCAGCCCATCCAGATGTCTCTCTCACTGACCTGTGCATCTGTGGGTGGAGGGACCTTCGCAGCCACTTGAGATTCCTCCCTGAAGCCTGCTCGGATCTGCTTGCTCCTCTCAGTGCCATGCGGCCAGGGCAGGGCAGGGCTCCGCTCCTGTCCTGTGCACGATGGACCTTTGGGGTCGGTTTTTCAGGGCTCTCTAGAATGGAAATCTCCTTCACTCCGGTGCTTCACAGCTTCCATTGTTCCAGAATTTGTTGGGAGTTCTTTTTAGAGGAAATCCATGGGCTGTGGGTTCGGAGCTAGCATATGTGAGTCTTTCTACTCCGCCACCTTGGCTCTGCCCCCCCATCCAAGGAATTCTTAAAAGTAGCCCTGAAACTTTTACAGAAAGCTCACGACATGTTTTCCAGCGTATTGATAGCCATGTCCAAGATCTGCCTATTAACATGCATGCCAGATGACTGATCTCCCATTAAAGGACATCAAAAAGCCAATTCAAGAATATCATGACCATTCTTTGACTCTTTCAGCTATATTATCAGAAAATTCAGTTCCTTGAGAGCAGAGACTGTTTCCTTTTTTGTCTTTCTAGGCTCATTTTGGATCTTTCTCAGCACCTAACGTAGACCTGGAGCCACAGCAGGTATTTTCTACATACTTGCTGAATGATTTAGAACACCTACATTGTGGGGTCTTTCCTCTATTTTCCTTGTGCCTAGATACCAGCTCAGATCCTTGCCAATGAATAATTAAACTGCAAGGAATCAAGAAGACCTGAGTTCTAATCCCACCACAGACATTTAATAGCTGTGTGACCCTACGCAAGTCACAGGCTCTCTAAGCTGTGGTTTCCTCATGTGCAATATGGTAATAATGCTGACACTTACCTGGCAAGATGCTTCTGAGGGTAAAATGTGACACTGGACCTTGCAAACTATAAAGTGCTATGTCAACATGAGCTAGAATTCTCACCTATATCTATATAATAATAGAATAAATTCTACATAATATAGAATAATTTTGTTGTTATACAACGGCAACATATACCTTCTGTTCTACCTAATTCCTAACTCTCCCCATGCCCCTCTAGTTCACAGTCTACCATTCCCAAATAATGCGAAATGGCTCCCTCAGATCCAAAACCTTCTTGGTTTTAGCAAGATTTCCCCCTTAAGTTTATTACATTCTAAAAATACCATTAATAATACACCTCCCAACTAATGACTGTGCCCTATCATACACACATAATAAGCTTAACCCTATTTCTATGCATTTTGGGGTTCTGTTCCCCAGCCAGAATTTTTTTTTTCCTTCTGACTAATCCAAATCTGAATAATCCTTCAAAGTTTAATTCAAACCCATGGATCTAGAATCAGGAAGACCTGAATTCAAGTTTGTCTTCAGATACTTATTAGCTGTGTGACATGTTACTTAATCTTTGTCTGCCTTAGTTTCCTCATCTGTAAAATGGGTATAATGTGCCCCACCCCCTATTGCTGTGAGTCAATTGAGATAATATTTGTGAGCATAGCACAGTGTCTAACACTTAGCAGATATGTAATAAATGCCTGCTGCCTTCTTTCCTCTAGAAAGAGATCCCTGACGACTCTAAACCTTACCATTCTCTCATTTCATTTATTTCCCACAGCACTCATTGGCTCTATCCTTAGCACAAAATAAGTGTCTTATTAAATAGCTATTTCCTGTGTTCTGGCTTCAGATCTATAATTAGAAAATTTTAAACTCAGGGTAAGTACCACAAATCACACTTTCAAGCAAGCAGCTCTTGGTTGGGAAGTGGGGAACTCACCTCAGTTTGCCAGATGGTAGCTTCTTATTTTAACTAATTATTTTTTATTAACCTCTCTCTGGTTGTTTTTTCCCTTCTTCTGCCTGCTAAATTGTAAGTGCTAAATTGAGTGCCCAATGCTCAATTTGCCCCACCTCAGTTGTATCTCCAGGTAGTTTAATATCCCCAACTAAACTGTAAGGTCCCTTAAGGGTAGGCAGCAGAATCCTTCTTATCGCTTCACAGTGCTTAGTACAATGCTAACTATTGTATTCAACACATATTGATTAATAGATTAAAGACTAATCAGCAAATTGTTGGCTGACAGGTTACTTTACAATCTTAAAGAAACGCTTACATTCTGGTCTCTTTATGCAAGATCACCAATATATATAATCCTCGGGCTTCCCGTATCTAGCTCCATCCCACTTTATAGCAAGTTTCTCTCTTACAATTCTGATTTTTATTCCATTTATTAATTTCTTATTAACCTTACTGCTTCCCTTACTGGACCACCCTTATAACTACAGTAAGTAGGCATTCACAGAGAAGGGCAAAGTCACTCCCCTATCTCTGTCTCCCCTTGCCCAACATAGGGAACCTCACCAAACTATAGCTAAAAATACTGTGTCCAAGATGGACACAGAAGAACCCAAAGATTAAGCTGGAAAAGGCTCAAGGCAGGGAAGGCAGTCACGAGTCTCTTTCTCTCCTGCAGATCTGAGAGAGAAACACACACACACACATACACACACACAGATTCACACACACTTTCGTAAGGTTTTTTTAGGGCAAGAACTCTCATTTCATTTTCTTACAGATGCTCTGTGCCCAATAAATGCTTCATGGAACAAGTGATGAATACTAGAGTGTGCAGAAAGAAGACTGAATGAAGATGCATATCCAGAATTCAAGAAATGGTGCCGAACATCCCAAGTCACAGTACCTGGATTCAAGTCTCAACTTTCCTACTCAATAGCTGTGATACTTTGACCATCTCACTGCATCCCTTCAGGGTTCAGTGTCTTCATCAGTATTACCACTGCTACTAACTAGACTTTATATGGTACTTTAAGGTGCACAAAGCACTTCATAAATATTCTCATCTTATTCTCACAACACTGGGAAGAAATTACATTTTAAAGATAAGGAAACTGAGGTAGAGAGATGAAGGAAGGAAGGAGGGCAAAAAGGGAAGAAAGGAAGGAAGGAAGGATTCATTAAGTATTTATTATGTTCCTAGCACTGTGCTAAGCACTTTAAAAAAATTCTCATCTGATTCTCACAACAACCCATCAAGGTAGATGCTATTATTATGCCTATTTTAAGTGGAGGAAACCTTGGCAGAAGTTAAGTGATTTGCCTAGGACAATACAGCATTAGTACTGTATTAGTTTGTATCTGGGGTTAGATGTGAACTCAGAACTTCCTGACTCTAGGTCCCTTATTCCATTGTGCCACCTTTAGCTACCTCTTACTAATAGCTAACATTTCAATTATGCTTCAAGTTTTCCATTATTTAATTTACTCCTCCCAGTAACACTAGAAGGCCTTACAAGTATTATAATCTCTATTTTACATATAAAGGAAACTGAGGGTTGAACCAGAAGGTGCTGGCTCTGAGATTCTGTGACTGTTACTGCTGAACAAGGCTTTATTGTTAGCAGGCATTTGCGGGACTGAATTCTAACAGAACATAGTCTCTCTGAGGGCAGCACCGTGTTTTGGCATTGCTCCATACGTGCTGTATATAAAACCCTAACACTTAGCATAGTGTTATGCCCTTAAAAAAAAAATCCAGAACCTAGTTTTCATCAGTTTAGAGAACTCGCACTGCAGAAACTGCCTCCACTGATGATGATGGCCAATGTACCTGCCATTTGTCTTACAGAGAGCTGGCTGGCACACCAAGAGATCTGCCCAGGATCACACAACTGGCAAGTGTCAGAGGCCAGGCTTGGACTCAGGTCTTCCCGACTCCAGAGACAGTCCTGACTCATGTGTCCGCTGCCTCTCTCCTTAGACACTTACATATAGATGATGAAGGAATCCTGTGGATTTTTTATCTCCTCAAGAAAGAAATCACACTCTCCCTCTTTCCAAATGCGACCAAAGTGAGTTACCATGGTGTTTTGTGACTCATTGGACATATCTCTGGGTTAACGTTCAGATGAACTCCCTGAATCCAAAAGCAGAATTAATGTCCTGAGTGGATTCTTTAATTACGTGCAATACAAATTACAGCGAAACACTGCCTCGGCCACCATGGTAGCCTGACTCCTTCTTCTGTATACAGTTCAAGCATCCAGCAATGAAAACAGACCGTTGTCTGTCTGTCTGTCAGCCCATCCCTTGTGAGGCTTACCCCCCCCCCAATACTCCTATTTAAACTTCCTAGACACTCCAAAAGCATGCCCCAAATCAGTAGAATCCCTAACAAAGTGTGTCAGGCAGGGCAAAGCAGTTAACAAAAGAACATCACAATTCTAATTTGTGAAAAATGCACATGCTAAATTACACGCTGGAGTAATTGTCATATTTATGTCTTTCAGACTGACCTGGTCCCACCAATTGTATGAGGATCAGTGGCAGAATTGAGCCTTCCATTGATTTAAATGGTCTTCAAATATACATAATATGCATAATAATAGGTTCCTTAAAAACATCTATTATAGAAACATAAAATATTACACTCCCAGCATTCACAAGGCATTATGACACATCGAGACTAATACCAGCGCTATCAGCAGAGTCAGACAGAACCAGCGATGACTACACAGCAATTACTGGACCTATTGTCGCCAAAGAGCATTTGGTGAAACTTTACAGAGGGGATACCAGAGAAAACCCTGTTGTATTGTGGTTGAGGAATAATTTGTTCACTTTGATTTCTGACATTTAAAACATGACTTTAGCTCCTTTTAAACACAATAGGTTTTGTCTAACATCCTGTAACATACAGCTATGTCTAGAGGCTCCTCCTCCCCCCAAATTTTATAGAAATGAATGAGTCTGCTGGATGGCTGGGCCTGGAGGAAGGATGAAACCAATGGGGATGATTTCCTCTGCCCTTCGACTCCGACCACAGACCTTCCCAGTCCTGGCCCCTCCTCCCTCATCCTCCAGTAGCTTGGAGACAGGGATTGTTTTGTGGGAAGACAGGAAGAAGGAGCAGAAGAGAAAGGGAAAGGATGGGGTAGGGCAGAAGGGAAGAGGGTGGGAGGGCACTCGGGGCCAGAGTGAAACCAATGCATCCCAAACAAGTTCTATTTTTAACTCAGATTCTAAAAAAAACGAAACAAAACAAAAGGAGAAGACAATTCCCTTCCCTCCAATAGTTACCTTCTCTTTCTCTCCCTTTTCTTCCACAAAGAAATCTCAGAGTCCAAGATGACAGCTTGGTGAGGCAGGAGGGACCTGAGGCCCAGAAGTTAGAGAGGCTGTGATCAGAGATGAAGAGGTGGGAAAGCAATTTCAACTGGGAGAGTGGGGGAGACATCACAGGAAAGAATGAGTGGCCACAAGAAACAGCAAGAGAAACTTGGGCACCATCCGATGCAACGCTGGAATAGGAGCCAGGAGACCCGAGTTCAAGTTTCAGTTTGACCACTGATTTGTAGTATGTTTCTCTCTTAGTCATTTAATCTGTAAAATGAAGAGGCTAGACTACATTAAACGCTTACTCAGCCTCCACTTGAAGAAGCATTGAATAAAACAAAATAAAATATCTGCCATCTATTGTAGAAAGAATCAGAGAACTCTAGGGTGACATGACCCGTGTGACCTTAAGAAGTTGATTTGCCTCCCTCTGGTCTCTGCTGATCTGTACCATGAAAGGGTTAGAATACTCAGCTTCTCAATTACTTTACAATTGTAGATCTATGATCCTATTATCTGAAGACAGTTCTAGCTAAAAAAAGGCAAACATTCATTTAAAACCTCCTTCTACATTCAGGTAGAGCAGCTAAGTGGTTCAGTGGACACAGCATCTGACTTGGACTCAAGAAGGCATCCTGAGCTCAAATCTGACCTCAGACTCTTATTAGTTGTGTGACTCCAGGCAAATCACTTAACTCATTTTGCCTCAGTTTCCTTATCCATAAAATGAGCTGAAGAAGGAAATGGCAAAGCACTCCAGCATCTTTGCCAAGGAAACCTCATATGGGGCCACAAAGACTCAGACATGACTGAAACGACTAGACAACAACACTACTTTTAGATGGCTGAAAAACGTATCCTAATTTCACATCTATCCATTTTGCTGCTTCCTTACTATATTGACGTCACAGAATTATTACAGGCATTATTTCCTGTCTGCAACTTAAGAGTCTCAGAGAAGGCTGCTGGCAGCACTGATTCACTTAGTCATGAGAGGTGAAATCAGAACCAGGTCTTCCCAGGCTCAGGACTGCTTCTCTCTCCATTATGCTCTTATATCTTCTCACTCCAAGACCTTGGCTCCTTCCTATACACCATGTTCATTCTCGTTTTTCTCATCCCTATTTTTATCCAGTTTCTCTAATTTGGGGAGAAAAAAAATCACACATTTAACAAGCATTTATTACTTACTATTTGCCAGTCCAGGAATACAAAGAAAGAAAAACAAAACCTTTGTCCTCAAAGAATTTACCATTCTAATGGGACAGACAACATACAAAGAACTAGGTGTGTACAGGATATATATAGGATGTTGAAGATCTTAGTGCTGCTTTACAGTATTAAAGCTTAAAACAACACTAAGACTTTCAGGAGACCCTATATATGATGTAAGCAGGAAATAATGTTCTCAGAGGGAAAGCAGTAGCAAGTGGTGCAGTTGGTTGGGAGAGACCAGAATTGGCTTCTCCTAGGAGAAGAGATTTTAAATCAGTCTTCAAAAAAGCCAAGAAAGCCAGACAGTGAAGATTAGGATAGACAGCATTCCATGTATGGGGGAAAGTCAGTGAAAAGGTATGGAGTTTTGAGATGGAGTTCAAGGAAATGTAAAAAGTATAGCCAGCTCACAGAGTGCATGAAAGTGTGTGTAAAGATGATGAAAACTGGAAAAGGAGGAAGGAGCCAAATTGGAAAGAGCTTTAAAAACCAGACATTAGATTTTACACATTTGATCCTGGAGTGAATGATAACCAAAGATGCAACAGGAAGAATTTTGGTAGAAAAACTCTTGGTGGTGCAGCATCTACTGAATTAGGATCATAAATTCAAAGCTGAAAAGACCTGAAGGGCAATCTAGACCAATTCTCTCATTTTACAGGTGGGGAAATTGAGGCACAGAATAGTTACACATCTCATTCAATGTCACAGAGGTGGCAAGTGGCAAGGCTGGAATCCAAACCAACTACAACAATCTTTCCCAGAATTTTTTTTACCTATTCTCAACCTTTACAGGTCCTCTCAGCTGCTAAAGGTTTCCTTCTATCTATCCTTTATGTAAACTGTATATACCTGGTATTTACAAGTTGTCTCCCTCATTAGAATATGTACTTCTTGAATCAGGGGGCTTTCTTGGTATCCCAAGTTTTTAGCTCAATACCTGGCACATGTTAAGTGCTTAATAATTACTGATTGATAAATTCATCTTTTCACCACACAACAATTCTCAAGAATACACTGGGAGTCTCCTTCTTGCTTTATAAGGTAGGTCTCATTTCATTGCCCTCTTTGGATCTACGTGAGAGAATGAGTGGAAAATATAAAATGAAACAAATCCAGGAATGTGTACATTCACAACAGTGACAAGAAGATTTTAATTTGAACTATTAGCTAGCTTCCTGAACATCTTCTGAAGGCATATGCATTCAAATTCAGACACAAACACACTCCTATCCACTGAAGATATCTAAACCTTTCTCTTGGGAAAAATCTAACAAAGCCTATCTCAATCAGTTAAAAATAGTCTTTTGTGACAGGCGAGTCCCTTGAAAATCCATGGAGGTGCAAATAGGGAACCCACTCTTCCTCTAGGGAAAATAATCGCTATAATAGAGTTAACCCTCTCTATGGAAACAACCCCTGTTCCTGAGGAAAATAAGTAGTCTGCTCTAATAAACAAAAGGCAAGGAAGGAAAGGATTGAGTTCTAGTTCTATTATTTAAAAAGAAAACAAAGATATTATGAATAAATCACAATAAACACTTGAAAAAAATCTTTTTAGATCTCTTTCCACCTTTCTTGAATGTTGCTAACTGTCTTTGAACCACGAAATGCTCAAATTCATTCAAAGGGCAATGGTGTGCATGATGGGATGGGAGAGAACCAACTTTAACATATACCAAAAAAGGAACCATGAAGGAACGGGGTAAAGAATGCCATCAGAGAAATGGATGATGGAAAAAGATGGCTTCATCATGCAATGACAGTGAGTGGTAGATAGTCTGTGCTGTCCTGAGGCTGTCAAGAGAGATACAGCTCTCTCTCCCACCTCCCTGAACACTGAGTGGACAATCTAAAATGGCCATGGGTGAAGCTCCTCAGGAAGGGCTGTGATCTGCATTGTTGGAGGGAATACTCAAGCTGATGAATGATGAGGAATTCATTTAACCATTTCCACATTTTTGAAAGCACTCTGATTCTTCAAAGAGGAAAAATCTCAGTTTCTGCTAAAGAGAAAAAAAGGTTGGACTAGTCCATCCAAAGCCAATGAGAGCCCCCACCTATAAAGGTTTTAAACAGAGTCAAATGTTACTAGCAAAGGGATTATCAAAATTCCCTTTCCTCCTTTTAACAAATGGGGGAGGTGATGCGGAGGGGTCAGGAGGGGGTGGGAGCCTCAGCAGTTAGGGTAGGTGTAGTCAAAAGAACTGCCATCAAAGCATGGCTAATAGGAACTGAATGATATTACAATGGGAGGGCTTCCACAACAGGGAAGGAAAATTGTTCTACATTATTGTGGATTGACAATATGACAATTCTTCATTGAAAGGAGATGACAGCTGTGGCATTATGGTGCAGGGCACAACACAAGCACAGACCAAAAAAAAAGGGTGTTGCAAGTTCTCCCACAATCTGCTCTGGTTTTGCAACCATTTGCCCAATCTAGAAGTAAATAGGATTCTCAGGTTTTGTTTTTTTCTCCGTGTGTCAGCTCATTTAACATCTATTTACAAACAGACATGCTTCTGGTGGCCCGGAGCATGCCAATGTCACGTCCTTGCTTACCGGGATTGCAACAGCATTTGAGTGAAGCAAAGAGCACACAGTGGGCGAGGGAGGCATGCACAAAGTGGAGCAGTCTGTTGTGAGGCTGCCTTGAGCTTAGTATGCCAACAGTCATCAAAGACCCAAAAACTCATGCTATACCTGTTTTCCACCATGCTCCTCTGGTTCACCTTTCTTTAGTTCTCTTAAATCTGGCTACAGTTTTGTTTTACAGTCACAATGACTTAAGTATCCTCAAACGACATGGACTGTTACTATGAACCAATGACAAGGTATATTAACCATGAATGTCTCTTCTGGCCCTAAATCTTTGATCCCATAATCCAATGATTAACTTTTTTTTAAAAGTATCAGTTATTGTAGCTTTGTCATTTTTCAGTGATGTCCAACTCTTCATGACCCCTTCTGGGGGTTTTCTTGGCAGAGATAATGGAGCGGTTTACCATTTCCTTCTCTAGCTCTTTTGACAGATGAGGAAAATGAGGTCAACAGGGTTAAGTGATATGCCCAGGGTCACACAGCTAGTAAGTCTATGGTCACATTTGAATTCAGAAAGATCAGTCTTCCTGACTCCAGATCTAGTGCTTTA
The DNA here is from genome assembly GCA_028658325.1 of Potorous gilbertii. NCBI lineage: Eukaryota > Metazoa > Chordata > Mammalia > Diprotodontia > Potoroidae > Potorous > Potorous gilbertii. Next base: position 167,380,720 of record CM053772.1, on the reverse strand, counting down.
TCCGCTCTATCCACCTAGTCATATACCCTATTCCACCAAAGTCATATTAGAGTATAAAAACTTTGGTACCCTGACATAATCTCCCAGGCCCAAACCTGAGAGAAACTGATAGACAGAAAGGCAGGCAGGCAGGCAGACAGACAGACAGGCAGAAGCAGAGATTATGGCAACATATTCTTCCTGTGGATAGCATGTAACATAAACATCCCAAGGGAGACCCTAGGGCCTTATGCATTTCATTGGAGTAGAATGTCTCTTATGGAGGAGTTTCTGAAGGCTTGATAGGAACAGATAAAGAGATATTAACTCTATGAACTCTTCACTTGACTCTCAGCAAACAGGATCATTCACAGGCTTTGACCAAGCCTTCAGAGGAATAACTGTTGCTAATAAAATGGCATGTGAGAAGTAAATAATGTGCTGGGAGGAGGGGGAGAGACAGAGGGCTAGAAGCGCAGAGGCATCAGTAATTTTTCCTTCACCATATGGAGAAAAATTACAAGAAATATAATTTTCACTAAACTAAAGGTGTGAAACAAGCTTCTTCTAAATATCCTGAGTCTTAGACTTTTAAGAAGTTAAATGACACCAGTCTTGGGTCTTACAGACCAACTGAATGAATTCACACAAAGCTTGTGAATTCTCTTTGCAAGCAATAAAGATTGTTCCAGTAGCTTACAAGGATAATTATTTTTTCAAGGTTTTCCTATGAGCTACTGTATGACCAGGAACTGCTCAACTCACAGGATTTTACCATTGGATCCAGAACCAGAAAGGATTTTTGAAATCATATAATTCAAGACGTGTACATTTTAACGATGAGAAAATAGGCCCAGAGCGATGACGTATTAAGTAGCAGGGGAAGATTTGAAACTAGATCTTCTGACTCCAAATCTATTGTCATTTGTACTATGTTACATTACCACATAGGGGAAGCTAGGTGGTACAGCAGATAGGGTGCCAGGCCTGGATACAGGAAAACCTGAGTTCCAATTCTGCCTCAGAACTGTGTGACCCTGGACAAGTCACTTAAGCCTGTTTGCTTTAATGTACTGGAGAAGTAAATGGCACACCATTTCATGGTTTTTGCCAAGAAAATCCCATAGACAGTATGGTCTGTGGCAGGGGTAAGGTCACAAAGAGTTGGATATGACTAACAATTGAACAGTAAAGACATTTTGACATGTATACACAAGAAAAATCAGTGCAATAATCTAACTGTAACTGTTTCCCCTACACTAGGCAATTCAAAAATCGGAGAGCTGGTGTTTCTCAAGTAATTGGAGGATCTTGGATGAAAAGTTCAGAAGTATTAAATTAACTGCAAGCATAAGGCTATGCTTGTGTGTGTGCATGTGTTTTCTTTCGGTAATTTCTCTACATAAAGTAATCTGCATTCCTTTATCAAGAATTTGCTATTTTGGCTATCATCCTAAGTGGGTTGAGTATTAATTTTTAAGGAAAAAAGATTTTTTTAAAAAAAAATTCATTGCATGAAAGATAAGACAGACCAAAAACCCCATGCTGTTGTTAAGGAATTTAGGACTTTAAACAGGTTGTTAAGAATCCTGGTCAACATAGCATGGTAGAAAGAAACTCCTGACAAAAAAGAGGATTTCAAATTGTATTTGGTAAGCAATAGTGTCAGGCCTGCAGCCAAGAAGATTCATCTTTCTAAGTTCAAATCTGGTCTCAGACATGTACTAGCTACATGACCCTGGGCAAGTCACTTAACTCTGTCTCAGTTTCCTCTTCTGTAAAATGAGCTGGGGAAGGAAATGGAAAACTACTCGAGTGTCTTTGCCAAGAAAACTTCAAATGAGGTCAGGAAGAGTCAGACATGACTGAAACACAACTGAACAATAGCTAGAGGATCCCACTGATGAGAGGCATAACATGACCACAGTGGAAAGAGCACTGGCCCAGATGGGGTTTGCATCCTACCTCTCTCACTTAATGTCTTGTATGACCCTGGGCAAGTCACTTCATTTCTTTGGTATAATTTTCTATTTCTACAAGGGAAATGAGAATGATAGGTAGGTAATACCTAAACTAAGTAATAGTTATTATTTCATTAATAGCATGGCTGAGAAAAAAGTTATGCATAAATGCAAGGCAGTGTTACCTCAGGTGAGCCTGGCAGCAGGGTGAAGGTTAAACTGATGGAGGAAGAAGATGATAAGACCTGTTTGGAGCTAAGATGGCCCATTACAAGTAGTAAATACTAAATACTTATGGATTGTCAGCTTATTGACTGATGGATGGAGTGGGTTAAAGTGCTTCCCACTCAGGGAGGCCAGGGTTCAAATCCTGCCACTGATTAAATATGTAACCCTGGACAAATCAATGAACCCTTAGGGGGTCTCTGGCAAGTCCATAGCTCTTCCCTTCTAAGTTGGAAATGAGCTGAGATATGTACTGGTAGAGGGAGCTCTCTAGGAAGGAAAGGGTGTTTCAAGGTACCTAGATTCCAGTTCTGCCTCTGATGGGCAATGGGCAAGCCATTTCACTTTCTTAGGCCTCAATTTCCCCATGGTTCCCTTCCAAGGCCTCTTCTGGTTCTCAGTCTATGATCTTATAATCCCACTACTCATGCTTTGTACCAGGGTGACTTGGGGCAAGAAACTTTACCTCCTTAGGAAAGTTTCTTCAACTGTAAAATGAGGGCGATGGATCAGATATTCTTCAAGTTGGCTCGCCTCCTATTGACTGTATGTTAATAGATGCTACTGAAGAAATCATGGATCCTTTGCACGGTCACATAGGAACTGACAATATTGCTGCTTAACTGAGTATCCAGGCTGGTGATTTTTGTTACACTTCTCATTCATCTTGGGGCAGTTAGGTGACACAGTGGATAAAGCACTGGGCTTGGAATCATGAGTTCAGATCTGGCCTCAGATGGTTACTAGGTGTGCGACCCTGGGCTAGTCACTTAACCCTGTTTGCTTCAGTTTCCTCATCTGTCAAATGAACTTGAGGAGGAAATGGCAAACCACTCCAGGATCCTTGCAAGAAAATCCCAAATGGGATCATGAAGAGTTGGACATGACCGAAATGACTGAACAACAACATTCATTCATCTTCCTCCTCCTTCCCATGTTTTTGTGCTGATTTTCTCTCAGATTCCTCCTCAGTAAGGTGAATGAGGCAAAAAGAAAAGGAACAGCTCCCATCAATGACCATCTGGCTACTGAAGAATAGTTCCAGGAATAGGTTTAAACTGAGAAGAAATCAGAAGAACGCAGTAAAGTGAAGTCTGGGGATTATCTGTGGATTTCAGTTATCCATGCTACTGAATCCAATGAGTAAGCGAGGACTGACAGTGTTGACAATGCTCGTTTCATGATTGTAATGTAATAAAGGCAAGCTGGCTAAAAAAGTTTAAAAGCAGACAAACCAAAACACAGTGAAGCTTCCCAACATGCAGCAAGTTTCCTCCTCTGCTGCTCCAACCATTCTATTTTGGTTCATTTGCTCCTTCTTGGAGTTCTTTGTGTGAACCACAACCAATCCATGTTGGAAGTTTGGAGTCTGAAGCTTGAGAATTACTACAAAGAGTGGGGAGGGGAGAAGGGATTGACCAACTTTCCTAGGTAATCTCAAATTAACTGGCTAACCTTCTTGGGTCATGGTTCCCCCAGACAGAAAACCATTTTCAAGATTAAAGGAAAATTCATTGAGTCAACCAGATTATGGAAGAAAGGGTACCATTATTTTGAGATCAAACCCCCTCTCCCCTAGTTCACATTTTCTCTCTCTCTCTCTCTCTCTCTCTCTCTCTCTCACACACACACACACACACACACACACACACACACACACACACGCTTAGCACTGAAAGCCATGGTAATATTCTGACTTGGAAATATATACAAGCATTTTGCCAAGGGTACATGACCAACTAATGATCCCAACTCCACTAAGCTGCAGAAGTCAGGTAAGAAGCATTTACTGAGATGAAACAGACCTCTGTCCTCTGGGTAGAAAAGTAAAGGTCTATGGCTAGAGAATGCTGGGAACTCTGTCTGATGTAGTCTCTGAGGAAAGTGATTTTGTTTAACTCTTTTTCTTTGTTGTTATAAGACAGGGTGAGCAAGGGAGGAAAGGTATGCTGGGAAATTATTTTTATATGAAAAGAAGGTATCCCTAAAAACTCTTCAAGAGTTTACTGCACCCTTACTTATGGAAAGGGGAAGGGAATTCTATTTTCAACTAGGCTTCAAATGCAATAACCAGTCAACTAACCAACAACATCTTAATAGGTAGTGAGCATGTTTCAAGGGGATAGCTAAGAACCTGTTCTACCTCATGCCATATTTACAAAAATATTAATTATCTGGTAAACTCAAGACTAACTTTGATAGAATTCATAGGAAACATTATATTCTGACTATAGTCATTCTCTAAGACTTCGAGGATGTGTGGTTTCCTTGCTGTGAGATCTTTCAAATTATTGGACTTAGGGAGTTTCATGGACCCAAATCAACTTTGATCATTGCCTGTGGCCAAGTCGTAATGAACTTTCCGAGCTTAGCCAGACTGATAAATTTTGTATTATATTTTTATTTCACTAAACATTCCCCAATTACATTTAAAATTTTTAATTCATTTTTTAAAATTCTGCATCCAAAATTCTCTCCCTCCTGCTCATCCTTCCCCCACTCACTGAGGAGGCAAGCTATATGACATCAATTACACATGTCAAGTCATGCAACACATAATTTCATATCAGCCATGTTGCACACACACATACACACAAGCAAGAAAATAAAGCAAAAAAATTATGCTTCAATCTACACGCAGAGTTCATCAGTTCTCTCTCTGGAAGAGAACAGTGTTTTTTATCATGGGTCCTCTGGAATTGTCTTGATCAGAATACAGGCTGATCATTTAGACTATGAACTCCTTGGGAGCAGGGACTATCTTTTGTCTTTCTTTTATGATTTATCCCAAGCTCTCAGTATAATGCCTGGAATACAGTAGATACTTAGTAAATGTTTACTGACTGACTGAGTAGTCCTCAGGGGACAGATCCCCAATCCTTTGCTGGGTCTATACTTGAAACCACTGTAGTTGGGTAGGGTCTACCAGAGTTTGCACTCTTCTGGCATAGCTGCCATGAACCCAGGCTCACCTCGGCGCCATCATGAGGCATGGAGGCATGACACTTTTCACTGTATCATCTAAATTATTCCAATTGGCTGTCTACACTGGCAATTATCCAGTCAAGTGGCAGCATGCCAATTCCCTTTAGGCTTTAAGGCTCTAGCAAAAGGCATGAGACTGATGAAATGCTTAATGGTAAGCTTTAAAAAAAATTCTTACCTGAACATGTCTCTAAGCCCACTGCCCTCTAGTCCTTTAGGTTAGTTTTCATAAATTCCTCTCAATAAAAGAAAGACATAAAATACAGCCAGGCCAATTTGGATATTCAAAAGAATTCCATTTTTGGATGAAGGTTAGATATTATAGTTAGTGGAGAAATACAGTGACGGGGAAAACAGAGTGAGAAAGAGGAAGAATTACCAGGAGATCAGAATCTCCTTCCTTAAGACTATTAAAAAGACCTAAGCTGTCACAACCTATCTTCCCATAACCCTCCAAGAGAGAATTTTATCACCAAACAAAACAAAGTAAAGGAAGTTCATAGTTCAAGAGATTTCTTCACCAAGGCTCATGCTTTCAAAATACAGCCAAGGCTGGGGTCAAGAAAAAGCCCCTCCGCCAGTTGGTGAATGCTTCAGAGAAGCAGGCTCGCCCTCCTCTCCACAAAGGAAAAAAAAATGTCATTTATCTCAAGCACAGCAAGGCCTATTATGAGTCACCTCCCCCGTTCTCTTTCTTTCCTCTTCCTCCTACCATCTCCCCCTGCCCTCCTCCCCTTCCTGCAGGAAAAGAAAAGACTGCAGGAGAGGGAGGAGGAAAAAAAGCCCCAAATCATGGTACTACAGACAGCACTGTGGGATTCTCTTTCTTTGGCTTTTACTAGCCTTTGGGGGGTCAGGATGCTACTGGTGCAGCTTCATCTGAGGCACTGCACCGCTCACTTAGCAACAGCTACCAGGAGGAGCATTTACCAATGCCACCTGGCTCAGGGATGTTTTCAGGATGAAAACATCAAGTCAGGAAGAAAGACAGAGAGACTGAGAGAGACACACACACACAGAGACAGAGAGATAGAGATGGAAAGGGAGAGAGAAAGCAACACAGACAGAGATGTTAAGAGAGAGAGAGAGAGAGAGAGAGAAGTTTAACACATCACACTGCTAAGAGTAGGACTTAACCAACATATTAGTAGCAAATTCAAGGTGATGTGGAAGAGCAGAGTGGTTTTTTAAGAGTGCCTATGACTAAGTCCTTTTAATAAACATATGTGTGCATATTTCTCCTCTGTATATAAACTAACATCTTTAATATTATGGAATTTATATTTCTCTTCTGTATATAAATTGACCTAAATTAGAGAATATTTCTCCTTTGTGTATAAATTATCTAAATATGAATGTATTTTCCTCATCCAAAATGATATTTATATAACAATATAGATATTTATTTCTTTTGAATATATAAAATAAGGATGAAGGTTCATTACATTGCATAAAGGGAAAGGAAGAATCATTAGATTGTCAGGCTAGGAGTGAGTGAAAATGAAGAACTGGGATTCACACAAAACCCAACAGTCAGATGATTGAATCTCATTTTGGTTTTGGTCTACTGTGTTACTCAAGCAAAGAAAAAGGTAAAAATGGATCACCTCAAACAAACAGCTGACCCCAGCATCACTTAGGCTTTCATTTTTTTTCCAGTGGCACAAAAATGTTTATTTTATCAACTTTCAAATGAAAATACAAAATCACTTAGGCTTTTAAAAGGAAACTGGCCAATGCAGTGGCTAGGCCTAAAAACCTAGAAGCTGTTTCAGCCTCAGCAAACCAACCTTGTGGTGTGGAAAGAGGCAAGAGAATGGGGCCAGAGGTATTTCTTCCCTTCCTTTCTGGGAAGAAAAGCCTCCATCCCTCCCTTACTGTTTGCCTTGAGATCCCAACAGAGGCTCCAAAGGCTCCCACTGCCTAGATAATGAGGGTTCAGAGTTGAAATAACATGGAAAAGTACCTGACTCCTTACCTTTTTTATTTTGTTCAAGGGGCATTTGTCCCTCTTCACCTCCTCTCTTCTATTCCTCCAAGCTTTTTAAGGAATACATAATCCATTTTTTTCTTATCTCCTCTCAAACATAGTTTTTAAAAAGGAGAATCAAAGTGCCTAGGCTCTTAAAAAAAATAGAGGGAGGAAAAAGTCTTTCCTATAACAGCCAAATGGTACCACTGAGTAAAGATTTAGGACTGTCCCAAAAGTCATTTGGAGTTATGGAGACATACTCATAGACACCTAAGGACATGAATGGACCCCTGTCTCCCCTTCAGAGTTAGATCCAATTAACCCCTTAAGTTCTGAGTAGGAAATGCCACTGACTGGGGTGACATCTACAGCTCAGGGAACAGCTGTACAATCTCCTATTACCTCAGAGATATTCAGGAAAAAGCCCTCCTGCTCTTTAAGTCCTTTATGAAGTGACTGCTCCCGAATCACTAGTGAGTTAGATAACAAAGCGCTCTCTCCATGGTAGTCAGTCCTCAGGTTCTCCCTTGGGATCATCTTTTTCCATGAAGTCACATTGTAACCAAAGCCCCTTTTGGTACCATGTTAATCTCTCCTTGTGTCTAATGTGAAATCATATTCTACAGAGAAGGGCATTAAGGGTAAAGTCTTACTGACTTACCTTTGCCAGGATAATAAAGGCATTTTAAAATTCTCCCCACCTGCCACCTCTCCACCTTCCACCAATTTCATGAAATTTGGGCAAATAAATTTTTAAAGTCTATAATGGTGGATGAGGAAGTGCTATTTATGAGTTTATTCAGATCCCAGAAATGGTCACAGAAGAGAATGACTTCTTTATTGAGCGTATTGTAATGGAGATACTTTTTTGGATAAAGGTTGGCCTTGATGGCAGCTGAGATCCCTTCCAATTCCGAGAGTCTAAGATTCCTTCATGCCAAGAATAATGCCTTGAATTATTGAAATCACATCTACATTTTCTTAAAAATAAGGATCATGTGGTATACTGTAGGCATGAGACTCTCTGCTACAACAGGCTAAGGAAATTATGGCCTACAAAATATGCAGCTTTCCAAAATGAGAAGAGCATAAAGGTTAAAATCTGAATTAAGATTCTGGGAACAGTAAGTCAGTTTGGTCACAAAGTTAATGGGGCAGGGGGTACAATTTGTTTCATCTGGGATATAGAACTGGGCCTTAACTGAGATAAGTACACACAGAACAGAGTATCAGTGACATTATTAACCATTCACGGAGCAGCTTTCTCCCCAGATCAGCCAGGTATTTTACAAATATCTTTCCATTTATTCCACTACCGCTTACTCTCAAGACAAATAAATGAAAAATCGGCTTATTCTCATTTATCAAAGGAAATCTAGAGAGGCAAAGCAGTTTATTCAAACTCACCCAACAGGACATTGGCTAAGCTAGGAAGAGACTTCCAGTCTCCTGATCTGGCATCTCTGGCTTATCTATTGATTAGTTCACAGTCTTTCTTAATAAAAGACTCTAGTGAGCTTTACAACATACATTATTTTGATTATCTTCTCATCTGATAAGAATATCTTATATGCAAATTGAGTTTTTCCCATTCCCTTGCCATTATTTTTTGTGGCTGCTGTTTCCATATTTGTTGTTTCTTTGAGTATCAGAAAAGAGTCCTGGATTTTGAAATTAGAAGATCTACGTTCAAATTCCAGCTCTGTGAACTCAAGTCACTTCAATTTTCTGGTCTCAGTTTCCTAATCTGTAAATTAAGGTCCATTCCAGTTCTAAAGGTATCAAACTTTCTATCATGGCCCCACCTCTGAAGTATAGGGGTGTTATACCCTGCCTTAACATTTCATAGCTAATACTTTTCATTTAAAAATCTTAAAGCAAACATCTACACGTGAGCATCTGATTTGGAAGGAGGAGGTTAATAAACTTCAACAAAATGTAATTAAAACCTAATTTTGCCCCTCTTAACATACTTCCCTAGCACTAGAATATAAAAATGCATCAAAGGAAAAGATATTCCAAGGAAAATGGATTGTTCACAGCTCTGCCTAAACTGAAAAGTTCCACAAGGTGGAGCCACTATGGGATAGCCCCATGAAAAGTTTAATTAGCTGGAAGAATCATGAAACTTTTGCTCTTTTACTGTTGTTCCACATGGTTTTGAGATAACTTGTTGTTGAGATAACTGTTGTAGAACGTCTTCTTGACCATAAAGGGGCTCTAAAAGTCACAGCTGTTTTTAGCCAACAGGGAAAAGGTATGGGGGAAAATCAGGTTTACTGCAAAGTTTCATTCCCATATATGGTAGGAATGTGTCCCTTTGTAGCTGTGTGCTCATATATGTGCACATATGTATATGAAACAGAGTTTTAATGCTCAACAACGGATTAATACCCATTAACCTCAAAACTTATTAAAAACGAGCGTAACCAAAACATAAGAAAATCTCTCTTCTTCAGACAGGAGTAATTTAATTGGTGACATCAATCCTAAAAGATATAATCTCAAAATAAAAGATATGGTTACATCTTAACAAGAGATTTTCATATACATTGAACATTAGTAAGAAATTTGGGTTTAGGTTGGATGATTGGATACTTTGAAAGATATAATTCCAGCGTGGACATTCCTTCTATCAAGAGAGATCACAATTGCTCACATTTCATGAGTTAATATGGCTAAAATGTCATCAGCTGGTGGCACATGTCCTAGCAGTCCTATGTATCTAACTTGCAGTTCGAGTCAGGACAGATACCTCTTACCAATCTAAAAACAATCTAACAATCTCGCCAAACTTAACAGGGTTGTTACTTAGACGATACACATACATAGCACCTAAAAGAGTTCAAACACAAACTTTGATGATATACTCACAGTGGAGAGAGCTCTCACTGTCTTTGAGAATCACAGATCACTTTCACATCATGATGAGACATTGGAAAAGGTCTTCATTGGCAGCTAACATTAAATTGAGCACTTTCAATGTGACACAGCCAAAGTGGAATTTACTCTTCCCCAAAATATACACGTACACAATTTTCTTTATCTGTTCATCACAATATCCATTCTCCTGTCACTCAGCCTTTAAAATCAAACTCATCATGTTTGGTATTAACCAAGTACTAAAAATTCTTCCACTAAACTGTTTCCTATTGGTTCAATCTTCTCTATTTCCCCCACTACTACTCTAGTCTAGAACTTCATCACCTCATGCCTGGATTACTATACTAGCCATTGTTTCTGATTCCAAGTTCTCCAAATTTAACCACTTGAATCTCCCAATTATCTATCACATGAAAACTAAAGACCTCTGCCTGAGTTTTCATAGTCTTTCATAATTTGTTCAACTTATCCAACTCTTAGTTCCAGTTAGATTGGTCTCCTCCTTCCCGTTTAAGAACAGTTTAATAGATTTTATGAAAGTCACTGTGTCAAGGACTACGAGGAAATAAGGAGAAATCAACATTGTTTTACTCTCAAGGAGACTGTGCTGTCCTAGTAGGGAAGATAAAGCAAGGTACACAAATTCAACAAACATTTCCCCACTATGTGTGAAGCACTATGTCGGATTTTAGGGACAAACACAAAAACAGAACATTCATTTTCCTTGAGGAACTTGTATTCTGCTATGGGGTGATATTCTAAGTCAAGGTAGGAAGAGATAAGAGATCCTCCAAAATATGGGTGGGTGTTAGAAAAAGAGAGATATCACATTGTGTCCAGGGAATTGTAGGAGTAAGGGAAGAATCTGTTGAGGAAGTGGCATCCGACCTGGACCTTGAAAACTAACTAGTCTGAGAATAAGAAAAAGAGTGGGAATTCAGCAAAGTCATAAATAAAGATTCAGAGGCCCCAGTAATAAGATGTGGAATCATGTTCAATGGAAAATCCAAAGGGACAAATACATTTGGTAAATTCTATCCCATTTGCTTCTTTCCTTTCTGTGATTTATGTTTTTTCTAATAACTAGTAGGTATTATTTCCAGAAACTGCATGTTCTCTCTTGTGGGGTAAGGATAAATAGATGCATTGTGGGGGACAAGTAGAATGAATGAAATTGTGTAGAGGTCGAGAGGGAGGTCCAAAATGGTAGAGAAGAAGATACAGGAGAAAAAAAAGGGAAAGGGAATGAACAGAAAGATGAGTAGGTGTGACATAAGTCAACTAGAGTCAGAGGCAGATTTATTTAATGCCTGCCATGTACAAGCTTCCCCTAAAAAGGCAGATCAATACATGTCTATGTGATATTAATAATCTGATCCTTCCCTTTGCATATACTGAAGAGGTATATGCCTGTCTAGAGTTAGGATTTTTTAAAATGTGATGTCACATATAATTTAAGTATTCTAAATAACCAAGATTTAACTAGAGAGTCCTTGTAGCAATTATATTCTTTATTAGATTTTAATTTTAGGTTTAAAAGTTTATATGGTCTTCACTGTGAGTATAAACCAAGAGTTCTTAACCTCCTTTTTGTGAGTCATGGACCCCGGCAATCTGGTGAAGTCTATGGATCCCTTCTCAGAATAAAGTTTTATTAGCTAATTGCTATCAATATTTAATAAAATGCAGAAGGATTACAAAAGAAATTAATTGTACTGAAATAAAGATGCATTTTTCTCTCATCAAAGTTCATGGTTGTAAGAGTCCCTGGTCTAAACAAGCATTTCGTACCTCTATATATAATTATATTATCAAAAGATCCAGGATAGGTGAGCGGATGAAAAGGAGTCTATTTCCTCCTAACGATCATTTTTCTCTGCAATAAAGCATAATTTGGACATTTTTTGCTTAAAGTTCAGAGTCAAAAAGAATTGTGACACCTTGCTTTCAAGTGCTGGACAGGGTTGACATTGAAGCCAGGAAGATTCAGGTTCTAGTATTGCCTCTAACACATAGTAGTAGCTGCAGAACCTTGGTCAAATTACTTAACTAACTTCTCTCAGTAATTCTCGAAATATAAGATGCAGAAACAATACTGATCTGCATTGGTAGAGGAAATGTCCTCACTTGGAGTTCCCTCTACAAATGGAATGACAGGTTTAGTCCCTAACTTACAGTATAATTGTGAGGGGCAATCTTTCCACATTCCCTGTCCCTGCAATTCTTTGGATATCCCATAATGAAAAACAAGTAAAGGAAAACAGGCAAATGACAGAAAATACAGAAATTTCCTTGTAGAGATTTTGGTCAAAAGGTTAAAAAAATGCCCTGACATAATCATCATTTGATAGATAATCTATTTATTTAAGCCACCACTATACACACATGAATACATATACATACACACCCCCTCCCAATCATCTAAGCATGGTGCCTAGCACATAGCAAGCACTTCATAAATGTTTACTGATTTTAATATTTAAAGAAAAAAGGAGGGGAAAAAACTCTTTGTCTCAAAAGAGTATTTCTCCATAGTACAGACTAAAAAGAAGAAATGACTAGATGGTTGGCAAGCTAGGAGATGTTGAAATCTGATTTGAAAACAAAAGAATCCAATTCCATTAACCAGTATGCCCTTAGTACATTACTGAAGAAACTACATCTCTATATAGTAAAGCTTGTGTAACCACACTGAATCGTGTGGTTACAAGGCTTTAAGAGCTGCAAACTAGGGCAAAAGACTGCATCAAAAAGATATATTTATATTCATGTTTTTGTGGTAATCCTAGAATGGATTAAACATCCACTGAAGAATAAAAGGGACCCTACTGAGCTGCAAGAGATTATGAAAGGGATGTTTTCAGAGAAGCCATGGAAAACTTATACGAACTGATACAGAGGGAAGTGAACAGAGCTAGGAGGACAATTTATACAGTAATGTTAGCATTGTAAAAAAACAAACAACTTTGAGAGACTTATAAACTCACATTAATACGATGACCTACCACAATTCCAGAGGATCCATCTCCTGAAACAGAGGTGATCGACTCAGGGGTACAGAAGATGATACATATATTTTTGGACATGACCAACACAGGAATTGTTTTTCCAGATTGTGCATGTATGTTGTAAGGGTTTTGTTTTTATTTTGTAATGGGGGAAAGGTGAGAGGGAAAGAAAATAGATTTTTTAATTGAAAAAAATTCATTTAAAAAAAGATTATTCTTAACATTCTGGTCTTTCAATCATAAACAGCCATGAGGTATCAAAATCAAGGAGATAAAATTTGAAGATATTAATATCATTTTTAGGCTTAGGACTCAGAGATTTTCAGCAGGAGGGAGCTGCACAAATCTCTGGCTTTAATTCATGGGAATCTGGTCCAACATGCTTTAGATGTCAGCCAAGCAATGGTCTCAAAAAGAAACTGCAATGGTGAAATTCAAAGTCACCAAGCTCATGTGTACTGCCCTAAAGTAGAAACAAAGGCTCTCAGTCAAGATGGGGCTAATTCTACGTCACATAACCCAATACCCCACAGGGGTGGTGGTCTTCACTGACAAAGTATGTCACTGAAACAATATGGCAGATATGCAAGTACAAGGCTATATGACAACAATTTTCTTCAGAGCATTAGGTCAGTAAAAAAAAAATCAGTCATAGGGAGTATATAAGAAATCTATTTCAGAGACTTTATTCCAACAGAAGGATAATTAAGAGTCTTGCTTATTATGTCTAAGGCATAATTCCTCTCCACCCTACTGCCAAACTATTTTAAATAGCCCCTATATTAACTCATAAAACAGAACAGGTTGAACAGACAACATGAAACTCCCCAACTGATGACACTCTTAGATACTGCAGATGCTTTTTTATTTTAATTTCCATTACCCCCGTTCCAACTTCACTTGTCTTTCTACTCAGTCTGGACCCCATGGTTAACTAGAATTCCTCACCTCCCTCACTGACCCCTGACCTAGATCTTCTACTTTTTCCATTTTGCCAATTCCCCAACACGTGACAATCTGTACAGTCCACTTTCCACCCTAAATTGTCAAGACTTTCTGGAAAAAGTCAAAACTACTGCCTAGGTTCCAAAAAATTTATGCTATCTCACTCCAACTGGATCATCACTGCTACTTAGTGCACTTTTTTACTAATTTCTTATCACCTTCCTATAGCATTTCCCCAAAGGGGCTGTTCCAAGGTATTCCACTCTTCTGTATTATAAGATTTTTTTTTAAAGTTTTAAAAACTGATTAAAAAAATAAAAAAACAGACAAGGAGGATCTTTATTACATACAGCTTGCTTTAAAAAAAAGTGCACAATAAATATACATTACTTTCAAAGATGCTCTCTTTATCTCTGCTTCCCTCTGAACTTCCTTCAGTGCTCTTAGGTACCTTTTAAAAATGTATTACCATTTTCTTCACCAGCCCCTTCCACTTAAATGGAGCAGGATCAGAATCAGGTCTTACTCATCTTTATAGGACCTAAAGCACCTAAACTAGTGCCGTGAGCATAGTAGCCACTCACTAAATATCTACTGAATGGCAACTGGAAGATATAAGTCCGACTTCAGTGCCTGGTTGTGACAATGAGGTAACCATGGGTCCTTGAAGGCAATTCCAAAGCACAAACTCCAGCCATGGAGACAGCCAGCCAAGAGGGCTTGCAGTATGGGTCTACTTTGGTCCAAGGACCAGTCTAGTTAACTTCTGAAAGGTTCAACACCAGATGGACTACTAGGGAGTTATTTTTTGGTCAAAATCCTAAAATTTCAAAGGTGGGAGGGTGCACCTAGTCCATTCTGAAAAATAATCACCTGTGTCCTTCCCTCCTTTACTCTCCCCACACATACAACAAGGAGACGTAGCCATTTTATAAAGACCTTCAATGACAGGGAAAACACTACCTGCCAAGGCAGCCCATTCCACTTTCTCTAATTGTTAGAAAGTTTTCTTTATATTAATGCTATCTTTGGCTTTGTTATTTCCACTTATTTCTCTTGGTTATGCCCTGTGAGGCCCAAGAAAATAAATCTACTCCCTCATCCACGTGACAGCTCTATAAAGGTGCTGACAGGTATCATGCCCTCCCTCCCAGCCCCAACTCCTGAATCTTCTCTTCAGGCTTAAAACCTCCAGTTCCTTCAAATATTGATCCTAACGCCGATAATGACAGTAAATAGTAACACCTAACCTTCATATAGCTGGTTACGGTCTGAAAAGGCTCTTCTATTACGTCGTTTCATCCTCACAACAACCCTACAATTAGTATTATTTATTATCATTCTGTTTTACAGAAGAGGAATCTGAGGCTGAGAGTGGGTAAGTGATTTGTCCAACCTGTGGCAGGATTATGATTCAGGTCTTCCTGACCCAAGACCAGAGTTCCTGGAAGCCAATAGTAGTAACAGAAGAAGGGGGAGGAAAAGAAAGAGGAAAAGGAGGAGGAGAAAAACTCTATTAGATGATGAGCTCCTCAGGGGCAGGAACTATTTTTCGCCTTTCTTTGTAGCCTTGGCACTTAGTGTAGTGACTTGTACACGGTGGTGCTTAACAAATGCTTATTGTCTGACTGACTCATTGACAGCTAGTACTTACATAGCACTTTTAAAGTTGGCAAAAGGCTTCACAAATATTTTCTTATGTTATCTCCATAACAACCCTAGGGGGAAGGTGCTCTTATCCTCATTTTATAAATGGGGAAACTGAGGTAGAAAGAAGTTCAGTGATTTCTCCAGGATCACACAGCTAACAAAAGTGAGAGACTGGATTTGAACTCGGTTCTAACTGACCCCAAGTCCATTACTCTAAACACTGGGCCACTCAGCTGCTTCTCAATATGACATGAATTCAAGATCCTCTACCATTCAGGTGACTCCCCTCTGGACACTCTCCAGATTATCAATGTCCTTCCTAGGATATGTTCCCTAGAAGGGAACACAATATTCCAGAAGTGACTACAGCCATTCTCAAAGACTTTCTACAAACTAATAAAGGCCTCTTGATGAACTGGGACTTTGGAGGAAAAACACATCTTGGCGAAATTACAGATACTTAAAGTTGAAATATGCAAAATTATTGAAAAGGTCAATTCTATACATCAAAAGGAGTTCTGATAGGACTCAGGGAGCTGTGGACCCGATGGGACCATGTGTTCCTAGAATATCGAGCAACACCCAATCCTTAATTATGCTACCAGCTACATTTGTCCTCTAGAGCTATATTCGAGGTAAAAACAAAACAAAAAGATGGTCCTCAGGACTCCAACAGTCTGCCACAGAAAAGGGGTTGTTTCTTCAACAGCCTACTCAGATTCTGTGAAGGGCCACCCTAGTCCATGCATCTTTATTTATCCTTTACTCAGAGTTGGCAGAAATTGCCCTGAATTGGCAAAGCAAACCAGAGGAAGGTGGCAATATGGTGCCTATGTGTGCAGAAGCCTCACAGCCCAGTGTTTTGACACTGTTACTGAAACAAACCTAACTATTTATGAGAACTAAATTGAATCAAACAGTTGGTGTGGTAGGAAAAAAGAATCTGTCTCTGAAGTATTGTCTGCAAACCACTACAGAAAGATGCGTTTGAAAGTCTTGTGATTCCACGCATACATCACCACCACTTGAATATTAAAAGCAAAATGATCAAGAGAAAAGAACAGACATACGTATACCTACTGAAAGGTTTAAACCACATCCATCTGGAGTCTCTGGGAAAGTTAATTAAATTCTATTTAACAAGCATTTTTAAGCACCTACTATGTGCCTGGTTATGTCACTAGAGATAGAGAAAAATAAGAACAATCCCTGATCTCAAAGTCACCCATTGGAAGGTCAGCTCCTTGACAAAAGGGATGATATCTGTGCCTTTTGCCACATGGTAAGTGCTCAATAAATGGTTGCTTGTTGACTAAGTACCTTCTAGTTGGGAGGAGGGGTACAAGTACATAGAGAAGTAAATTCAAATTATACACAAAGAAAACACAAAGTGATTTAGGGGAGTTGAGCCTTAAAAGAATCTCCAGGTTTCAAGATTCAGGAGTAAGGAAGCAGAGCATCACAGGTGGAGGGTATAGCCTGTGCAAAAGCACAGAGAGGGGATATGGAGAACTAAATGCTGTGTGTGGAGAATAGCAGGCATGCAGGTGAAATGTATTATTCTGGATCCAATCATTCAGGTTTGCTGAGGATTTTCCCAGCTCTTCCCTTTCCTTCAGAGCACCAAACTTCTGAGTATTTTAACCAGAAATTATTTCTAAAATATATTCACATTTCTTTGTCTTGTCAAACAAAGTGTATTAACATTGGCTTCTTCTTGAAGAAGCTATTTCATCAGGTTGTGAGATGGCAATTCTCTCAGGGTCTGTGCAGGCAGTCAGGGATGTTTACTATTATACTCACTGGGTTCCCACTTCTATACTTTTATCATTTTAAACCTATTCTTTATAAGTATCCCTATCTTCCCTTGATGGCTACTATCACTTTGTGTTACTGTCAGAGAGCCTGACTGCTAGAATCCACCTGCTATTCCTAGCCTACAGTAAGCTGGGAAACTAGAAAACATAGCTTATTAGTATTGTGTATGAAGTAAACAGGATCTTAGTAAAGACCTAATATGATCCCCTAGAAAAGATGCATGAGCTTTAAGTGTATGGATGATGTGATATTATTTGTGTATAAAGAAACTTCTTTTGCTTCTTTTCCTATTCCTATGTTTCAGATAGATGAGACTGCCCAGTAGTTGAGTTCCTGAATGGGGTAGTTGACAAATAACTGATCTACAAGTACAACATCTATCTTTATACTGATTACTCAGGCCAAGCCCTAGAATCAGCCTGGCATGAGCTTAGAGAGGTAAATACTTCAATAGATTAGTGATCACTTTAATCTATGACAACCTCTCTAAGTAAACCCCTTCCTTCATACCTTCTGATGATGGGCGATCCTTGTCTCTGCCTTTGGGTTATGTCCTCCAAAGACAACATAACCAACATGATGACGTCCTTTATTCTGATTCTTTCAGAAGATAGTCATGTGGTTTCTCATAGAGATATTTCACAGAAATGGGGCAGGAGGGAAATTCACTACTTACTAGGAATGATGGAGTTCATGAAAAATGCCTAAACATTCTGCCAACTAAACTTTGTTATATAGTCACAAGAAATTCTCAAGACAAGGTAATTCAATGGTCAACACTGAAAATGAACTATATATTTTCAGAAAGGTAGCAAGAAAAACAAACAATTCATCCAAGAAATATAAAGAGAGGACGTCATGCCACCATGGACAGAAAATCAGTATTTGCCAATGCCTCCAGAGGTCAGGTAAAGATAGATTTCCCTGCAGCAAGAAACAATCCTAGGCACTGCTTGACAGTGGATTCCAAATCAGTGTTAGACCTTTCAGCAATTCTATCACTCCTCACTCTCTCCAAGAAAAGATATTGAGAAAGGCCTCATTTCTAAAATATATAAAGAACTGAGTCAAACGTACAAGAATATAAGTCATTCTTCAGTTGATAAATGGTCAAAGGATATGAACAGAGAGTTTTCAGAGGAAGAAATTAAAGCTATCTACAGTCATATGAAAAAATGCTCTAAATCAGTATTGATTAGAGAGATGTAAATCAAAACAGCTCTGAGGTACCACATCACACCTCTCAGATTGGCTAACATGACAAAACAGAAAGATGATAAATGTTACAGAACATGTAGAAGAGCTGGAACACGAATTCATTGCTGGTGGAGCTGTGAGCTGATCCAACCATTCTGGAGGGCAGTTTGGAACTTTGCTCAAAGGACTACAAAATGTACATACCTTTTGACCCAGTAATATCATTTCTAGGACTGCATCCCCAAGAGAGCATAAAAATGGGAAAGGGTCCCACATGTATAAAAATATTTATAGCAGCTCTCTTTATGATGGCCAAGAACTGGAAATCGAGGGGATGCCCATCAATTGGGGAATGACTGAATAAACTGTGGTATATTAATGTAATGGAACACTATTGTGCTCTAAGAAATGATGAACAGGAAGGACCTATATGAATTGATTCTGAGTGAAAGGACAAAAACCAGGAGAACTTTGTACACAGCAACAACCACATTGTGTGAGGAATTTTTCTGGCAGATTTAGTCCTTCACAGAAATGAAGGAACCTAAAAGTTTCCCAATGGACTCTTGAGGCAAAATGTCTTCTACATCCAGGGAAAGAACTGTGGAACTAGACTGCAGAATGAAGCAGACCATTTCCTCCTGTGTTAAGTTTTGTTTTTATGGTTTCTCCCATTCATTTAAATTTTTCTATGCAACATGACTAAGGTGAAAATGTATTTAGTAAGAATATATGTGTAGAACCTATATAAAATTGCACACTGTCTTGGGGAGGGAGAAGGAAGTGTGGGGGAGGGAGGGTGAAAAATCTAAGATATATAGAAGTGATTGTAGAAAACTAAAAGTAAATTAATTAATTTAAAAAAAATAAAAGATACTGAGATTTGAGGCAGTTTTTCAAGATGTTTCCATGGTCAATTCAATTGTACACACATTTATTAAGTACATAGGAATGTACCAGGCAATATAGTAGGCTCTGAATATATAAAGACAAATGAAGGCACTCCTCTGAAGAAGCTTATATTCTACCAGGAGAAAGTAACTAGTACAAAGGTGAATTAATAAAAAATAATTAGCAAGTGGAAGAATAAGGGGAGACCATTAAGAACCGGTGAAATCAAGAATGTCCTGAGTAGGAAGTGGCACTTGCTGAGACTCCAAGAGGCAGGAAAGACAGCATCCCAGGTGTGGAACCCATGATCTATCTATCCTCTATGGGGAATGGCAAACAGGTCAGTATGTATACAGTGTGAAAGAGTAAGCAATGATCACATTTTCACCCTTTTGTAATACTGATAATCAAGTCCTGGTCACAATTTCATCTCATTTTTCAAAGTATAAATAATAATAAATATAGTTAATGCATATAGCATTTTACATATATCATCTCATTTGATTAAATAAATTAATTTGACTTGTCTACTAAGCTGAAGTCAGTGTCATCTAGTACAAGGATGAAATTTTAGAACTGTCCATTCCAAGTCCCTAAATGACATCCCAGGAATAACCACCAATAATATAAACAAATGGTCTTTCGGTGTACCTAACCAATATGGAAGGTTGTTTTTGTTTTTGTAAACTGAATTACAGGAAAGTAGAAGAGGAGTTTCTGGCTATCTTTTACTTTAGTCTGAGATTACTATCAACATGTACAAGTCCCACAATATTAGAAGTTTTCTTTAAAAAAAAAATCAGGAGATATTGAAAATGCTGTCGGTGTTATCATTTTGCTTCTGCATCTGATTTGTCAGTGCAGCAAACTCCTATAAAAGTGACTTACACATGACCATGTAGAGTATATATCAAAGACAGGGCTTGAACTCAGACCTTCCTAGCTTCGCTCTCTATCCACTTTATCACAACACGATTAGATATCAAGAGGGAAAAGTCAAACCAGATATATCAAAGAATAAGGCAAAAATGGACCTTCTCTATTTCAGAATGGGGTAGTGTACACCATTACACAGGTGCATATCGTTCAGCCCAATCATCTACTTCCCATGGCCATGAATCCCTATTTTTTAATTAAGTCACTGACCAGACAAGAAGGCAGGATTTATGAAGGGACCTCAGAAATCTAAAGTATTCTCATTTTGTAAATGAGGAAAATGGGGCTGAAAGAAGTCATGAAATTCACTGTTATACATAAGGCAGCACATTTAGGTACAAAGTCTTCTGGTCTTGTTGTCAGGAAACCCTGGATTCAAATCTAACTTCAGATACTCACTAGTCATGTCAATCTAGACAAGTCACTTAACCTCTCTGTGAATTTCATCATCCTCATTTGTAAAACCAAGATAATAAGGGCACTTGCCTAGAAGAGCTATGAGGATCCAAAAAGATGGTTTATGCAAATGCTTTGTAAAGTCCTATATGAACACCATGTGATTGTTTTAAGACAGATCAAAAACATCTCAATAAAAATAGAATATAAGAGGACCCCACAAAAATACCTCTTGCACCATACACTTGTGGTGTTATAGGGAAGGAATTACCCTTTATGTTACAAGCGCACAGGGAACAAGACTTTCACCCCAAGTATAACCCAATCAGTGGTAAACTGAGGTGTTTTATAATGGACTTTTACTATGTTGTATCTATCTCCATTACTTTCAGACTCAGACTAGAGCTGGCTTTATGCCCTGCCATGCTTCAAGCAGTAATCTGTTTTGCTGACTCCTCAGTGAGAGGTAAATGGTAGATACAGATCTTGAGCCCTCTGGTTCCCGGTAGATCAATAAGGAGGGAAGCTTCAGCTCCAATTTGGCGCTGCCAGCCTGATCTCATTTTAAAACCAACGTTTCATATATCCAGGCGCGCCAATCTACCCCGCCTGTCTACAAGGCATCATAGTCGACACCTTTCTTCTTGCCAACCACGGCATAAAAGAAGTTCCCCCTCTTTCAATATATCAGCCTGATCACTTAGCATGCCACAGACAAGATATGTGACTGCTGGGGCCCCCAAATTAAAGTGGGTTTTAATTTGCCACTGAGAAACACTCTTCAACTCACTGGAAGGTTCATCAATGACTTTGTACCTCCTTCTCTTGATACTGAGAACTCCTCCAGAACTGCCAGATTTCAAGAGGAACCCTTTAATTCAGAAACACAGATCAAAGTTTTTCAAAGCACTGCCTGGAGTAGATTGAAGCTGGCTTTCAATTTCAGTGATCTATAAAGGCAATTTCAATGTCTTTAAACTTTCACCCATGACCATGTCTATACTTAAATGCTTGGGGGATAGAGACTAGATTACTTCAGGGAAAGAAGGAGTTAGGACTTCACTATATAGAGAACAAAGTCAGTTCCCTGACAGCTGCCATTTATACAGTGTCCCAAAAGTCATAGTGCTGTTTGAAGTTCTTAAAGCCTATTATATATATATATATATATATATATATATATATATGTATGTATATATTAAAATTTAAAGTTTTGGGGGTACCCTGTCAAGCACATTAGTGCTTTACATACAGTATCTCCTTTGACTGGACTATTCCCATTCTGATTCATTTTTCTAGATGAGGCACATTTACTTGCCCATGATCTCACAATAGGCAAGTACTAGAAGTTGAGTTCAAACCTGAGTCCACTTAACTTCAAACTCAGAAGTCTCTCCACTATACCATGCTATCTCTCACAGCATCTGGATGTTCAGCTGGAATGCTTAGAGAAGAAGTATGAATGCATGTTTGCTTAAATTTAGTGGACACTTGGCGGGGTGGGGGGAGAGATGTTGGGAGGTTATTGTCATGCTTTCCCTCTTTTAACACAGAATTCCACATGGGCAGAGGCTTTATTTTCTTCATTTTCTTGTTATGCTCATTACAAGCAGTATTAACTTGATTGTTAGAGAAAGAAAAAGAAGTAGGAATACCGTCTACCAAAGATGACTTGACTGATGCCAATACTGCCCTTACGTACACACGCAAGCAAACTACCCTGCCTTTGAGATGCTTGAACCAGCCTCTGCCCAAAGGGCTCTTTTACAGTTTTCTACAGCATCTGTCTGCTTCACTATCACCAGAATTTCAATACTTAAATAGAAGCCAGACATAGTCTCTGTTGGCTGTGTTTACTCCTCAGACTACTTTACTACTCAGTGAGTAAAAAGGTCTGGTGGAGAAGACAGAGTCCTAAGTGATCAGTGGTGAGATTTTTTTCAATGTTTGCTAGGATATTTGTAAGATGAAGAGGGGCCTTTTGGGCATCAGACCACACATTCGCACACTCTCCCCACTTAAGAACCTGGTGTAAAAGAAAGATCTAAAGATTAGGAGTCAGAGGACCTAGTTTTGAATCCGAGCTCTCCACACATTGCCTGAGTGATCTGAGGCAAGTGATTTAACCCTTCTGGGCCTCAGTTTCCTCAGCTGCAAAATTAAGGAGTTGGATTAGATGACTGTGCGGCATAGTCTCACTGGATCATAGATTTAAAGCTGGAAACAATCTCTGAGGTTATCAAATCCAAACCTCCTCATTTCCCAGTTAAGGAAACTGAGTCCCAGAGAGGCTAAGTGATTCAGTTTCCACTCGAAATTTATGATCCTATTCACTTTTCCCAACATAGAAATACAGACATACAAACCCAACAAAACAGGGAGTGATTATTCACATTACAAAATAATCCTTTCCTCTACATAGGGTTCATAGAAAAGTTCCTTTAAGTGGTAAGATATCCAATAGTCAAGATTCCTTTGGCAAAGTAACATTAACAAACTAACTTTCACTTGAGTTTTCAGTAACAAAGCTATGTGCAAGGCATTAAAAGTCTTTTATGAGTTAGCTTCAATCTGTCTTTCCAGACTTACTTCCCATTACTCCCCTCCCCCAATCACTATATCCTCCAACCAGATTGACCTGTCTGTCTCCTGCCTCCATAACTGGCTGCTACGCTGCCCCCTCCTCCTATATTGGTCTCTTGGAATACTTAGTTCCCTCAGGATCACAAGACCCATAGATATGCAGCTAGAAGGGCCTTCAGGATGATTTAAGTCAACCCTTATTTTACAGGTAAGGAAAATAAGGTTCAGAAAGGTTATATAGCTATATTTAAGAATATACAGAAGGACTCCTACTCTGTTCTTTGAATTCAAGTATTATTGTTTTCAGGGTGACCACACCTTAAATTTCTTTTCTTTCACACACACACACACACCTCCTCCATCCCATGGTGAAAACGTCTTCCACTCCCTAAAAATACTATTTCCACTGTATATTTTATATCAACTTATATCATCAACAAATATTTATGGGTGCCAGGCATCGCACTTGGAAGCACTAGTGATACAAAGAAATGCAAAAACATCATTAAAGCTCCCAAGGAGTTTACAATCTAATGAGGAAAACAACAGGGCAACAACTATGTTACATACAGACTGGATCCAGTGTCAATGGGAGATAAGGTGAGGAGAAAGACACCAGTAGTGGGGAGTGAGGGATGAAAACGGAGGAGGGCAGACATAGGCAAAGCCCTTTAAAAGAAAGTGGGGCTTAACCTGAAGGGAACGAGGGACTCCAGAAGGTGGAGAGGAGGAGGGAGAGCATTCCCAGGCATTGAGGACAGCCAGTAAAAAGATATCAAGTCAGGAGATGGGGTATCAGGTGTGAGAAACAGCAGGCAGGCTGGTACTGGTAGATTATAAAGTACAAGGAGTAGAAGTAAAGTAGAAGAAAGCTAGAAAGGTGGGAAGGAGCCAGACTATAAAGGGGTTTTAAAGACAAACAGAAGATTTTATACTGGAACCTGGAGATAACCAGGAGTCATATATTGCTTCCCCTAATTGGAATGCAAGTTCACTAAAGCCAGGAGCTACTCTTATTAAATGCTTTTTTATCCACAGTACCTGGCACACAGTGCATACTTACCTAAGTTTTGCTTCTTAAATTGAACTAAAGGCAGATTCTGCCTCTAGCAAGGGTGTTGGTGTTGGGGTGTGTGTGCGTGTGCATGTGTGAGTGCGCGTGTGTGCACGCGCACACACATGTGTGCGTGTATGTGTGTGTTGTGTGTGTGTGTCTTCTTAAAGTCCCCTTAATCATTGTAAATGTCATTTCTGTGCTGTCCTGTGGTTTAAGCTGCACCATTCTGGGATTTATAATTCACAGGAGACAGACCCTATGCATAGCCAAGACAAGGCTTTTCGTAGCACACAGGCTGGCTGCTATACTAAAATGTTCTTCAGTGGAGTAGCTGTGGCCCTCTTGCTTAATTCAGATTGCAAAAAGACTCAAAATGAGGGACAAGGGATACTTATTTAGTGCTGGAAAAGTCAGTAGCTTGAGGGTTTGGCAAGGCCACATTTCATACTTATTGTAGAAAGGTCCAATGCTTATCAGTAAGCCCTCTGCACTTGGACTTTTCCTCCAAAGACCAGGGAATGAGTCCATGAGAGGCTTTGCAGTGATACAATTCCAGTGTGACTCATTCTAGAATATCAAGAAATGTGACAGGAATCACAGGTAATCTCAGCATCACTGATTTAGAGTTGGAAGGACCCTTAGAGGTCATCTAGTCTAACGCCCCTCATTTTACAGATGAGGAAACTGAGACTCAGACTGGTTAAGTCAGCCTCTCTAATTCTAAAAAATCCTTCCTTTTTTATTTTCCATTTCACACATTGAAATCTTGGGATTCTTCGCCTTTTTGTGTGTCACAGAATCCTCTGGAAGTCTGGCAAAGTCCAGTTACTCC
Organism: Potorous gilbertii; assembly: GCA_028658325.1. Classification (NCBI taxonomy): domain Eukaryota; kingdom Metazoa; phylum Chordata; class Mammalia; order Diprotodontia; family Potoroidae; genus Potorous; species Potorous gilbertii. The sequence goes on along the minus strand of CM053772.1, from coordinate 167,355,402 downwards.
TCAATAACATTTTTAAATCCATAAGATAAAATAAGCTGGCTATACTGAAATATAGCCATTACAATATTTTAATGATAAACAAGTTCATGGACCCCAGGTTAAATGTTTCCTCTGTCACTTATTAATATCTTTTAAGGAGAGTCCAAAAAGGAAGTGGAGAGACTGATTTTAAGGAAAATAGCAGCAGTAGAAGAAACAAATTACAAGTAACTAATGAAGCAGCCACTGCAAACAAATGTGTATTTGATTACTTTTAATTTGGCAAGGAAACAGGTATGGGAAAGCCCAAGAACCATGCCCAGGTGGATCCCAAGGAACACCATTTCTGAGCTGCCAGGAGCTCCCAGTCAGTTCAGTCTTGATGAAGATCTCTTGGACCCAGAATCCCCAGACCAAGGCAAAGAGAATAATCATAAATTAATCCTTTCATGTCATTTATTCACCTACAGAGGTTGAGTGGATTAAATGAGATAATGCCTGTAAAGGGCTTTGTCAACGTGAATGACTCTTCTCCTGGTTATTTCATGTCTATCCTGAATATCAACAATTTTGAAGTAGGAATTCATTGATATAAACAAGTTAGGGCCTTTACTGCTAGTTTTAATTCATTAAAGTGAAGTAACAGAATTACGCACGAGAATTACTAAATTGTATGTTTTATCATGGTTTTCTTCCCACTTAAAATGGGGGGAAAGAAAATGGAGGCAGAGGAGAGTAGTGACCAGGTCTTTGTGCTTGGGAGTTGAAAGACCTGGGTTCCAGTCTGGTGTTAATTATCTATGTGATCTGGGGCAAATCACTTCTCTTTAAGCCTCAAGCAACAACCTCAGCTTTTACTATGAAGTCAAAGATGGGTGGCAACCTGCCTCTATGGAAAGACTTCTCCCATCCTGATGAAATCACAGGCAAAGGAAACAAATGGAACTCTAGGTAGCCAGTACAGGAATAAAGCCTGGCTCAAAATGCCTGCATAGGGAAACACTCTGGTTCAGGGGTAGGGTGAAGTAATCCCCCAATTCAACATGGAGATGAGAAAGTTAGCAAACCATCTATGCATGTGTATATCTATAGCTATGTATGTATTCAGAGTGCTTTAAAGAGTCCTAACTTCCTCCCTTCACCTTTCTTGTGGCAAGACACAGGGATTTCTAAGTCCCACAGTAAAATTCATGGCATACTGATCTGGAACATGACTAGAGCCCAAAGCTATCACAATCACATGGTCACTGTCAAGATAAAGGCAGTAATGGTTTGAATAATTCAGAAATGTCAGCATTTTTGTAGGGCAGAGACAGGCAAGCAGATAGCTAGGCTCCCGAGTGTTTGTTTGTGGGAAGGCCAGGGAAGGCTTGAGAATTGCTTTGTCCCCTGTGATGATAACATGCATTGACTTCGCCACTATGATGGATTTGGCTTTCCGGTTCAGAGATTTGGCTTTCTGGTGTCTGAATAAGTGTTTTTTTCTGCCTTCTATTTGGAGAGTCTGCTGTACTTTGCAATTCAGAACGATGCTGGCATATTCATAGTCACCATCAGTGCCTATTATTGCCTTGGTGCTACACTGTAACCTCCTGATGCCCACAAGTAACTCTCTATGATTTTGAGTTATAAACAAGCTGCTGATCTACCTTGGTGGAAGGAATTTCCACATTGGAAGTTACTGATATGAACAAAAACTAAGCATGAATATATATGTATATATATATATATATGTATAATATTACAAATATATGTACATATATATATATATATATATATATATATATATATATATATATATACACACACACATACACACACATATATGAGATACACAGAGAGGTAGATAATCTTATGACCTAGCTTACTTTTGTATTTTTATCTCCAATAAATTAGCACAATGGCCAAAGTAGAAACTTAATAAATGCTTACTGACTGAATGATTGTCTCCTTTTCTAAGCACTCTAGCACCTAGTGGGAGAATGTCGGGAGGGAAAGAAAGCGGGGGGAGAGAGGAGAGAGCAAAGAGAGAGAGAAAGAAATTATTTTGAATCAATAAAGAACTGAGTTTGGGTGATCAGATAGTACGGATAATATGTGCAAACTGAGAGCTTGGGAGATATATCAACAAATGGCAGAAACAGTCAGCCTCACGTGCTGAAGTCTACTTACACAGGGAAATCTGCCTAGTCATTCTTCAGACTCAGTCAAGCCCAGCCTTCAGTGACACGCATCCACAAAACACAGGTAGAGCACAGAAAGCCAACCATCCATTTACAATTCTCAAACCTCATTTTTTGGCCATAACTTGAACCTACTTGGCCACCCGATCTTTTGGAGAAGTGTTAACAACAGCTCACTGACCAGACTTTTAAAATTTCTCTTCCCAAAGAGACAAAGCCAAATTCAATTCACACATTTATTTGGTACTTGGTGAAAAAAGCAAAGCACCATGCCAGGTGCTAGGATGCTCTACCCTTGTGGAGTAACCAATCAGTCGGTTAACACACATTTATTAAATTTCTACTATAGCTGAGGCATCACGTTGGTTTTAGGGGGTACTAAGTCAGTCTATAAGGAAGACGCTATACCAGGATGGGGATCCTACAGCCTCAAGACTATGTGTGGTTCTCAAGGTCCTCTAGTGTGGCTCTTTGAAAGGATTTAAATAAATAAAAGGATTTGTTCTGTAAAACTTTGATTCAGTCAAAAGGTCCCACTTGAGGACCCAGAAGACCACACATGGCCTCGAGACCACAACTTCCCACCTCTTCACTATATACACAGACACTCTAAGAAACAATAATGTACGATAAGTACATTATAAATTCCAAGAACAAAGTGATGTTGGGGCCAGAGGAGATGATGGAAAGAGTTTCTTATGGAAAAGAAGAATGCTTCAAGGAGAAAGTGGAATTTGAGTTATCTTTAAACAAGAGCAAGAATTCAACACTTAAAGAGAAAGAGGGAGGGGAGACTCCAGGTATAAGGGCCAGCACAAGCTGAAGCATGGAAGCAGAAAACCACCCAACATGGTTGACGAACAGAGAGTAGCTTAGTTTGGCTATCATACAGAATAATGCAAGCATGGAAAGGCAGGACAGTGTCAGTTTATGGGGGGTCTTGAGTGCCAGGCAAAAGCCTTTAAAACCTGTGTGACATTGGCAAGGTCATTTAACCCATCTAGGCCTCTGAATTCCTCATGTGTAAATGATGAATGATCCTCTAGGGCCTCTCAGACCCTTCTTGATGTAGATTTATAATCCTAAGGGAAAAAAGAACTTATCCCTGAATAGAGTCCTCTCTGAAATATATCACTGATAGTGAAAAACAAGAATTTGGAGAACCATTCTACAACCCCTAGACCAAAGGGATGTCACTTCCAGAAACCCATCCAATTTCAGTTTGTCCATCATTCTACTTGTGGGTTTGACACATCCTTATAAGAGGAAGCCAACTGTCATGTCCTTCCATTCCCAAACAGAGTGACCACCTGGCCCATGTAGGAAATTAGAAAGAACAAAACTTTGGAGATGGGGCGGAGAAACTAGGACGGTGAAAGGCAAAGAGGCAAGAAATAAAGCTACAACTGTGACTTCAAAAAGAAGCTGAGGCAGCTGTCCTGCCAGAAGAGGTTTTGAAAAGAAGTAAGCAAACAAATTAATGCATTTATAGGGAGGGGGACCTCTAGGTTTTCATATAAACACTCTGGCTTTGAGCTCTACAGAAAAACAAACCCTGTTGATCTATTCACATTTGATTCTAGTTTGGGTGTTTTTTTATAAGTTACTTATTTATAAGTTATTTTATAATACTGTTGTATTTCATTTTTTACATCAGACATGTCTCAAGGTTCTCTCCACTGCTCCCACAAAAATTTCCCATGTCACAAAGAAAAAATTCAAATGAAACCAACCAGCAGAAAAAGCAGCCTGAAAGTGTACACAACATTTGGTACCCCCATCTCTCTCCCAGGAGGAGGGAGATATGTTTCATAACCTAGTCTCTGGACTCAAGATCGATCCTTGCCTTTAATCAGAGTTCAACTATTTTTTATCACTCTTTTCATTTATATTATTGCAGCCATTGTGTGTATAGCTCTCTTGATCTGCCTTCTTTGTGCTGGATCAGTTCACAGAAATCTTCCCATGTTCCTCTAAATACTACATCCATGGTAGGATAATATCCCATTTTACGTTCATATAACACAGTTTGTTCCTAATTAGGGGGAGTTAGGAGTTGGTTTGTTTTTTAGCTACCAATACAATAATCATTTACTAAGTGCATACTTTATTCCAGGTACTCTGCAAAATGCTGGGGATACAAATAAGAAAAAGGAAAAGAATGTTTTCCCTCAAGGAGGTTACAACCTAATGTGGGGGGCAGTTAGTAAAAGGGGGATTGATGTGAATATTTTGCTATCTTTCCTTCTGTCCTTGATCTCCTTGGCTGATTTTGTTTTTCCAGTTATAAAAGTGGAGTTCCCCTATGGAAGCACATTCAAGTTTTCAGATAAGGTTGATATCTGATGCAAAGCAAAGCAAATGCCATAGTAGCAAAAATATATAATAAATAAAGACATGCTTCAAAAATGAAGACAGAATCCACTCTAAGAACTGGAAGGCATCTCTTCATGCTTGGCATCCCCTCCATGAGGTACAAAGCTCCATCCAAGAATCAAAGTAGAATTGGTCTTTGATTAGTAGAGCCTGAAATAAAACCATGAAGAACTGTCTTCATATTCCTCAAGGGAAGAGGGAAGAATGTACCTAGGAGTTCACACGTGACTTTTAGAGTTTCCAACATAGTGGGGAAATAGCTTCATATGAGCTATACTAGAAGAGAGCTGAAGACAATCATTCGCAAGCGTTAAGTTATAAAAATGAGTCAAGTTCCAACTTAAACAGTGTGGCATGAGAACGCACTGGAGTATTATTTTTCCTTAAGGAACAACATGTTGTTGTATGAAGTGATTGAGAAAAATCAAAGCCAAAGAATAAAACTGAATTCAACACGCATTTATTGAGCATCTACTCTGTGGCAGGCAATATGCTATAAATAATGACAATAAAATATAATGTCAATAATATTTATCTAGCATTTGAAAGTACAAAATATACAAGGCCTCCTTTGAAAGCCTCTTACCGAACCTGTGAGGCCATCACTACACATCGTCATTCCCATTTTACAGATGAGGAAACTGAAGGTCATAAAAAGGGAGGTGACTTGTCTGTGATCTAGAAACTACGAAGTGTCTGAACTGAGGCTTGACCTTGGAGTCTTTCAGATTCCAAATCCAGTACTCTCACCACTAAGACATGCTACTATAAATGAAAACAACTCAAAAGGGCAACAAATCTCAGGTCAAATACAAGGGAAAATATTTATTCCAATTAACTAACATTAATGCCAACATCCTTCTTTTCTGCTGACAAATAATAAATGCCAAAAAATGGAAAATTACATGTATATCAGTCACAATCACTGTATTAGAAGGATCTGAATATCTCTTTTTAGAGGAAGATTCTGGAAGAGGCTGTTTATTGGGAAGTGGCTGATATCCTATCATCTTCTATGATCTATGATCTGTTAAAGCACTAGTCATCAATTTTTTTAAAAAAAAACCTCTAAAACTTGCTTGTATGCAACCGTGTTTTCCTCTCTCCCACTTCCATCCCTTGACTCCATTCATGTCAGGTCACTGTCATCCCTAAAGCATTCTCATTGGAAGCATACCTATCCTTTCCCAGAAATGCAGACAGCCCTGGATTTTGAAGCCAGAGGACTTACTTATTACTAAACATCCATGAGACTTTGGGTAATTGCCTCCCTGGCCTCAGTTTCCTCACCTGTAAAGGTGTTGAACTAGATGAGCACAGAACTCAAAATCTATAATGATGATGGGAGGTTGGGGATGCTACGAGCTACATAGGGGACAGAGAGTGGTGGCTGCTTCCGGTCTCTGCTGGATGCCAGCTCTGCCCCCAGGTCCGGAGGATCACTGCCAGCCTGCAGGCAACAGCTGAAAGTATCCCAGCAGGAAGGCCTAATCTTTTCAAGGCAAGAAACTGAACTCCCAGTGTGGGGGCCCATTCCCTCTGGGCTCTCCACACCCACCTCTGGTGCACCAGCTTCTGCAGACACAAACCAGGCCTTTGTCATTGCGGAGTAAGGCAGGAGAAAGCAAGGAGCTGCCCTGAGAGCAGCTGGAGGAAGAAACAAGACACAAACCCACACGTGCATATGCATGGAACCTCTGTGTGTACACAGGCATGTGCAAACATTCTCTCTACCCTCTTCTCTCCTCCCTTCCACCCTTCTCTTGTGCTTTTCTCTCTCTCTTTCCTGTCTCTCTATTTTTTCTTCCCTTTCTCCTTTCATTATCTCCCCTCTCTGTTTCTGTCTCCCTTCCCTACTTTCCCCTCTTCCCTTTGATTCTCCTTCTCTGTATGTCTCCTCTCTCTTCTGTCTTTTCCTTTCTCCTCTTCTCTTTCTCTCCCCTCTTTTCTTCCCTTTCTCCTTTCATTCTCTCCCATCTCTATTTCTGTCTCCCTTCCCTACTTTCCCCTTTTCCCTTTGATTCTCCTTTTCTCTCCTATATGTATCCTCTCCCCTCTCTCCTTCCCTCCCTCCCTCCCTCTGTGTGTGTATCTCTTTCTTTCTCTCTCTCTGCCTCTCTGTCTCTCTCCTCTCTCCTTTCTCTTCTCCCTCTCCCCTTCCTCTCCTCCTCTCCCCTCTCTCTCCTTCTCCCCTCCTTTAAATACTGTAAGAGCAGGGCAGGCTCAGCACCCAGTCTGCACATCCCTGCAGCCTTTTGCTATTTCCTATATGGCAGAGGCTGCCTGGCCCAAACTGTGCTTGAGAGGACCCCTCGGCAGCACTCTAGCTCCCCAGCTTTTGCTCTGAGCTCAGAGCCCCTCCGGCCTTCAATCCCATTGTCCTTGCTCCAGCTCAGGGACGGCTTCAGCCTGCTGCTCTAGTACTCAATTAGAAAGCTTTCCTTGGCTTACACTGGAGACATCCACATTAATACTACAAAATCAAAAACACAAGGGAGTTCAGGACTTAAAACCTTTGGGGGAGGGGCGATTCTGACCTTGATGAAAGGGGGGAATTAGGAAAAGAAAGGCATCGATGTAGGAGCCAAGCCTCTCTTTTAGATTCAATAAACAGAAACTTTTTTAAGTTTCCAATTTTCGGAAGACTGGGAAAAGAAAGAGCATCTGCCTTAAGTACTCAGTTACCAGCTGGACAGATGGCCCTGAATATCATTAGGGGAGAGAGAGCCCCTGTTCATTATCATCAAGGCCCCCTGGGACAGGCTGGTATGTATGGGGCACAAGAATGCTCTACAAGAGAATATTTGAGGAATTTCTTAAGGCCTGAGATGTGAAGCAGCATGATGGGGGTGGGGCAAGAAAGGAAAAGGACAGAGAGTGCTTTGTAGTCTGAACAGCCCTGATTGGGCTGCTTCTGTTTGTCACCCAAATACACCTCCTCTTCAGCCTCTCCCTTACCCCTCTAAATCAGGGATCGGGATGAAGGCTGTTGATAGCACCATCCTGGCTCCTTCCCTTGGTCATAAATACACAGGCGTGGAAAATAAAGTGCAAAGAAGACAGGCAGGCCTGGATGGTCACGTCCTCTAGCACCTGTTCAGCGCCCAGGACTCAGGATGTTCCCAAGGAGTTTGCTCACACTCAAAAAGGGAAGGGAGATTCGAAGCGTGATGGGTGAGATCCTCTCAACCTGTCAGGCAGTGCTAGGTCCCTCTGACACCTAAGTCCTCAATGTCCCCAATCTATACTGAAGAACCAGAAATAACAGGGGGATAAAAGCTACCATGATATTAAACAGAACAAGTCTCTCTAATAAAGGGTAAGAAAAGAGATACTTCTAGTCCCCATTTTCTAAAATAATGGTCGACATTAATATAGTGCACTAAAGTTTGAAAAGCGTTTTACATGCATTATCTCATGGCACCTCACACTAGCCCTGTGAGAAAGGTATACAGATACAGTTACGCCCATTTTACAGATAATAAGACTGAGGTTCTGAGAAGATGTGACTTTCCCAAGGTCAAAAAAGATATAAGAAGTAGAAGAAGGTTTGGATCCAAGTCTTCGTGACACTAAATCCAATGTACCTCTCTCATTCACTTCCCCTTAAAAAATTCCTGTGGTCACCCAAAATTCTTTGGACTGGCTAAGCAGGCTCTTTGGTCCCACAATGGTTGGACTGGGTGTGGGAATACATAATGTTCAGTTCAGGAAGAGGGAAGTAAAATTCCCCCTCAAAAAATATGAACTACTCCTGAGACAAGCCAAGGTTGTCTTCTTTCAAAGGGATTTTGTTATCTTAAAAGGGTAAATAATTTGTATGTTGTTTGCTGCCAACAGCTCACTCCTGCCATTTCTTAACTAATTAATCTGGGAGTTTTAAAAGTAAATAAGGGAAAAGCTCTTGGATGCCTTAGGTGAAGTCTATGGAAACCAAAAAGAAGGACATTAATGGAGCCTAAATCCTAGAATTCCAAATATAGTTGGGGGCAGAGGGACTGAAGAATGCTCCTTCCTCTCTCTTCCAGGAAGGAAAGGATCCATGGTCCCAGCGAGCCCTGGCTCTCCGCATCCTGTGTGTTCATTCATTCATTTATTCTATTTTTCATTTACTCAGCAAGCATTAAGTAGCCACTATTTTTAGTACCAACCCTCCCTGCTAGGTGCTGAGGCAACAAGAATAAAAATGAACAGCTTCTGCCTTCAAGAAGCTTATGCTCTCCCAGGACAAACAATGGGCACACAGTATGGAAAGTCAGTCATTCTCTTTCTCATACATAAAGCATAGATGGGATCCATGCATACAAGTATACATATACACACACTAGCCTATATAGAGACCAATAATTTTCATTCTTTTTCTTATAATGTACACATAAATATGCACATAAGAGTTATATGGACATGCATACACATACACAGAGATAGATGGAGGAAGGCTCCCTACTAGCCCACAAAGAGACCAATCATTTTTATTTTCTCATACATATATACATGTGCATGTACATGAGAGTTGTACATATATGTACACACACACTGGGGAAGGTTCTCTACTAGCTCATACAGACCAATCATTTTTATTTTTTCTCATACATATATGCATATACAAGTATATGAGAGCTATACATATATGTACATACTTGCACACACACATACCAATCATTGCCTTCTCTGCCAAATTTTGCAGGAACAAACCCTAATGTCCCCCAGTTTTAATGAGGGGGAAAAGGGTAAGAAGCTTTTAAAAGACAGGCTTCTTTTCCTCATTACCATTTTTATTACACCTTTATGTCTCCCACGGAATTCTTTGCAGAAAACTCCAGGAGCTGTGGGTTGTTAATGTCACACTGGATATGCCATAGTGATCACAGGGGGCCAGCCACTGAGTACAGTGCCTGCACATTACCCAAGGCCCTGAGAGCTTTCAGAAATTTTGATTTGCCCTAGCTGATGGATAATCTGTTAGTGATGAGAGATAAGAATCCAGGAAGGAAGAAAGTAGGGGGAGAAGGGAGAAGAAAGAGGGGGAAAAGGGAGAAGGGATGTTAGGAGTAAAGCTGATCAGAATGCACTGCTGCCCATTTCTACCCTGAAACCAGAATGGACTGGTTGAATCAGCTATATGGTTTTATTTTGAACTATTTTACCTGAAAACAAAAAAAAAACAGAAAAAAATAAAATCAGGAGAGATACAGACACGATAATAGGAGGACAAAGCCCTCTGAAGTCACCTAGTACAAGTCTCTCCTCTTACAAATGAGAAAACTGAGATCAAGGGAAGACAAATCACTTGCCCAAAGATACACAGACAGTCAACATGACAGGTGGGACTTGAATCCAGGTCCCCTGACTTCAATGCTGTCACTCCCTTCAATGTTAGACTTCTGAGATGACCAAGTCCAACCCTTCCCCCTCATTCTACAGATGAAGAAACTAAACCACAGAAAGGCAGAGTGACTTGCTCACAGTTAACAATGAGAAGATATAAGACTTCAGCATATTCAGCAGAGCCAGTGCTCTTTCCATCAAAGACAGGAATCACATGAGAATGAAAGGGTAGTTACCTAAATCATATACATTAATTATGGCTCAGGCTCCTTCCTATGTAGAAACAATCCCTGCATGCTTTGTTCTAGAAGAGAAAGGCACATCACTGAATTAGTATGAACTCACTTGGGGCTCATTCATCTAGCCTACAAGTGCAAGATGAGGGGGTCACACTGTTAATTTCAGTACTCCCAGGTCCAAGAGACCAAGATCACAAGGAAGTTTCAAGGAACTGGTCATGGAAGACATAATGGAGAGAAAGCATAATAAAGAAAGAAAGAGAGAGAGAAAGAGAGAGAGAGAGAGAGAGAGAGAGAGAGAGAGAGAGAGAGAGAGAGAGACAGAGACAGAGAAGGAGAGAGGGAGAGAGGGAGAGAGAAAGAAAGAAAAAGAAAGAAAGAAGAACAGAAAGAAAGATGATATCCATAGCATTGATGAACTCATTCACTAATCTGGGGGCTCGGCAGTGACTAGCCATCCAACAGAGATTTTGTTACAGAGAATGATGCCCACCGGTCAGGTATATTGTAGGGGAGATTTCTTTTGGGGGCAAAAGGGTAGACTAGGTCTAAGTCTCTTACAACTCAGAGATTCCATGATTAGCTCTATTAAAACTAAGTAAAGGATGGGAACGTGGTGTGTCTTTTTAGAACCTAAAGCATTATCTGTGAAAGAGAAGAGTCTCCTCTGAATCTCCCATTAAGAGTTATGAAAAGGGATCAATGGCCTAACAGAGGTTCTTTAGAACCCTATTTCTGTGTCCATATCTCTTTCAAAAGAGATGTGCTTTCTGGAAAAGGAGGCATTCCCCTCCTCAAGTTTGAAAAACTCTATTAAAAAGGGACTATTAAAGCACTCTATTAAAAAGGGAAGACAATACTGATTTTAAACATGTAGTTTTATTCCTTTCACTTGATAAACTAAGGAGATGATAAAAAAACTAAGAATTTCAGAGGATCAAAGGAAACTTCAAGATTAGTGAGTTACATACCCAATCAAAGTGATCCTGAACTAATGAACAAGTTTTGCTACATCAAGGGTTAATTTCATAAGGCAGTTAGATGGCACAGTGGATAGAGGGGTACACTTGAAGTCACGATGACAGAAGTTCTGATCCTACTGGAGATGCTAAGCTGTGTGACCCTAGACAAGTCACTTATCCTCTTTACCCATCCTCATCTTTAAAATAGGGAAAATAATAGCACCTACCTCACAGGGTTGTTGGAAGCATCAAATGAATTAACATGTACAAAGCACTTTTGCAAACCTTAATGTGCTATACAGATGCTAGGCATTATTAGCTATTACTACCCATTGTTTTGAATACAGTTGGGCAAAAAAATAGATGTGTTCTTAATCATGTCAATTCCTCAGACTGACCAGGAGAATATGTAATTCAGAAAGACTTCTGGCAAGCCAGCTGAGAGTTTGGTTTAACGAAGCCAATCTGGTGTTCACCACTTCAAGACAGCAAGAAACTTGCCAAAGTAATAGCAACAATTAGAAAGAGGAAACAATAAGTAAACAATAAAGTAAAAGGAAACAATTTCCCATGAAACTTATCACCCAGAGACCTCCAAAGTCTGAGCTTACATATTAACCTCTCTGATTCATTTGCCCCAATTGGTTTACTCTGCGAAAATTACAAATAAATACTGATATACAATTTCAAAATAAATTTTTGACAAAGACCATGTGGCAAAATACCAAAAATTGTATTCATTATGACCAAGTTGGATTTACACCAGGAATGTAAGAATGATTCAATATTGAGAAAACAATTTCATAACTAATCATATAACAAGAAAAAAACCACATGATTATATCAATAGCTGCAAGAAAAGTCTTCAACAAAAAAAACAGCATTTTATTTGTATAAAACCTTAAAAAACATAATCATGAAAGAAGCCCTCTTTAACATGATCAAAGCATGTATTTACAAGGGCTAGCGTAATCTGCAATGGAGAAAAGTGGAAGCTTTTCCATTAAGTTCAGAGGTAAAGCAAGGAGAGTTGCCTTTAACCTATTACTTAACAAAATAGTAGAAACATCAGCTCCAGCATTTCAACAAGAGAAAAGAAAACAAGAGCATAATAAGTGACAAAAAATGAGGCAAAATTATGCCTATTTACAGACAATAAGATGGTTTATTTCAAAAATCCCACAAAATTAATGAAGAAAGTTATCAAAATGATTAGTATTTTCAGTAGGATAGGATATAAAACAAAGGTACAAAGATGATCAGTATTTATGTGTACTATTAAGAAAATTCTGGAGAAAACAACAGAAAATAAATTCAATTCAAAATACCTACAAAATGAATAAAACATTCTGGCTTTAACTCACCAAGATGTCATTCAACTACAGAAAGCCAAGTCCAACAGAGACCAATAGAGGGCTATTCATTATTTACAGGTGTGATATATGTCAAGAAAATATAAAGTCTGACTACTAAAATTAATCTACTAATTTACTAACTTGACACTGAAATTAATACATTAATTAGTGCCATATCACTCCAACTACCAAGACACTATTGTGTGGGACTAGACAAAAGAATACCAAAATTCATTTGGAAGAATTAAAGGATAAAAATTTCAAATAAAATAATAATGGAAAGGTGTCGTAGAGGAAGGACCATCTAATGAAGTGAAATGGTATTATCAGGTCTCAAACTATATTATAAAACAATAATTGTAAAAACTACTTGGTACTACTAGTTTAAAAAATTTAAAAGATCAGTTAAAAAAAAAAAGAATACATAAGCAAAACATAGAAGCAAGTAAACACAGTAGCTACTGTTTGATAAACCAATGAATGCAAACTACTAGGGAAAATAATCCTTATTGAAAAAGACCTGCTAGATAACTGGGAATGAGAAAGGTAGCAAGAAATAAGTGTATATGAAACCCCATAAGAAGTTTCAAATGAATGTATAAAAAAATCCCATTCTTAAAATAAGTAGAATAGAAAATTGTTCACAACTATGTTTTGGTGAGTGGGTATCCATAAAAGAGGTAAGACAGAGGATGTTACAAGAGATTAAATTTTGATTACGTAAAATTTAAAAACTTCTGCACAAACAAAATCAACACAGGCAGTATCAGAAACCAAACTATAGATTTGGCTGAGGGAATTCTTTACCTCAAAGTTCTCTGAAAAATGTCTGACATCCAAAATCTATAGGGAATTGATGCAAAATATACAACTACAAACTATTTCCCAGCAGAGAAGTGATCAAAAGAGATGAACAGTTTTTAAAAGATATGTATATGATCAACAACCATAGGAAAATGCTGCAAATAACTTTAAAAATGTAAATTTTAAAAACCCTTGAGGTATCATTTTCCCTCCCACCATGGGCAAAGTGGCAAAATGAAAACAATGTTGGAAAAGTGGTAGAGATAAATGTGCACAAGTGCATTGTTGGTAGAGCTATGAATGGCCCAACCAGACCATTATGAAAAACAATTTGGAAATGTGCCAGACAAGTAAGTATATTACATGACGCAATGATTCCACCACCTAACATATACTCCAAGGAAATAAATAACTGAAAGAAAGGAGTCATATGTACCAAAATATTCACAGTAGTGTTTCAGTAATAGGAAAACAAATGGAAACAAAATAAGTGCTAAACTTAGGGAATTTCTCAACAAGTAAAATGTTGTAGAATATCATTATACCAGAAGAGATGAAGGATATAAAAAATTCAGAGAAACAAATTTGTACAAAGAGACAAAGTATAAACTAGAACCAAGAGAAAAAATGTACAAAATAATGACAGTAACGTGCATCAAGGCAACCAAATTTTTAAAAAAACAGAATTTAGATTAAATATAATAATCACCATTGGTCTCAAAATATTGATATTGAAACACACTTCCTTCCTTTCCACAGGGAAGTGGTGGACTGTTAGAGGAGCATGGGAAATAATCGGTCTGCCTGAATAAATGCATGGTAAACTATTGTTTGTTTTCGTACAGGGGCATACTCTGGGAAACAATTAGAGGGAAGAGAGTAATAAAAAAACAAAATGATAATGGAAGACTTCAAATAAATTAACAAAACTGAACGTCCACTCCAAAGTATTTTTGTTTACAAAATGCAAACATATGTCTGCATTAATTAAAATGTATTTAAAAGAATAAAGAGGATCTTAATTTACCAACAAACAACAATCTGTAACTAAATGTGTATACAAGCAATTACAGTTTAGGGAGGAACATCAGTCAATTAGTAGGAAGAGGGGAAAGTGATTCTACTTATAATTAAAGTAATCAATATATAAAATGGAAAGCAAAGACAAATTAGGAACCTAGAGAATGGCAAAACAAGCTTCAAGAAATAAAATAATCACTATTCCCTGACTCTTTCCTCTCTGGGATCACCAAAGATCCCGGTATAGGTCACAACGTACACAGACAAACCTGAAAATTAAATTCCCATTGAGAGCACTAGCATTCAATGTGGTTGGAAAAGCCAGACTCACCTTTCTTTTGAGCATTAGAGGATCTACAGCTGGAAGGAACCTTTGCCATTAACTAGTCTACCCACCCCCATTTCACAGATTGAGAAAACTGAGTTTCAGAGGATTGAAATGGTTTTTACCAAGACCACAGAAAATATGCTGCCTAGCTGGGATTCTAACCCAGGTTACTGGATCATCAGCTCTAAGAGATGGAAATGTTAAGGTAAGTACACTTTTTATTTTCTAAATATATTTTTAGGTCTCCTTTCCTCAATTTTTTTCTTTTGCCTTGGGCTTTAGTGATGGAAGCTAGTGAAGGGATTACTGGGGAGAGTGACCACATGAATGAGATCCCAGATACAGTGGCATTCCAGAGTATATATAAAAAGAACAAACTGGTTTTACACCACAGGCTAAAAATGTGGTGAATACTAACACGCATGGACACCTATCCACGGGTACCCATCCACAATTTACATTTGCAAATCTTCCAAGCATAAATCAGTGAGGAGCTAATCTCCTTGT
Organism: Potorous gilbertii; assembly: GCA_028658325.1. Lineage (NCBI taxonomy): Eukaryota > Metazoa > Chordata > Mammalia > Diprotodontia > Potoroidae > Potorous > Potorous gilbertii. Next base: position 167,340,321 of record CM053772.1, on the reverse strand, counting down.
CAAGACAAGGACCCCAGCATTTGTGTGTACCCTGAAAAGAAGCTTTTCAGTCAGCCTCCTTGGGATTAGATGAAGCAAACCGGATTGAAATCTCACATAAAATTGCAAATTCACTGTACTAGAAGGTCCAAGGAGAATAAGGTGGGGAGAGTTAAGGGGGCAAGGAAGGCTAAGCTAGCCCTAGAGAAGGGTCCAAAAAGTGGAAAGCAACCAACCGTGAAGCTATCTGAGAAATCCTTCAAGTCAACATAAAACTCTTACTCCTTGAACTTTCATTCTGTGGCTACCAAAAAGCAGCTTGTCCTACCCATCCAGGATGGTTTCATCTGATCTAAGGCTGGAAGACAGAGCCTAGGTTCTAGAAGAGCAGCTAGCGAGACATGGGATGTCTAGGCCTGCCCCAGTGTTCATAAACAGGGGCCTCCTCTCATCAAAGGCCTGTGCAGGAATGAAATGGAGGAGCCTGGGTTGTTTAGGTTACTCTCTTTTCTATCAGGTTTACAATCCCTGTGATTAAACCCTGTCAACTTTACTGCCCAGAGACCTGGCCTCAAAATGGGGCCTCCCTGCTTTGAAGGATCCCTTTCAGAGATGTCTGAGGGCAATAAACTCTGAATAGCATCCCTAATAGCAACATCACCCAAAAAAAATTTTAAGGAGTAGGAGGGGGATGGGGAGAACTTAAATCAGGGGCTCCCCATAAAACACATACACACACACAAGCACAAAGGTGTCCAAAGAGATCTGTGGAAAGGATAGAAGCAGCCTGGGAGAAAAAGAAAGATTCCCTGCTGGGTTTTCCCCTTGTGCCTCTTTTACAGTTAAAAGTGTTCAAGGAAAGGATATTTTATTACTCTGGCCATTCCCATCTAGCTGGGCAGGTTGAATCTGCCGTAGGGCATGTGGGAAATGAGTCTGGCTGTCTCAATTTGCTCCATACATGAAATTCCTGGCTTTCTGGCCCCCATTTAGCAGGCATGGTTTACTTTTTTTTTTTTAATGCAAACAGGACAAATTTATCTTCCACAGCAGGGACTAAGGAGGGAGTTATTCCAATGAATCTGAAGAAGCTGCATCACACTAATTGTATGAAGCACACGGCAAGTCACAATCTCTTCACCACAGTTTCTTCATCTCTAAAATGTGATCAATAATAGAATCTACCATACATGGTTGTGAGTTTAGAGATGTGAGTCATTTAAGCACTTTGTGAACCTTAAAGTGATATATAAAAATGCTAGCTACTCTTTTGGCCAACTAGGTGATGCAGTGGACAAAGCACCTGGCCTGGAGTCAGGGGGACCTGAGTTCAAATCTGACCTCAGATACTTACTAGCTGTGTGCCCTGTGCAAGTCACTCAACCTTTATTTACCTCCATTCCTCATCTGTAAAATAGAGACACATCAGAGAAGAAAATCACGAACCACTCCAGCATCTTTGTCAAGTCCATGGGGTCATGGAGAGTCAGACATGACTGAATAACATCAAACTATTCCTACCTGTCTTTCAAATGTCATTATTCAAAATGTATTATTTTACTTTGCATCCAAGGACAAGGGAGTAGCAGGGGGATAGTTTTTAAAAGACCTGGCTTGAAAAACTAGCATGGGTCCTTTAAATCTCCACTAACATTCCTCTTTGCCACATTGCTGTGGCTTGGAGGAGCCCCTGGGCTCTCAAAGGCTCTATCTGGGAGTACAAGCCATGGCAGGTCCTAGCAAGCTTCCAGCCTCCAGTGAGGGACCCAGTGCCTTTCCCTCCCCTGAAAGAGGCCTTGAGAGTCCCCTGTAGTAGGGCAAAGGACTTTAGAGAGCAATGTCAGCCTTGAACAAGGTCTTGAATGATGGATGGAGTCTAGAAAGGTGGGAGGGAATTCCAGGAGATAGGGGACAGTGGTCCCTAGCACAGAGGTTCATCCAATCTCAGCTTCAGAACCTGAAGTGATCTTAAGCAAAGTGTACTGAGAAGGGTGAAGATGGTAGAGTAGAGTCTCATCTTACTGATGAGAAAATTTGGGAATAAAGACAGGATGGTGGATTAGGAGCCGGAACTGGTGCCGTTCAGCCATGTCCAACTCTACATGGACTTTATCCACAGGGTTTTCTTGGTAAAGATACTGGAGTAATTTGCCATTTCCTTTTCCATTATGTCCCTATTTTACAGATGACAAATTAAAGCAAATAAAAATTAAGTGACTTGCCCAGGGTCACACAGCTCATAAATGTCTGAGGCTAGATTCAAACTCAGGTTTTCCAGACTCCAGATCCAGTGCTCTGTCCACCAAACCTGCCCAAAGGAATCAGAATACTTGGCTTCAAACCCTAGCTCATTTATTGTGGCACCTGTGTGACTTGGGACCGTGCTCTTTGATACTTTGTGACTCAGTTTCCTCATCTGTAAAAATGTGCATGCGGGGAGGAGTGGGGACCAGATGACTTCTAAATTCCTTTCCAGTTCTAAATCTATAATCCTGTGACTTGCCCATGGTCACAAAAGCTTGAAGGTCCATTCTTTTTACTCTAGCTGTAAGAGATGGTGAATAATCATGACAACGGTAAATGGTACTTTAAGATTTACAAAGTGCTCACGAACTGTAACATTTCATTTTATTTACAAAACTCCACAGAAGGAGTGTGGTGTGGTAGGAACAGTGCAGAATATGGAGTCAGAAGACGTGGTTTCCAAATCTGCTTCTGCAGAACCTCTGTGACCTTATGGAATGCTTACCACCACCACCATCACCACCCCCACCCCCAGATACTCCCCAGGCTACTGGGACTTCCTAAGGCTTCACAGGATGTTCCCATAAGCCTTCTCAAACTCAGGAAAGCCAGATCTCATACTTTGCCAGCCCAAGTGGTTTCATTGAGTGTTTTTGTATGATTTTCAAACCCATTCCCCGTTCCTGCTCCATCAGGGCTGTTAATAAGCATTTGGCCATTCTCCTTACCTCCTCCAACCCTATGGTCTCTCTCACACACTGAGCTCCAAACAAGTTTCAAAAGAAGGCTCTGTTGCAAAAGAAACACCCTGGATAAAAAGTGCTGATGCTGACTTCCCCAGCTCTGGTCCCAGGCTACTCTTACTGCTGAAGGCGGAGGAATGACCTTTGTCATCTCTCCATCACGGCTCCTTGGCTAATCAATTTTGAAATTCGACAGGGCAGTTTGACCATTCACTCTTAGGGTTGCTATAACTTCCTTTCCCATCCTTCTGAAAAAATGTGATCAAGACCTCTTACATTCTCAGACCCTGGGCATGGGTTCAAGCAACTCTCTAGGAGTTGACTGCTAAATCACAGACCAGTTGGTATCCTATGCTGACCAATCTAGTCTCTCATATTTTTATATTTCCTTCTCCTACTTTGAGGATCCCTAATATCTCATTCCCCTAGAAGAAAATGCTGGTCCTGGTGTCAGATCTGAGTTCAAATTCAGCCTCAGATGCTTACTAGCTGTGTGACCCTGGGCAAGATGCTTCACCTGTTTGCCTCAGTTTCCTCAACTGCAAAATGGGGATAATCACAGCAATTACCTTACAGAGTTATTGTAAGGCTCAAATGACATAATGTTTGTAAAAGCTTTTAGCACGGTGCCTGGTACATAGTAAATACACTATCAATTGCTTATTCTCTTTTCTTATTAATAGTTAATCAGTTATACTTGCTATAAAACCTTTCCCAAAGAATATCTATTGTCCATACTTGTAGACTGGGAAAAACCTATTCAGAAAAGTTACTTAGATTCTTAAATTTTTTTGTCTCTCCTCCCCACCCCCTACCCCAGAAAAAGATACATGAACTATTCGGTATGAGAGAAAAAGGAAATGGGCAAGAATAAGAATTCAGGATGATGGTTAGACAGCCATTGGTATCCATGCAATGTCAAGAAAAAGCAAGAGAGGCTCCCAGAAAAGCTGGGTATATTTTCTGTTTAACACTCATGGGAGGGTCACCCAAGATGGGCAGGCATAGGGGGATGTGATCCATTTCTTTTTTTAAAAAAATTAATTTTTAATTTATGGAATAAAACAGGCATTTCCATGACATAGTATAGTTTTAAAAAAGATGATTGCACATGAAACTAAAACTTTATTATGTACTTTTATAATAAAGTTATCATGTTAATTTCTTTTTCCCCCTTTTATCTGTCCTCCCCCACCCTAGAGATGGCTACCATTAGACACAAATATGTATGTATATGTACATATATGTGTGTACAAGTATATATGCACATATAAGTAAAATTATTCTATACATACTTCTATTTATCATTCACATGGATAAGATCACCTATGCATTAGAGTATTTGAATAAATATGATTTACCCCCCCCAAAAGATGTTATTTGATTTATTCTAATGAATGAAACATGGATTGGCAAAAAATATTCAAAAGATTTCAACATGGAAAACAAATCAAAATCCTTTTAAACGCTGAAGATGTTCAAAATCCCTCCCCTGCCTTTCCCTTCTCTTTTTTTTTCTTTGTGGGATGTGTGTGTGTGTGTGTGTGTGTGAGAGCCGGTGGTGCACTGTGCATGTTCAAGGTGATGCATTTGTAAAACCTGAAGCCCTTTGACTGTTCTCTACATTCTAGTTATTTCCTGATATACTTTCTTTTCCTCTTAACAAGGAAAAGCAAGTGAGCAGAACCAGACGATGAAGCACCCACATCGGACAGCACAGGCAACATTCCACCTCTGAGTTCCTCCACCTTCCTACTGAGAGGAAGGTTGACTGGTCATTGCTGTTAGGCAGTAATTAAAGCAAGGCACTTTTTAATGTTCTCTTTCATGCTCCTGTTGTTTCATTGCTTGGATCAGGCCAAACCAGAGAAGCACCAACATACTTTAGTCAACTGAGCCTTTGTTGGCTGGGCATGGGCATGGTTCTTGACGGCTAGAGTCAGAGGTTTGTTTATGTACCAGTCCCATTATTGGGGGGGGGTGGGGGTGGAAGGGAACAGGCGGAACGTTTGAACAGCTGTTGTCTAACCAGTTTTTGTGTTTTCTTTGCTTATTTCTCCCAAAGCTATTAACAAACTGGTGGTGGGTAGTTAAGCCTTTGGGGCTAGCTACCCAGCTTGCCTTACCAGTCACTGAGCCAAGCTGGAGTAGAGCCCTCCCTATTGGTCTACTCACTTTTGCTGAGACTACAGCAGACACCCAAGGGCTCCAGGACAAAGCAGGTTTACCTGCACCTGGCTACCTGAACGCCCAATATTATTATGGAACCATTAAATTAAACAGGTTCATTTCACTTTGACCTTGCGTGACTCCAAGAGAAAAAGAAAGAAAAGAAGATTTCCTATTTTGACCCCCATTCCCTACTTAATAAGTCCTACTCTCTGGGGCCTAATAGAAACTCCTTTAAAAGAAGAAACAAAAACCCTCAAGCGTCTCTAGGGTGTCCCTGACTGAAAAAAAAAGTTAACTGATACACAAAACCAAGAATTGTCAAAATACTACTCATGTCTTCCCTCCATGCCTGGAATGTATTCCCTTTTCACCCTTGGTTCAAGTACGATGTCCTTGGAGCCTTGCACCCCATTTCCCCTCTCTCCCTTTGCCATAAAAGATAGTAAAGCTCCTTTCTCCATCACTTTATATGGCAGTCCCCTGCCTGCAATGTCTCCCTCTTCGCCTCCATTTCTTAATGATAATAAATAGCAATCATACAGCTGTTTCAGGTTTGCAAGGCGCTTTAAATGTAACAGCTCATTTGACCCTCACAACAACCCTGGAAGACAGGGGGCCTTACTATTATGCCCATTTTGCAGAATAGGAAACAGAGACAGATAGCAGTTAAGTGACTTGCTTTAAGTCACATATGTAGCAAGTACCTGAGACCAGATGTGAACTCGGGTCTTACTCTACCCACTGTGCTACAAAGGTACCCTCTAGAAATCCTTAGCTTCCTTCAAGACTCACCACAAACACCCTGATGCCATCAGCAGTTAGTACCCTCTCTGCATTTCCTTGGTATCTGTTTTGGCCCTTGTCTTTGTATAGATTGGTTCTTCTAATGGAATATAAGCTCCTGGAGGGCAGAAGCTATTCTGTTTCAGTCTTTATATATTAGAGTTTAGCACACTGCCCGGTACTGAATAAATGCTTACTGAATGACTAAACAAAATTATATTGCATTTACTTTGATGGGTGAATTTTGTACTCACTCTCCTTGCAGATTTTCGATGCAAGCTTGATAAATTGACTTGTATTGAATTCCTTCCCCTGATCCCTAAGTATGCACCTGGCTAGCATCTGTAGTCCCCAAAGATCAGTTTGTAAATTTAAGACAGTTCTAAAATATAAAAAGCTCTGGGTCCAAACCTAGTCTCCTACCTGACATTTAGAGCTACTGCAAGGTCACCCAGAGTCTGCTACTCATCTCTGTTGAACAGAAAACCACCATTTCCACCAATTTATCTTTATAAAACTGGCTATATGTCCTTCAAATTACTTCTTAGCTCTCTTAATCTCTAGCACTTTACTAAACAAAGTCTCTACTCTGTTTGATGACTGCCACTTTGGCTAAATTTCCTTTACTAAAGTTTTTTAGCCTAACTAAAATCTTGCACCTTTCACTCTCCTGGTGCCATTTTCACAGGACAACAGGACCATATGACTTACAGCTGGGCCCTAGAGAACAGGCAACTCACTTCCCTCATTTTACAGATGAAGAAACTGAGGCCCACCTAGAAAGGTTAAGTCATTTGCTCAAGGACACATGGAGAGTTAAATGGCAGTGCTATTTCAGTCCACGACTCCAAATTTAGGGCCTTTTCCACTGCCCCAACAAAGAATAAAGCAGAGTCTGGTACCTGGTGCATACAAGCTTATCCCAAATGCTTGTTGACTGACAAACTGACTTAATAGTTTGGAATTTCATCCCTAGATCACTATATATAACAATTTTGCATCACCTGGTACAATCCTTCAGACTCAACTCCTTCAGAAAGGGATCATGGGATCCAGGTGACTTGCCCAACGTCACCTAGTAGCAGGGATGATGTTCCTGGTATTTACCCTGAAGAGGGTCAATAAAGGAAAGGAGGCATGGGAAGTTAGTGGGGATAATTTTACAATTATTTACAATTTACCATACAAATTTCCAATATGATACAAATTTACAATAATTTTACAATTATTTGCTCTGCTGTCATTATTCCAGCAAAATGTAAGCTCTTTCGACGATTTCATATTCTCCATAACAACACAGAGTTATAGCTAGAAGGGATCTTAGAGATTATTTAGTTCAGCAGCTGAATTCTATAGATGAAAAAAAATCCTGAGGTTCCTAGAGGTTAAATGACTTGGCCAAGTCATTTAACTGGACAATGAATGACTTCAACAGCAAGATTTGGGCTCTGAACCTCTGACGCCGGGGACAGTGACCTTTACATGGTACCAAACTGCTTCTAGTGTTCTAGCCCAAATTTGTGGCAGATATTAAGTAATTATTAAATGCTTTTTCAAATGATTTGAATGCCAGAAAGATGGGATGAGGATTCAAAAGGTTAGTATCCCTGTTAGACAAACCAACTCTCTACTCTCTTAAGGAATTTGCACTTTCTAGGGATCTTCAACTCGCAAGGCTTTAAATACAAGCTAGTCCAGCTCAGCTACAGATGGTGACAAAAGATGGGATAAGGATATTGAACTCCTAAAGCAGATCAAAGATTCATGCTTCCTAAAGTCTCTGAGAACCAGTCAAGAAGAGTCTCTTTATCTTGTATGCACTATTCCAAACAGCAATTATTTTTGGCATTGAGAAATGTCTTTCTCCAAACCATGTAGCATTGCGACGTTCCACCAGATAATAGTTGGATCGTCCCCAAGACTTATTACTGCCCTCCTGGAAGATTCTGTTACCCGCTTATCTCACTCTGTCTTCTGCCTTTGCTATCACTGTTTTGATCCCAAAGCTGATAGCATGCTCCCACTATTAAATTCTCATACGTTCCTTATGATCCCAGATTTGTATCCAAACAATGTGCCACCTGGTTTTCTCTGTGTTCTAATATCCTCCAGGAACTGGAGCTACACAATTTTGTGTAGTTCTATATTCCCACTGTATTGAGAGTCGGGAAGAAAACAAGCTTGTATGTGGGGTCACAGTGCCCTGCATGACCATGGTCAGTTTCATTGGCAAAATCAGACTCCTGTTGTCATTGCTGAGTCTGACAAAGGGCATGGGGCACAGGATTTTAAAAACTCTCTAAGAGTCCTTTGTAGGAAAGTACTTTACAAAGCACTAAAGCCTTATTCTTCCTGCAGTGTATGTTTGTAGCTAGGATTTTGGAACCCAATAAATTTATCTTGACCAGACTTGTTTCAGAGACAACTGGATTGACGCTCCTTCATGATTCAGACATTTCAACAGATCTATCATTCCTAGAGAATTTACATGCTAGAATGAAGGAAGTCTTAACATACGTAGAAGTCTGCCTGGCACCAACCCCAAACAAGATGCCTGGAGGGGACCAAGGGGTGGGGGAGAAAAGTCAATCTTGGAAATTCACCATCTACTTCATATTCTCATATTCTCTCTCTCTCTCTCTTTCTCTCTCCCTCTCTCTTTCTGACACACACACACACACACACACACACACACACACACACACACACACACCTGTCACTGTATCTGTCTTTGTCTCTCTCATCTGTCCCTGTATGTCTCTCAACAGATGTCATTTCCTGTTCTGACCCCTTAAATCTGTGTTACTTATAGGCCTATTTTCCCTATATATATATTCCCTTCTGGCACTAAACTTTTGAGTTTTTTTCCCTCCCTTTATCACCATGGGTGATGCTGATCTTTCATGGTTCTGATCCCCACGGATGATAAAGTACTTGTCTTAGTCTTTTACTTGAACTATATCATCTCTACAGAGAAATCTATACATATAAGTGTCTAAAGGCATAATGATATATATTTTTAATTTTTTTATTACAACTTAAGGAATAAAAAGACCTGTGTCTAAATTCCAACTCTGGTGCTTGCTACCTGTGTGACCTTAGACAAGTCATGTGACATCTCTAGACCTCATTCATTTCCTCTTCTCTAGAAATGTGGGAGCTTTAAATCTATGATTCCAATAGGTAGCCTGCACAGCTGCAAAGCATCATTTAAGGTCTTACAAAACTACATGAAATCTAATATTTTATGAGATCTAAAAAAAATAGTATCACAAGTTGCCCAAGTAAAGAAAAGAACAATTGGACCCATTAGAGGCAAAGGTTCTCAAATTTTTCTGTCTCAGGATTTTATTCCCTCTAAGAGTTTTTATTTATTTGTGTTATGTCTATTAATATCTACCAGGTTAGAAATTAAAATTATTTAAAAGTTTATAATGTATTCATGAAAAATAACAATAAATCCATGATGTGTTTACAAATTTTTATGAAAAAGTAACTGTTTTCCAAAACTAAAGTAATTTACTGAAAAGAATGGCATCCTTTTACATATTTTTGTAAATTTCTTTAATGACTAGATTAACCCAAATAGCTGCATTCAATTTATTGGGATAAACTGTTTGGGTTGAAGGATGTAAAGAAACTCTAGTCTCACACAGATATTTAGGGACTATCTTAATAGGCAAATAATATCGTGGTATTATTAAGATAACAGTCTTGACCTTGTAGACTCCTTGAAAGAGTCCTAGGGGTTCCCCCAGGGCTCTGCAGATCACACTTGGAGAACCACTGAACTCAAAGATGCTTGTGAGACATTCAGACTTGGGGAACTTTACCTTGAAAAGCAAAGCAGGGTAGAAGCCACTATCTTTCACTGGGAGAAGACTTTCTTTTTGATCAAATCAATTCAGAACTAGTCATTTTAATGGTTCCTAGAAGCCCTTCTCTACTCTGGGATAGGGTTTGGGTTGGTCAATGACAGTTGGGCTTGTCTCCATATATAAGCTTATTTGCTCTGCTGTATCTATACTGCCAGTAAACCTTCTAAGAGCAGAAGGAATAGCTCAAGATATGCCAGGTACTTCTCTGATGGAGGAGCCTCATTCTCTCAAGGTGCTATGGATACAGACATAGAGGGCAGCTTTTGCCCTCAAAGAAGGACCTTACATGCTAACAATTTCTTGAAGATGTTACTCCGATGGTTGTTTAACCTTAAAAATCCACTTAAAATCATAAAAATAACAGCTAGAAAAGACCACAGAGATTATAAGGGCAACTCTCTCACTTTACAGATGCAGAAACAGAGAACCACAGAAATAAGTGGTTTACAATTTACGAAATCAGCTCTATGAGCACCTACCCCTCCACCTTCTAAAAGGAGAAACAGATTGTATCAAATATTTCTGGTAAGGGTCTGTTATTCAAGAAATAAAGATAATAAACACAAATTAACCAAGAAGTTTTCCAAGACTATAAATAAATAGTTCTTAAAGGGAAAATTATAAGATGTTAAAAGTTATATGAATGACTGCTCCAAATCTCTAAAAATAAGAAAACTGAAAGCCAAAACAACCCTAAAGTTTTACCTCACACCCAAAAAATTGATTGAAAGGTAGAAATATGTTCAAAGGGGGGCAGAAGTCAGGAGCACTAATACACTGTCGGTGGAGTTGTGAAGTGGTTCAACCATAATGAAAAGCAATATGGAATTATACTTTAAAGTGATTTAAATATCCATATGCTTTGACTCTCTGCTCCCACTGGTAGATACCTTCAAGGAAGCTGAACAGAAAGGTCTAATATATCAAATTATTCACTGCAATACTGTGTGTGTGTGTGTGTGTGTGTGTGTGTGTATGGTAACAAAGAACTGGAAACAAAGTCTATGTCGGTTGATTGGGAAATACGCCAAGCAAGTTGTGGTACATGAATATAAGAGAATATTACTGCACTGTAAGAACCAATAAATATGAAGAATTCAGAGAAACATGGTATGACTTACATGAACAGATGCAGAATGAAGTAAGATGAAGTAGGAAAGCAATCTGAACAACAATTTCAATAAAGAAAGGGAAAAATGAACAAAAGTGAACGCTGTGTAATTATAACAATCAAACTTGACTCCAAAAAGAAAGACTTGAGGAAACAAGCGAACCTTCTTCCCATCACTATAGAGACAGTATAACTACAGGCATGGAATATTGTATACTCTGTCAGATATGGCTGGTGTGTTGTTTAGTTTTGTCAACTGTTTCTTGATTTTGTTTTATTTTTAATCTTTCTTTTGTAACCTTTCTTGCAAGTGATGGCTCCATGGGCTGTTGAGTGGGAAGAGATATATTCGGAAATAAAAGTGATATAAAAACAAAAGGTATTAATAAAAATCAGTTATTTTTTTTAAGCCAAAGGAAAGGAGAAACCAAAAGAGAGGAGGGAGACGCATTAACAGAGAAGCTCTCCAATTAATGTGCTGGAGTTCTTTTAAAGGAAAGAACAAACGGCAGGGCCTCAGCTCAGATCCTGAAGGATGCTGGGCAATAATTGTCACTTAGCCACTTAACTCCCTGCTGCATGGCTCTCTCACTCATTGTGGTTTATCTCTCAGCCAATTACTGCTGTCATTTGCATTTCAATGTGGCCCATCAGGATCCAGGGCCAGAGTCAACAGCAGAACAGGAAACACAAGTACACGCAGCAACTGGTTACTCAGCAGCCCACCTAATCACTGAAGGACTCCATGGGGGATCCTCAGGCCAGGGAAGGGAAGCCTAGAGACCACCACCAAACAATGACCCAGCCACACCTGCACTCCAGGTTCTGTCATATGTGTGAGATGATGGAGGGAGGGGAGTCTCCAATCAATATTAATGGGGATGATATAAATAAAATGAATAGAAAACCTAGTTACAAGGGAAAATGTCAGACACAAGTACAGAGATGTGGCAGGAGTCCTTTGAAAGTCAAAGAGGCATGCCAACATGAAACCATCTATGACAAGAGCAAAGAAACTGAACTCATCTCCCACCCGGACTACTGCGACAGTCTCCTAACTGATCTTCTTTCTTTCAGTTTCTCTGCTTTCCTAGACACCCTCCACAAAGCTGCCACATTCCTGAGATCTGACTGTGTCACCGTGTCTAAAATCTACATTGCCACAAAGAGAAAAGAGAAAATCCTCAGCTGACATTTCAAGACCTCTACAATCTTTTCAATCTTTTATTTCATTGAACACCCCTTCACTCATGCTCCTGGCCAGTGACACTGACCTGCCTGCCATAATGCCAGTCTCCTGCCTATAGGCATCTGTACCAGCTAGTCCCATCGCTGAAATGCCTGCTTTCCTCCCCTCTAGCTCCATTCAAGGCATAACTCCAGGGTCACCTCCTGTTCCCCCCAATTGTTAACAATATTTTCACTTTGAAATTACTTCTCTGTGTTCTAGTTCCTCCTCTTTTTCCTTTGTACCTCTGGATTTTTATACAATGTTCTGCATATAGTAGGAGTACAATAAATGGTTATTCAAATCAACTGAGCCAGCTTGTGCTAGCTGACCACTGCTCTGTCTCTACGTTCTTACAGGTCTGATTTCATATCCTTTCTGCTCATAGGTTCCAGCTACCCAGTGGATTCAAACACACAATTATCTTTGCCTTTTTCCATTTTGTCTTCTTGGATGAAATCCACACTCTTCTGTGCTACATTAGGAACAGTCTTGTTAGTAAAAGGGTCATATCCCGGAGGGTTTAAAACTCACAGCTGATAGAGAAGGCATCTTGGTTCAAATGTGTTGACCTAGTCTGGGCCATTCCTTCTAAATGTACCTGGGTCATTTTAAAAGGCATTCACTGGTAAAGATGCTCTTAGCCTAATCCATGGAAGGAGCTGGAGGTGGGCAACTGGTAAACAGATAAAAGCTTTAAAGGAAATGAATTTCTGCTTGTGAAGCTTGCAGTTTCAGAAGCAGTATTCAGGCAGAGAGTGAGCATCACACACTACTGAACAAAATAACTGGACTTAAGGGAGGTGGATCCAGGGAAGCGGTTTCGGGTTATACCCATCTGATTTTTCCCATTTGATTGATAGTGAATTCTTAGCTCTTCTGGAGGCACTTGGTAGTCAGTCTTCTTTCTATACACTTATAGTTCTCAGCAACCCCACTGTGAGGCTGGCTCGGGGGAAAGACCCTGGATCTAACACCGGGTGGTCTCTGGGTCTAAAATAAGAGCCTTAATTTCTTCTGCCAATCAGCTTAGCTGAACCTGAGAACTCAAGGCCAGCATTCTATTTGCTGACAAGATACATTTACTCTAAAGTTTCACCATGATAAAAAGGTGGAGATTGGGGAAGTGGGGGAGGGTGAGTGCTGAAATCAGTGGGTGAACCAGACTGTCCACCCACTGTGTGAACATAGGATGTTTGAAATAGCTGGTGAGATGCCAAACTAATTTTACCCATCATCATGGGCCCTGCAAAAGCAAGTTGGTCTAACTCTAGCTAATTGCTATCCTCAGGCTATAAACTCCCCACAGACTATCAAAAAGGGAAATATTTTCTAAGGATAACAGAGGGGGAAAAAATCACAACTGAAAATAAAACTTAACAGCTAACAGCTGATCCTAACCAGTAGCACAGTAACATGAAGGCAACCTGCATTCAGTGGGACTCCTTGTACACAAATTCTAATTAAGAAAGCCTTGAATGTCTAACCAATTTATTGGTTTCTTGCTCGCTTATGCCCCCTGACCCATCTCTGATGAGGAAAGATGGGACATCAAAAAGATGCCGTATACCTCCCAAAAATAGTTAAGTGAGCTAGAGTGGGAACCTCAGTTAATTACAGACGAGTACCAAAGAAACTTCCTCTCCTATTCTCTGGTCTGCTTTTTAAAGTGATTTTCAAACGCTGTCTCTCACTGACCAAATCATTTGAAACTGTCTCCCATTCTCTGTGTTAATAAGCTGATCAGTAACTGGCTCCCTGACTGCTGAACTGAGCCAACACACTGCTCTTTTTCTTTTGTCTCAAAGCCAAAAGAAACTTTACGGAGAAACAAGTTTCCCCTCTCTTGCCTCCCTTCCCCTACAGTAAGTCACAACACAATGGTAATTTGGAAACTTGCCACACACTGATCACCAGGAACCAAACACGAGGCGGGACCAAAGGGAGAGGCGGGTCCAACGGGAGAGGCAGGACCAACAGGAGAGGCGGGACCAACGGGAGAGGCAGGACTAATGAGAGAGGCAGAGCCAGTAGAGAGGCGGGACCAAGGAGGGAGATGAAGTCAGTGGGAGGGGCAGGACCTGGACCCAGTACAAAGACTCTACCAAACAGGCTTTCCAAGTTAAGAAAGGTACCCGCTGCTGCCTGCATTTCAGAGCAAAGTCAAGGACTCCCAGACGACAGTTAAGAAGACTATAATGTCCCATTTCCATCTGGGGATCTTCCAGTTTGTTGGCTCAAACTTTACCTGAATAGAAACCCAAACAGTTCTTCCCAACTCCCCTGACCGGCCCCCTCCCCACAATCACATAACTTTAGCCAGATATTACAGGAGGGGAAGTGACCAGCTTCAGGTTCAACCAGAATTGCCTCCTTCTAATCTAGGGAGTGTTGTCGTTCAGTCGTTCAGTCATGTCAGACTCTTTGCGATCCCATGGACCACCCATCGGTGGGGTTTCTTGGCAAGGATACTGAAGATACTGGTCTGCCATTTGCCATTTCCTTCTCCAGTTTTAGGCAGCGGTTAAGTGACTTGCCCAAGATCACACAGCTTGAACGTGTCTGTGGTCACATGTGAATTTTGATACTTCTGACTCCAGGCCCAGTGCTCTATCCACTGTGCCTCCTAGCTGCCCCTAATCTAGGGAGTATGCCCCCAGATTAGACCTCCTCCGTTGTCAATGGCTTCTGAAGCCCTTAATTCAGTGGTTACTCAGGCTCTCCAGATACACAGTGTCATCAGGGTGGGGAAGATGACGAAGACAGCAAAATCCTTAGAATTTAGTAGATAGTCTTTGAGAGCTATTATGGCAAAACAATTCATCATCCAGTGGCCAACCAAAATGATGAACCTCTTAGAATTTCATCTGGCCATTTCTTGAACAACTGACAAACAGCCCATGAGACGATCATAACATCTCTTATTTATTTAGAGTTTGCAAAATACTGTTTATACATGATCTCATTTCATCCTCAAGACAACCGTGTAAGGTAGGTGTTATTATAACAATGATTTTTACCGGGGTGGGAGAGTGGGGGGATACTGAAACTTAGAAGGATTAAAGGACATGCTGTGCCCCTGCACACGAGCTAGCAAGGCTTAGGCTCCAAGTTCTCCTGCCTTTAAGTCCAGCAACCCTTCCAAGAATGCCACACTCCTGTATGTAAACTGTTCTACAAGCTTGAAAGGAGTAGGTCAATGTCAGCTATCATCATCATCATCATCATCATCATCAATATTTCTGTACTATTGTCAAGCATTTTACATTCATAAGCACCAATATTGAGCACTGCATTGGAAAAAGTGACTGAATTGACCCCGTTCCTGCCCAACAACCAAAGGTAAGGCACATTTCCCAGGAGAATTTATTTGTGTGTGCAGATTTACCCAAACACAGCATAACAGGAAGTCTTGTGTACAGAATAAGCACCAAAAATAGCAAATGTCCCACAGTTCACAGTCCATGAAAAAAAAAACCCTAATATAACACGAATGATATTTAAACTAGAGTCAAGAAAGCAAGAGAACAGGCTGTTTTCTAGGCAAGTCCCACTAGATAGTTCAATATTCATTCACCCTTGACTGTCCCTCCCACTGACTCCCGCAACCTACAATCTGCCTTTATTTCAGACCTCTCTATCATTCAGAGTAAAGATGGACATGTGTAACTAAAAATTGGTTTCAGCTCATGGTTATTGCCTACAAAGTGTCATTTACTTCAGGATATCATCAGGGATTGCCCTAAAATGTAGTTTTTTGTGAGTCATGGCCCCCTCTCTCAGTCTGGTGATACCCACTGCCCTCTTCTCAGAATGTTTTTAAAGAAATAAAATAAAATACACAGGATTGCTAAGAAAACCATTTCTATTAATAGTCAAAAATATATATATTTTTTAAAAAGGTCATTGATCCCATGTTAAAAAGCCTTGTCCTAGAGGATCTAAAGGAGGGGAAGAAGGACTATGTGACTTCAGTGGTGGCAGTAGCTGTGACAGAAAGGAAGAGGTCCCTCCAGATAACTTAGAGGTGGTCCTACTAACTTTCATCCTTGTCAGGGTCTCTAGCTACAGAAGAGAAAACTCATAAGAACACACTTAGAACTTATAACAGCACAGGAAACATCATAGATACAAGGCTGGGCAGGCTCCGACACATCTTCTCATTTAATCTCCTCCTTTTAATGCTGAGGAAATAAATTCAAAGAGTTGACCTGATTTGCCTAATAGAGTCATAAATGTAGCAAGCAGTAGAACTGTGATTCGGTGGCAGGCCCCTGACCTCCTTTCCACTACCTTCCTTTGCCTCAGTTGTAGGAATCAGATGGTTCAAACCTCAGCTCATTTTGCCCAGGAGGAAGCTCAGACTCAGAGAGGGAAAGTCACTGGCTTACTTCCCCAGGGTCACCAAGAGCCACAACAAGAAACCAGGTTAAGTAATACAAAGCCAAGGTTTTCATGTTGGTCAGAAAAAGGAAATCTGAGGGGGGCAATACAAGGAGAAAGCAGCCAAAAGAGAGAGCATGTCCAATGATCTCTAGATGCTCCCCCTGCCGAGCTCTGAATCCTTTGATTCCTCTCCAAACATGCCATTTGAAGGTAGAGGGATAAATATTTCAAGGGATCAATGATCTTAACATGTGGACTGTGGTTCATCCAGCTCTTGACATCTCATGTGTCTCTGTCCATATCTCCCTGCAAGTCCTCCATGGGAAATTCACCTCATATGCTGGAAATCTTCCTCTAGGAAGCACCTCAGCTGTCCATCTTTATTCTTTGCTCTTTTTAAATGGCATCTCTCCTTTTCCAATTATACATCTTTAGGAAATTGGACAAAGGAAACATAACAGATAATAGAGTAAAAGTGTAAAAAGACATATTAAGTAAACCATTATATACAAGGTACCATCCTTGCAACTGGAGGATTATGAAACATTAGAAATGACACAGCATATGCCCTCAAGGAGTTTATAATCTAGTAGAGGCATGAGAAATGCTCACTAGTACAAATGAGAAATCAATTAAGAACAGAAGAGAGAGCAAAAAAGTGTCCTGAGAAATAGAACAAAAGAGGGTTCAGTTCTGGCTGAGAAATAGGAAGGAAAGATTGTAGACACGTAGGACATGGAACATGAGTTCTTGTTCTGAGTCTAAGTAATAGGGAGTTATTCAGGAATTTGAAGGAAGGGAGAGGTGTGACTAAACCAGAGCTTTAGAAAGTTCTTTTTGAGAGTAACATGTAATACAAATTAGAGTAGGAGAGACACCAGAAACATCCATTAAAACACTGACATAAACTTTTTTTTTAATACAGAGAACTCTTGTTCAGGTATGCGTTAAACTAGATGACCATGAAGGTCCCTTTATATCTGAGGTTCTGTGCAGTGGCAAAAGCAACGTAGCTCTCTCAGAACTCCCTGAACATGGGTCCCCCCAGAATATGAAAAATATACCAAAAGAAAAGTCAATTGCTTGGTGGAGACTACAAATCCCAAGATGTAGACAGTCTTCTAGGATGATAGTAATTGTCAAGTTATCTAGCATTTATTATGTGCCTATTATAAGCAAAGAAAAGCAAAAACCAGCCCTTGCTCTCAAGGAGTTCACAGTCTAACAAGAGACAGACAGACAACATGCCAACAACTTATACAAACAAGCTCTCTGCAGGATACATTGGGAACAGGGAAGGTCCTAGCATCAGTAACAACTTCTACAGTACTTTAAGGTTTGTAGAGTGTTGTTTCACGTGTACTATGTCATCTGATCCTCACTACAGGCCTATGACACAAATTCTACAGTTAAAATTATTTCCAGTTTATAATTGAGGAAACAGAGAGAGAGACAGAAACAGAGACAGAGAGGGAAGGAGAGAGAGAGACACAGAGACAGACAGCAGACAGAGATGGGGGGAGAGAGACAGAGGGAGAAGGAGAGAGAGAAAGGGAGGGATGGAGGGAAGGAGCGGAAGGGAGAGAAAGAGAGAGGTAAAAGTGATTTGCCCTAGTTCACACAGTAAGTGTCTGAGTTGAGATTTTAACCTGTCTATCCTGACTAAATATTATCCACTACACTGCCTCTTCTGCAGTTCCTAGTGTTTCACAGAGTGGGGCACCCACTTAAACTCTTTGTGGCTAAATATTTTCAGAAAGGGATGTTTCTCCCTTCATGTTGAGACTAATCTTTAACTCCATGATAGAAGTTAGTAAGAAAATAGACGTTTTCCCCAAAAAAGTTTTACAGCCAATTTTGCTTTAAAAAACAATCCATATTCAATAAAATGAGAAACATTTGTTCTCCAGGTTTCTGTCAAGAGATAGTGTGGCATAGTGTATGCAGAACTGGTTTCAGAATTACAAAGATCTGGGTTCAAGTACAGCCTCTGGCATGTCCTGATTGTGTGACCCTAGGCAAGTCATTTAACCTCTAGGTTCCAGAAGCAGTACTCTAAAACAGTTGGGAGGACAGCTGAAAATCAACACTGATAGAGGGAATTCCCCATCACCTGGACCCACCAATAACACATCATACACGATGGTATTGTACAAACATAAGTTTTAAAAACAATGTCCGTTTACCTGGTACTTCCTCCTTTAGATTATTTCTAAATACTCATCCCAGTTTGCTAAGATTTGTAAAACAAATATTTGTCCAGTGGCCTGTTTCCCTGCGACATGTAAACAAAGAGTCCATTGTGTTTCAAGGGGAGAAAGGAGTAAGATAAGAACGGAGGTACAGGGAGAGAAAAAGAGGAAAGGAAAAATTAAGGCTGATGAATGGGAGTAACAATGTAGCAAATTCACCAGGAACTTCCTCAGTTCTGATCTCAACCTTCCCAGCTAGCTACATTGTTGCCTCTTTTATCTAAAAATTAAAACCAGGAGAAAGGACAATGTGGCCTTGATGGAATCTGAGTCCAGATAGGCCTAGTTTACTGAGAAGACTTCTCTGGGTTTTGATACCTAACTATCTTAGTTTAGGAATCTGCCCTAAATCAGCCCCCTCTCCATCCATGACTCCTCCTTCTGTCACATGGGGCCATGGAGAACTATGCTGAGCTGTTCCACACCACTGTTCATCAAATACTCAGATAAGCTAGCATGCCCCTGAGTCCTCTCTTTGCCAGCTTAAATAACTCTAGTTTGTTAACCCCATTCTGCAGGTGGGAGAACTGAGGCCCAGAGAGATCATAGCATCACAGAATTGCAAAGCTGGAAGGCACTTCAAAAATCCAACGAACGCATGCAAGGAACCCATAGTATAACATTCCACTTTTGGATAAATCAAATTGTTAGGGAGATTTTTTCTGACATCAAGTCTAAACTGGTCCTGGTCCTGGGGTCAACTTTCTTCCACAGCATAGCCCTTCAAGGGTGCTAGATTTAGAATGAAGAGGCCTGGGTTCAAAGCTGATGCTAACTAGATTTGTAACCACAAGTAAGTCACTGAAGATCTCTGAGTTTCACTGTCATCCTCTATAAAATGGGTGTAAAAATTATTGCTCTACCCATATCACAAGGTTGTGAGGAACCAACTTTTTACCTTTCAAAGCACTATGGACATGTAAGTCCTTAGTATCTTCTAATGCCAAACCATTCATTTTTACAGATGAATTGAGGAAAGGCAAAGTTGGCATCCAAATGTAGGTTTTAATGTTTCCACTTTCAGTAGTTCTTCCACCACCTCACTGTTATCTTTGATAAAATTAAAATTACACTTCTGAAATGATAGGATTTGAAAGATTCAGATGGCCTTTGGAAAACACATTCTATATCTTTAGTAAAAGGCACTTTTTGCCATAGTGTCTCAAATTCACTTAAGGAAATTCTGAAAGATATTCTAGGTGATACGCCAGTGGATATTCCTTTCTGTAGTCATAACCCAAACTCTGAAGGTTCACTATCAAGTTGCTAAAGGACAGATCAGCACAAAAACTATGGAGTCTATTTTAAGGAGGCAATCTAGCATGATGGAATGGAATGGAACCAGAAGACCTGGGTTCCGATTCCTATTTTTATGTTATCTTAGGCAAGTCACTTAATTTCTATCGCTTCAGTTTTCCCAATTATAAAATGAAAGGGTAGACTAGATGAGCTCCTAAGACCCTTCTGGTTCTGCATCCTTTGACCTTATAATGAGAGGTAAAGACTGTAAAAATCACTTTGCCAATTTTTATTTTAAAATTGAAGACATTATCTTGCATTTGTTAATTATCAGAGTACTTAAAGTTCTCAAAACATTTACCTTTTACAATTTAAATGACAAAAGGTGAATAGATTGCTCTAAATTTGAGAAGAAAAAATGAATTGATTATCTCAAATATTTGAAAGTTGTTTTTAGTTTCATCAGTACAGAGAACTCTTTACAGAACAGCAATTTATGGTCTTTGTAATTTGCCTGGGACACACTTCAAGGTCAAGGGGCAGAACCCAAGTCTTCCTCACTTGAGAGCCATTCTTCTAGCCATGATGCCATCTGGACATTTCTTTTCGATGAAGAAAAAGAAAGGGTTAGGCCCTAAGAGCCCGTAGGTCTACTTTAATCCTGTACAGCAAATAAGACTGTTGCATTCTAAAAGATATACAACTTCCCTTAAAAACTAAGTCTGGTATAATACTCAATTGGGAAGTCCTTTCTAAGAGCTAACCTGTCCAATCTATTTCCTTTATGACACATTTTTGCTCATGTTCTGTCCTCAGCGACCATGCAGAACAGCTTTAACTGCCCATAACCATAGGATCAGGGGATCATGAGATTTTAGCATTAGCAAGGACTAATGAGAGATCATCTTCAATTGCCTCGTGGTCCTGAAAATGTGTTAAACCTAATCTGAGTTTTCTTTTTTTTCTGTATTCTTTCTAATTTTTAAATGAAATTATTTGTTGTCAACTTAATATTGATTAACAATATAACTGTTCTGGTTCTATTTTGTTTCTTTTGCATTGTATCATAAAGGTCTTTCCAAATTTATTTGCACATAGGTTATAATCTTAGAGAATTGCATGAGGTACTCAGAGGTTAAGGGACTTGCCCAGGGTCATAAAAAGTCAGAAGAAGAACTGGAACCCAGGGTTTTGTCCCTATGGTCAACCAGCCCTTTATTCATTCACCTGTGGTGATTAACAGATACTATATAATGAGGCAAGATGATCAATTAAAATAATAATCACTAGCATTTGCATAGTTGATAGGTGAAAGCATGCACTGCAGTATTCCTGAATTATTTTATTTGATCCTTGCAATACCCCACCACCACCAAGTAGCTCCAAACAGGTATTATGTTCATCTTACAGATGAAATAACTGAGGCTCAGAGAGGTGAGACAACTGCCCCAGGATCACAAAGTAATGGGTTTACTGGTCAGTACTGCAGTAAAATAGAAGTGAAGTGACCTAGCATGAGCAAGTCACTTCATTCCTAGACATCAATTTTTCTAGCTGCAAAATGGAGACCCTCATTCTCGTTCCCTCCCTGCATGTCAGAAGGTTGTTAGGAGGTGAAAGAAGTCAGAGGTGACAGAACAACAATCAGTCAATCAATAAACCTTTGGAGTTCCCTGACAAGAAGGAGCTATATAAGGGTCAGGCTGTCATCAGTACAGTTTTACAGATGAGTGTTACTCTTCCGTGTCAATGAACTTGGATGGGAGACCAGGAATCACCTAAGTTTGCTTTGTCAATCCAGTCTCCAGTTAACAGGAATTAGTTTCTAAAGCCAAAAAAAGTATTTGAAGTCAGGTATGCAAGCATATACCAGCAATGGTCAATTGCACTCCAAATTTGAGGCATATGGAAGACACCTGCCATGTCTGATTGGTAAAGTGGTAAGGGATGATCCCTACAGGCTTCCCACACAAAGAAGTTAAAAACCCAAACAAGGCCCCTCCTGATCCCCAGCTTGTTAATGTTCTCTCCTTGAACTGACTTGCTTAACTTTGTATTAACTTGCAACTCACTAATCTGTGAACACACTTTAACTCCCCCTCCCACTCTCCCCAGTGGAGCACAAGAAGATCCTTGGGAAGAGAAGCTGTTCTGCTTCTTGGTTTGTTTCCCAAGGACCTAGTGGTGTGACACCTTGCACACTTCTGCCATCCTGCCTCTTTCCATTTCCCATGATTTCGTTGCTTTAGGGAACTTGCAGTGACATAATTTCTTCCACCAGTGTTGATAGGCCAATCTATAGAAACTGATGGTTGTAAAGAGTTGCCTATGTGCACTGAGTTATGTGATTTGCTCTTGAATTTCTGACTCCAAGACCAGCTCTCTCTATCTACAATGCCATGGTGTATGTGCCATGTGCCTAGGAAGAGCTTAATGAATGTTTGCTAAATTGAACTGCCTTTAATAAAGCAAGATTAGTTGAGTAGATCATACCATAAGGATAGTCAGTTTATTGGGTCCCCATCTACAAAAGTGCTGAAGTGTCCTCAGGGATAAGTTTTCCTGCACGGAAAGGGGCTTCTCCCACCAAATCATCCAGTAAGTGATGTGATTTGTTATGAGGTCTGCCCTGGTACAATGAAAAGCAGATTATATTTGGAATCAAGGGTGCCAGGTTCAAATCCTGCCGTTGCCACTTACTACCCATGCGATACTGGGCACTTCACCTCACTTTGCCAGTACTGCTTCCTCATCTATAAAATGAGATTGGACTTGGTGACCTCCAAGACCCCTTCTAGCCTAACTGTGATCTATGCTCTCTGTCCAGCTACTTGCTCTGCAGGAAACAGTGAAGTCTTCTTAAGTTACATCAAACCAAATGGCTATAGATGATGGATTGAGAGCATAGAAGAGAAGAGAATGCTAGCAGAAAAGGGGGTTTTCAAGACTTAAAAAAATCACTGACTCCTGATGAGGACAGGAAATTCAATTCACACCCAAACACAAACTCCTCACTACCAACAACGACCCTGGATGACTCCTGGCTTTGTTATAACAACAGGAAACCTCCCCACCCTTAGTCTAAAGTGGCTTCCCATGGTTGGACTGGTGAGCTAGCTCTGGCTCTCCTTACAGGAGTCATTGGCGATTAGGGCTCAACACTGAATAAACTTTCAGACATATAAAATCCTGTAAAAGGCATATAAAATGTGATAGTCCCTTGATCATAAATTCCAACTAAAAGATTTTAAAGACACCTTTGGAGGCCATGCCACAGAAATCAGAATTAAACAGATCATAAAACTTGAATACAAAAAAGATGCATTCTTTTTCTGCTTTCTGATAGATAATGCAAGAATCCATAGTATTTGTGTCAAGAGGGCACCTATTCCAACTGGAATAGACTTTCACAAACCAACATATTCATAACCCAAACAACCACAAGCAACAACTTGCAAAGAAGCACTTTTGACATTCTTCAGCAGGCATGTGGACTCTGAAAATCTTAATAGGTCTTTTCTTTCTTTTCTTTTTAAGTCCTGTTTTAGGGCTTCAAGAGTTTAAAACCTTTGATCTGAAAACCTTGCTCAGAAAATTAACTCAACAAGTTGGAGATATCCATCCATCTATCCACCCATCCATATTTACATATACATGTGTGTGCGTACACATACATATACACATGTGTATATACTGACATGTCATGTACATACACACTTATGTAGACATAGGCATATATATAAAATATAGATGCATGTAGGGGAATGTGTGTGTGTGTTTCCCACCTCATGCTGCTCCTTCTCTGAGCCATCATTTCAATAAGAAGGTGAAAAACTGAAACACTACAGTGCAATTAAGACCATCACCTACGTGGTGTCCAAAGAAACCTGGAAAGGCCTAAATGAAACAATACAGATTGGGAGGGGGAGCCCCAGAAAGATAGAGTTCACATTAACTATGATCTTATGAGGAAAAGTGAAGGAGAATGATTGACAAGGAAATCTAATGGGAAATTAGAGGGAGGGACCAGAGTAATGCCACGATTGTAAATGTATTTAAAGTAATTAATTTCAATGTAATCTACCAAGCAAGTTTAGTTGTTTGTATTAATGTGCACTGTTTTAAACAAACCTTTAATTTTTTTAAAAAGAGGGAAGCATTCTCTATCTCCATAAAGGAGTCTGAAGCAGAGCCAGGAAGGCCCGCTATCCCTCGGTAAGAGGACCTAGAGAGCATCCGTTCCCCTCCTCCTTCCTCTGCCTCTGAGCACAGATGGTCCAAACCTTATAGGCTCACCCTGAGCCATGGATAATGAGGCCATAATTCTGCTTAGCCTTCAGCCTGGGCGGTGACTGGCACATTAGCATCAAAACTGGATTATCGGCTTCACCACACCAGAAGCAAAATATCAGTCCCCCAGCCAGACCATCTTGTTGATCAGGAAATGGCTCAAACAACAGCACATTTCTCCACAATTTCCCCCCATTTAGAGTTGGGAGAACCACACTTGCTCTGAAGCCTGTTTAACAAACTACCTTCATTTCTTGGGTTGTCTTTTTTTTTGGGTGGGGGAAGAAGAAGAGAATACAGTACTATTCTTGAATACTAATGCCCCAGACTACTACAGATGCTAATTTGGTACCAACAACCTATGATTAAAAAACAATAAATGCACCTCAAGTACAAGAATTAAAACATCACTGAAAAGCTCCCTTTTTTCCCCTCCTCCTTAACTAAGAAGCCATTTTATTTTATTTCTTATCTTAGTCATTTGAATTCTGTTTTAGACATACCATCTTTTGGCTAAGATATTAATACAAAGTCATTCCTTCCTTTCTCTAGAAGCCTTCTTATTGGGCGTAAAGAAGCCAGGGGGCCTTCAAAAATTATAAAAACTATTCTTGATTTTTCACCTGAGTCTGAATCTCCCCTCTGAGTGGGTAGGAAGAGATACCCTGATGTGAAATGCCTTAGCTTGAGGCTGGCCATATCCCCATCCCCCACCAACAACACTGGCCTCCTTCACAGCCATTGGACTCTCCCTTTTCTTACTCTTGATCAACTGGCCAGTGAGGTCCCTTTTGGAGGCAGCCAGATGGTACAGGAAAGATCTAGGTCTGGAATCCAGAAGACAGAGTTCAAATTTGATCTCAGATACTTACTAGTTGTGTGACCCTGGGCAAGTCACTTAACCTCTGCTTGTCTCAATTTCCTCAGCTGTGAAAAGGGCATAATAACAGCACCTACCTCCCAAGGTTGATGCAAGGATCAAAAAAGATGGTATTTGTAAACTGTTTTGCACACTGCCTGGCATATAGTAGGTTCTTAATAAATGTATGTTTCCCTCCTCCCCTATATTGTCTTTGAAAAAAGAAAATTCGCAAATACCAGAATATGGGATCTGTGTTACTCTAACAAACCACCTCTCTCAGCCTTCATTTCATTATCTGTAAGATGGTGTTAATAACAGCACTTCCCTAAAGATCCAATCAAATGAGACATTCATTATATGTAAGCTGTGCTTTATAAACCTTCTAGTTGTTATTATTTGATGTAGATCTAAAAGGAACTTTGAAGATTGTCTAGTCCAAATCTCTCATCTTTCCAGATGCAGAAACAGACCCAGAGAGAGAAAAACTTTGGTGGGTGGGGTGGGGTACTGGTGGGTGTGGTGGACTATAAGATAGTAGGATCTTAGAGCTTAAAGATCATGTGATAGAAGATGAGAGATTCAAAGCCAGAGCCTCTGAGTTCAAATCCAGCTAGCTTTCTCCTCTGTACCCCAATATACACCTTCAATCTTTGGAAGAGTCACAGGAGAATTAGACAGATTTGCTCTGCTTGGCACCAAAGGAACACTAGGGGAAATGCTGTTAAGGCAGCCCTGATGTAAGGAGGCACACTTAATGTCCACAATAGCTAGCCACAAGTGAACAGGTTATTACAGCAGGTAATAGGTTCTCCTTCATTGGAGGTCTGAAAGCTAATAGTGAATGCTTATTTGTTTGACTACGTGGTGCGTGTAGGGGGACAAGGGTATCTCTTTTTCAGGTGTAGTTTGAACCAGATAGCCACTGAGGTCCTCTAATTCTGAATTTTTCCGCTTCTTTAAGCTGCTGTCGTCCACAGTTGTAGCTTTGTCCAAGAAGATTCCCTCTCCAAATACATTCTTACCTCCTCAGTTGTATACATTGGACTTATTTAAGCCTTTGTGCACCAAGTGGGAGCATGAAGTGAAGAAAGAACCTGAAGTGGTCCCCAAAATATACAACCCCAAAGTAGATCAATCAATCTCTTGCTGAAGTTAACCCCTCTTTCCATTTTAAATTCTAGTTCATTTTGGTTCCCCATCCCACTTCTCAGAGCCAAACACCATGGAGATGAGTGTCAAGGACTTCCACAGGCCTTCCTAAGAGCTCCTGGAATGAATGTCTGAAATTAGACATGGCAAAAACCCACTGGTTCAGCATAGTCTGACTTTGTCAATGCAAAATTATTCTCTGCCATACACTTTCAAGTTGGATCACCAGTATAAAGTTGCAAGGAACCACAGGGGTCATCTAGACTGGTTCTCCAATTTTTTAAAAATTTTATTTATTTTTAGTTTACAATACTTAGTTTTCAAGCTTTTGAGTTCCAAATTTTCCCCCTCTCTCTCCCCTTCTCTTTCCCCAAGACAACATATAATCTGATACAGGCTCTACATATACATTCACATTAAACATATTTTCATATTAGTCATGTTACAAAGAAGAATTATAGCCAATGGAAGGAACTACAAGAAAAAAGAAACAAAACAAAACAGAGAGAGAGAGCAAATATGTTTCAATCTGCATTCAGACTCGGTAATTCTTTCTCTGGACATGGATAGTATTTTCTACCTCGAGCCTTTTGGAGTGATCTTAGAACCTTGCATTGCTGAGAAGAGCCAAGTTATCACACAATGTGGCTGTAACTGTATACAGTATTCTCCTGGTTCTGCTCCCCCTCACTCAGCATCAGTTCATATGTCTTTTCGGGATTTTCCTGAAGTCCATCTTCTCATCATTTCTTATAGCACAATAGCTGGTTCTCTAATTTTAGAGATGATGAAACTGAGGACCCAAAAGGTAAAGAGACATGCTCACAGATTCAACCTAGATCCACTGCCTCTAAGTCACTACACATGCAGGGCACTCATGTTTCTTGCTTACAAAGCCCAATATTGATAAAGTACAATAAAGAGTTGCCTGTATAAATAGTTTCATTGACAAATTCATAAGGTTGCATTTAACTTGGGAGGGAAGTTTCTTGTGGGGAACACAGGGGAAAACAAAAATGTCTTCTAGAGTCTTGGCAAAGGAGGTGCCAAACATTAATCAAGTGAGTGAGAAATGGGCCTGAGTGGCTTGAGCCACTGAACCCTGGGCAAGGAAACACCCAGCCAAGTAATTAGAAATCTATTTCTGTCACTTAAAACATTATAACTGCATATGATGTGGCTATGGTTTTTCAAATTTTAGAAACCGATTTTTAATTACCCAACTGGGTGTTTCCCTATTCAGGGCTCAGTGCCTCCCAGGTCTGTTTCTTGGGCTTTTTGATTGCCATGTCATGACTTGGCACCCTGGTGTGTGCCACCAGCAGTTCTGACTGCATCCTGCACAAAATGCTACAAAGGAATTAAAATAAAACTCACAGAAGATTCAATGCCATTGTTATTTCAGCATGACGCTATAAATATATTTCCTTAGGGGGAAAAATGAGCTAGACTTTTTTTCCTTTAAAAGAAAGAAAGGTTAGGGATGGGTCAATTTTATTTTATATTTCCTGATGTTCCCTAAATCTTTTATCACATTTAGACAACCCTGGCTTAGAGGTAGAGGAAATTAGCTGACCTTTCAATTTTTCCTTAGGCATAAGAGAGGTAATAAGTTACAGTGGGAAGAGAAATGGACTTGGAAGCAGAAAACCTGAATTCAAATCCCAGCTCCATATGTGTACTTCAGAACAAGTAACTTGATCAAGAAGCTTTCATACTAATGTCCATGGAAAGAGTGCTGGATTTGGAATCAGCAGATCTGAGTTTAAATCTTACCCCTGCCACTTACTACCTGTAGAAACTTGGACGGGTCAGATCATCTCTTTAGATGTGTTTCCTTATCTGAAAAAATAATCTAGACTAAAGGGTCTCTGGGGTTTCTTCTCACTCTAGACTTAGGTCCCTATGAGAATCCATCACGAATAGAAAGCAAATCTAGCCTTGAGCAGTCAATCTCTTTGTCAAAAAGATAATACTTCCTAAGCCTATTTAAACTTGTCAAGATTTTAAATCCTCAATTAACCTAATAGTTTCCTATCCTACCCTGCATAGAAAGACCAAAGTACACAATTATGCATGTTCTGATTCTGTTAACATTTAACTTTTTCTTAACCATGTTATAATTGTCTTGAATATTTCCCAAAGCATTGGCAACCAATCACAGCTTAGAAAAAAAATGATGAAAAACTTGCTTACATCAGTTCCATATATAATAAAAAAAAAAAACAAATCAGGGTTTGCCAACATAGAAGGTACATTTGAATCTGGTTTGGAAAGTGTGCTACCATAAACCTGAACCTAAAGAATTACTACTATGCCGTCCACTGGTTATCAGAATCTTCCTTTTCATAATCACTTATATTACTTGGCTTAGACTGGTTGACATTGTCTCTTAGATCCTTTCCCATTAAATCTTCTTTTTTATTCTGGGCCCCAGAATAAAATTTCCTGATCAGGAAGAGAAATTAGGGAATAACATTTCCTCATCAAGAACAGCAAATGTTCCTCTGAACAAAGAGGAGGGACCCAGACTGAATTTAACATAAAATAAATGGTACTGGAACTATAGCATTATTACAGACAGATCATTGTAGCACCAATCCAAACTGAAGACAGTACTGTTCCAAAAATAAAAGAAAGAAGGGAGAGAAGGGAGGGAAGGAAGGAAGGAAGGAAGATGGGTATTTAGTTCAGCTCAATTTTGCCTAATCTTAAAACCAAATGTCAAAGAGGTCCTGAAAATAAGATCTGAAAGAAGCACTATATCATTGGTGAACCACGAGTCAGTGGACAGGTAATGTCTGTGCCCAGTCTTCTTTTCAGAAGATGATGAGACCACTGGGCAATCTATTTGACCTCACTGTGCCTCGTTTTACTTAAAAATAGCTTAGAGTAAAAGCCACATATCCTGCTTCCTTTTCACAGAACTGGGGTAAATGTAGGTATTGTGAAAGTAGGCCTAGGCTGAGAACCATTGTAATTTGCCTTGGCCTGCTCATGTCACCCCAGACCTGAGAATATTCCTAGTATTTGACTCAAGGGTAGAAAAAGCACTACAAGTAAATACTTCCTGGCCAGGCTGAACTTGATTAAGTCCACTTGAGTTGTTACTCTGTCCCTGGACCCCCTAATAAGCCTCCTCTCACCCAAGGGGGGCAGTTTCTCATCTTCCACAGAACTGTCCGAGTAAACTCCTGGTACTGGTCTGGGATGCAGAACATTTTGGGGACTATGGTGCCATGCAGAGTAACTGACTACTTAAGGTCATCTTGAGGCAGCTAGCATCACTCTATCTCCATGTATCTTTCAAAAAAGCCTGTGTAAGAAATCCATGAATATATTGCTTGTGTCAGATCTCAAGAATTCTTTGAACTCAGTAACTCACTCTAAGACAATAGGAGCAACATTAGTATTCCTAACTCTTTTCCAAAACAATAAGATTTTAGACAATTGCTTTTTAAATCTTGGGGGAAAAGAACTTCCCACATAACCATGCTGACAGGTCCTATTTATTTTTTAGTTCACAAATCACTCTCACCTATTGAGAATCACTATGTATAGAAATATAGCAGCAGGCACCACTGGTAGGTTGGTTCCTGCCTTCAAGGAGTTTATAGTTTAACACTAGAGAGAGAGAGAGGACAATATTTCTGTAAATACTTATATAACCAGATTAATCTCCCTCAGATAAGATTTTGCCTTTCTCTTTCCCAAGTAACCCCCCAAAACCTTCCATGGCTCCCCACTGCCTTCAGAGTAAAGTTCAAGTTCAACTTTCATAGTCTGGAACTGAATGCATGTCATAGTTTTTCTCCTCTCTGTCTTTATCTGTAGTACAAACCCTCCTCTTTAACCAGAGGATTGTAGTTATTGAACCCTGAACATCCCACTTCAGTCTCAAGGCTTTTGTTCACACTGTTCCCTCTTTGTCTGGAATAAGAAGGCTTCATTTTAAGGTTTTGAGAGTTTGGGGTTTTTTTTCTCAATCACAACTTCCCCATCAACATGGCCCCTTCCTACCTTCAATCAAATTTAATGGGATGGGCAGAATGAAGTCCATATTCTTTAATCCAGTGCATTTCTGAGCTCAGTGTTCAGTCAGGATGGAACATCATGATAATCTCTTGCCACTTCTGAGAATCTCATTTTTGGAAGGGACCTCAGAAAACATCAAATCCAATTAACCCCAAAAATGAGTTCACACGTGCTACTTTCTGTAATATGCTCAACAAGTGGTCACCCAGTCTCCCTATGAAGATCTCTAATGAGTAGGAATGCAGTGAAAAAAGCACTAGTTTTAGAGTCAAAGGGCCTGGGGTCAAATCCAAGTTCTGTCACTTAACAGTGTGACCTTCAGTAAGTCACTTATCCTCCCTGGGTCTCCATTTCCCCATTTGTAACATCAGGAGAGTGGACAACATGGCTCCTGAGATCCCTTCTAACTAGATCTATGACTCTATGACCTCGCATTATTCTATTTCAAAGACACTCTAAGTATTGGGAAATTTCCTTTAGATTAGAATCCTTTAGATTCCTTTAGATTGAACAAAAATCTGCCCCTCTACCATTTCTACTCAATTTTAGAGCTCTGCAGTCAAGTAAAATATTCCTCTTCCCCACATGGCAATACCTCAAAAACTTGAAGTTATCTAGCAGATCCTCCTCCTCTAAACTTTCTCTTCTTCAGGGTAAACATTCCCAGTTCTTTCTACCAATCTACCAATCTGCATATGTTACATAGTTTCCCCACTCCCTCTTTGTTCTGGCTGTTTTTCCCCATCCACCTTAATTTGTAAATGACCTTCCCAAATGTGGTGCCCAGAAAGGATCAAAATATTCTCACCACAACCAAGAATACCAGGGGCACCTCCTTTATAGGGAAAATCTGCCTCTCCTAATTCAGACTAAGAAAATGCAGGCTATATCGCCAGGTGGAAAAAGAAAGGGTTCATAGTTCCTTTAATTCCTGTACCCCAAGGCATGACCCCAATCCAAAGCCCAAGAAGAAAGTGTCTTTCTTTGCATCTTCCAAAGTCAAAATCTTATCCTGTTAGCCCTGAAAGGAGAATGGGGAGTGGCAACAGAACTGAATTACTGATACACTGGTGCAATGACTATGTCCAGAAAAAAAAATTATTTTCAAAAACTACCTTGGTCATATGCATAGAAAGTAAGGGCTCTAACTCCTTCCAAGTCACTGAAAGCTTTTAACAGAAAACCTTTCTTAAACTAGGCTAGCTTTTCTCCAGTTGATCCTCTAAACACTGCTGGCGATTTTTTCCCCCAATGCCTCTAACATATTTTCACTTAGCACCCGCTTGATGTATAAGATCTGACAGCCAGGCAGTTATAGGCCACCTGCATCACTGTCGCCATGACAACAGTGAAAGACAATCCATGATCCCATGCCCTGGTCACACGTTTCAATACAGCTTATCTGTCCAAAGCCACTGAGTCTAATGGAAGGGAGTAATTACAATCTTCCACTCATTGTCAAAATTCTCACCATATAACGCTCTTCCAAATTATTTTATTCCTCTCACATGGCTGCTTTGAGAAAACTAAAAGAAACTGTATGTGGAAAGGAGTGAGGTGGGGAGGGGAAGAGGCTGATTAGAGGAGGGGGCAGAAAGAAGGGCTGTGACTGGTATAAAAACATAGCAGAGTACGAGTAAACTGTCCCTTTGCAGTATTAAAGGACTAATCAGAAGCTGAGGAACGTACCAGACAGGAA
This sequence comes from Potorous gilbertii, assembly GCA_028658325.1. Classification (NCBI taxonomy): domain Eukaryota; kingdom Metazoa; phylum Chordata; class Mammalia; order Diprotodontia; family Potoroidae; genus Potorous; species Potorous gilbertii. Next base: position 167,308,271 of record CM053772.1, on the reverse strand, counting down.
GAGGGATAAATAAAAAATCTCTCGTTTAGTGAGCATCACTCTAGGTTCTTGTAGCTGGGGGTGGAGAAAAGAACAGGGCTCATTATCTCTATGTCCACTGATTCCAAGAGCACTCCCTACCATCACCCTTCCCCCACTCCCTCATCTCTCTGCCCCTCCCCAGGTGACAATCTTCCCATGAAAAATTATCACAAGCAATACTGCATTCGGCTGTCCCTGCCACATTAAACAGCATGCCAGTTCAAACCAAATGAGGTGATCCTCAGGAATAAATGAATGTTGGTGACAGGCCCCTCTTCAAATACTCCTTCTCAATCTGCATGCCTCAATATTTAGATCGTAAGAAGGAATGCTAACTAGGGGGTTGTCCTACACTTGAGACTCAGGACCTCTCATTATTTTCCCTTGAGCATCCCACCACCCCCTGTCCCCATACACAATTCTGGAAGAGTAAATCTCATATCAGAAAAGGTTTTCTTAGAAAAAGTTTAAGAGGTAAAACACCACCTGAGCTAATGAGATTAAAAAGGAGAGGAAGTTATGTTGACTCTAAAAGGGAGTCCTAAGAGCAAATGGGCCTAGGGAGATTCTAGAAAATAATCTCTTGCTTTCCTCTTAACAGCAGTTCCATAGCCCAAAAGAGTCCTGAGTTCCACTGAAGAAGCACTATGTAAGCCCCATGAAGAATCTATGCCTTGCAACTGACGCATAAAACAATTCTAATGAAAAAAATCAATTTTACCCCCTGGGCTCTCTGATTCCAAAATGGACCCCCTAGAAGTCAAAGGATCATAGACTTAAAGTTCAAAGAGATCTCAGCAGGCATGTAGTAAATTTTACGTGAGGAACATGAACACAAAGAGGTGTGTGTATGTGACTTGTCAAAAGTGGCAAAGCAACCATTCATTTATTCATCTATTTATTAAGTTCTTATTACGGATTCATGGAATCTTTGGATTGCAAACAATCTCAGAAATCATCTAGCCCAAACTATACCTAATCTAGCATCTTATCTTACTACCTACCCCCCAATAAGGCCATCACTGCCTTAAGACACTATGGGGTACTTGCATGAACTGATGCAGAACCAGAACATTATACAAAGTAGCAGCAACATTGCATGATGACCAACTTTGATAGACTGAACTCTTTTCAGCAATGCAATGATCTAAGGCAATTCCAAAAGACTCATGATAGAAAATGTTATCCATACCCACTGAAAGAAGTATGGAGTCTGAATACAAATCAAAGCATATCATTTTCTCTTTTTTTTCTTTCTTGTGATTTTTCCCTTTTTTTCTAATTCTCCTTTCACAACATGACTAATGTGGATATGATTGTACATGTAGAGCCTATATCAGATTGTACATTGTCTTGGGGAGGGGAGAGAGGGAAGGAGAAAAAAAATTAGGGTACTCAAAAAATCTTATAAAAGTGAATGTTGAAAAAAATAAAATGAATGAGAGAGAGATAGAGACAGAGAGAGAGAGAGAGAGACAGAGAGGCACAGAGGCAGAGAGAGAGAAGACCTTATGGGGGATGCAAAATGAGTATGAAAATCCTGGACCTTTGTCTCTGGTATGTGACTTGAAAAAATACAACATGACAAAAAAAAGAAAAATTTTAAGCTGAAATTGGAATACAAAATATTTCACTTACTGCTAAGTACAACTCAGATGATGAAACATTTATCTAGCTAAAGTCAAGATATTATGAATGTAGAATGCAAGCTCCTTGAGGGAAAAAATTATTTCATTTTTGTCTCTATACTTATATCCTGGTAAGATGCCTAGTGCATAGTAGATACTTTTAAAATGCTTGTTGAGTTGAATGAATTTTAGAGGATCGTGAGCTTAGAAGTATAAGGAACCTTTGTGGTTATCTAATGCACTCCCCATATCTGCATCTCTGATGCAGAAACTGAGGCTGTTTAAGTGATTTGCCTAACATTATAACGTAGGTAATAAGTGACCTTCAGGATTTGAACTTGGGTTCTTTGATTCCAGTGCCAGCACACTTTTCATTGTACCATGCTATTCCATATGTCTTCCATAGAATGATTTATATTGATTCACAGTGTTTAAAGTCCCAAAATTAATCCAGAAGCATTGCTAATGTAACCAATGACTGGTGGTGCTCAGGCCCTTTGCTTCTCTATCTTTTACCTGATCAATTTCGGCCATTGCTTTGCTCATCAGTACCTCCTGAGACTGGACAGAAAGCACAGTGGATGATGAGAATTAGGCTGTCCTTCCTTCTTTTTAAGTAGTGATCCAAACAGAGCTTCAAAAGGACACAGCATCTCTGGAGGTTTCCAAAGATGTGGAACTTTAACATTCCATAGACCAATAGCCTCCTTGCATTACCAATCTACTTAAATCAATTCAGCTCACTGTCAAGTTGTGGGTTTGGTTTTTTTTTTTTTTACAATTTCCCTGAAATCTTTTGTAAATTTTATAGGATTTAGAGTTAAAAAGGGTCCTTTGAGATCATTCAGTACAATTCCCTCTTGATTTTCCTTAATTATGCTTTTGGTTTTCCCTCCCTGCTAATAGTAATGGAATCTAAGTCTTTGTTTTTATCTTATTTCTTTCATCTAAAGATCTTAATAAAGTAGAACCAGGAACCTCCAATTACCAAGTTTCCATTGGCAGGGGAATTCCCCAAGTCCAGCAAGGAGAGAAGAATTCTGTAAAGTTAAGACTTCCTAAGCCAACTTTATTAATACCTTTCTCCATGCAATTCAACATTTATTTCTCTATTTACTGAGCACCTACTGTACCTCAGGTACATGTGAACTCTTGTATATGGCAGCAGGTGAGCTAAATAGAGAGCTGGCCTGGAACTCAGAAGATCTAGTTCAAGTGTTGCCTGTAACACATACCAGTAGAGTAAGCCCAGTGAAATCACTTAACTCATTCAATACCCCATGGCAGCTTTCTAAGATCTGAGGTTACAAGAGAGATGTTGATGTAGATTTAAGACCCTAAGTTACAAAAGAGGTGCTGATCTAAATTGCAGATAAAGCTTCCAGACCAGGAATCTTCCCCTCCTGGTAAAATCACAGATAGGAACCAATAGAAAAACAAGAGGGAAAAAAAACTTGCAGAGAACTGCCCTAGGACTACCAAGACAAAAAAATCAGAACTCAAAACTGCCCTCAAGGAGCCTATGTTCTACTGTCCATCCTAAACCAAGTCCTGGGGGTGGGGAGTGAGGGATTCAAATGTGTTTTTAGTAACCTAGGTTGGGATCAACCTGCCCTACTGCAGGTACCACATCTGAGCCAACAAACATTTATTAAATGAAAAAGCAGAAAGGCTAATCTGGACAATTCTAACACACAACAATACAAGCAATATTGAGGCAATGAAAATGCTTCAAATTCTCCTGGGTGGAGAAATGGGAGCTAAAAAACTTTATATAAAGAATGGGGGAAGGGAGGCCCCACGGCACGAAAAGAGTGCAATTAATGACTCTTCATCAGACTTTCTCTTGAAATTGTCAGAAAAATTTGTCTTAAAGCTGCCTTTTTTTCATAGCAACTGGTCCCAGGCTTTTAAAAAATGGCATCAGAGAACTACGGCTATCTTAGGTAAAATATTTCAGTGTCTTCTCTCTGTCCATGGGGCAGGGTCAATGAATATTGCACTACACTGTCCCAAAGGGATTTCACAAGGTAGGAAAGTTCAATTTGATGGGGAAAAAAGGAAACTTTGGTACGTTAGCACAACCTTGGGTGTGGAACAAAGATGAAAACCCTGGGCTTGCCGTCAATGAAACCTGAGTTTTAAATCTGGTCTCCAACGCTTAGTACCTGTGACCCTAAGCAAGGTCATTATCCTCTGCCTCAGTTTCCTCATCTGTAAAAAAGGGATAATACTAACACCTCCTTCTCAGGAGTTCTTGTGAGGTTCAAATGAAATATTTGTTAAGTATTCTGCAAACGTTGAAGTGATAAATAAATACTACTTACTATCATTATAAGCTCCTACAGTATCATATGACTTCTCTGACACATATAGGTTTTATGACCTTGGGCAAGTCACAATCCCTCACTACTCCAACCAATTCTTTAAGACTATAAAATTTCAAAGAAGATGCCAGTCTGCACTTTGTAGAGGGAGTTTCCTCACTTGGGAATCCTTATTCTAATGAATAGGTCTATTCCCTATCTCTGTCTCCATCTTTCTTTGGTGCAATGATCTGCCTGGGTCCGGGAACCCCATGTATCTACATGAAGATCACATGCTTGCCGCCAGACTTCCCCAGTAACATTTTCTAGTCTCCCAGGGCTTTCACTATTACAATGTGACTCCAGACTCCTGACCCTCCCTAAGGGCTGGCTGACTTGCCTACTGCCTGGACCTCCTCGTACTGGTTATTACTGGGCCCCATCTCAATCTCTGATCATTCCTACCTGGGCCGATCACAGTGTTAGAGCCTCAATTCCAAGGCTAGATTTCCTTTAAGGTAGGCCCTGAATGTTGAATCAAAGCTTTCCAATAACTGCTACTGAGTGTAACAGCTTCAATCGTTCTAGTTTATTTTTCTGTGTAGCCACATCCCCTTACTACATTTCTGCTACCATCCAAAGGGACATCTTTGTTCATGCATTGCATAGAATAATCATAAATAAAAATACATAATCATAACTGATGCTTAGAACTTTACATAACTGATGCTTAGAACTTTATCTCATTTGAGACTTATAACAACCTGTGACTTCTGACTGCAGTTATTCATATTCTTATTTTATGGATAAGGAAAGTGAGACTCAGAGTGGCAATATTTGCCCACGGTTACACAGCTAGTACATCTGTGAGGTAGGATCTGAACCTGACTTCCTCTTTCCAAGTCTAGAATTCTATCATCAGCATAATGCCACCCTACCCCTCCTATAACTAAACCTGGTATTCAAATGCTTGTAGTAGACCACAGTTAGTCAATGAGTACTTATTGTGGCATACTGTGTGCCAGGCACTAGGTTAAGTTTCCTAGGCAACAGCAAAAAGAATGCTACCTATGGAGCTGAAGGAAAAAGATTTTTTCCATTTCTGGGTTCTGGGCCAGGGTTCTAAATGAGCTGGCATGACAGCTGGCATCCTGTTTCTTCTAGCCTTGGACTTTGCTTACATCACCACCCACCACCCCTCCTGAACCCAGGAGAGTAGCAAGGTAGGGAAACTGAAGAGGATCCCTCCCCCACTCATACACACAACAGAGCTGACATTTGACTTCTGGGACCAAAGAGAAGTGAGCAAGAAGGCAAAAGTAGTTGAATCTGCAGTGGAGTCCATCATGGTGCTACTACATGGAGTCCCTGATGCTCAGGATGCTGAGACTGATGAACGACCTGAGCTGGAGAATTCTGAGCTGCAGTGTGCAAAGAGATTGGGCGCCCACAGTAAATGGAGCAACAATACCTCCCAGAGTTGGAGATCAGCTGTGGTAATATTTTGTAAAGTTAGTAGCATGCTGTCTAGCATAGAATAAATTCTTATTTCCTTTTTTATTTCCTCTCTTTTCCTTCCTTCTTCCTTACTCTTTTTCTTCTTTTCCTTTTTTCTTTCCTTCTTTCCTTTATTTTGTTTCTTTTTCATTTTCCTCCCTTCTTTCCTTCCATCCTCTTTCTTTTTCATTTCCATTTTTTTCTTCCTTTCCCATCTTCCTGCTTTCCTTCTTTCCTTCCAGTGTCTAAGAACCTGGGAAGAGGAGTCACCAACCCAAGTGGGAAAAATAGAGTAGATTAATACTCCCTGATAATTAGTTTCGGAACCAAGTCTGTGAGTAGCGTCTGCATTTCTAGGCTAGATGACATTCCAAAAAAAAACCAAAAGCTGAAAATAATCCTCAGATGTCAGCAGAGAGAGTCAAGTCCTCCTCAGAGTCACCAGAGGCATCATCAGGGAAGAGATGAGGTGGTAGGAAGTGAACCCTCTTCCCGTGTTAATTCTTAAGAATGGTATATTGCAGCTCACACAGCTGGCTAGTAAGAAAGTTGCCTGGAAACTAGCTCCTTGTACGTTTTTGATGTGCAATTTCATCTAAGTGCTTTATAAATAATTGGCATGACATCCCTGGGAAGCAGAAAGACAGGAATTGTGCAGAAATGGAAAACGAGGGGCTGAGTAGAGAGCAACTTTCCAAATGACCTCGAAACAAGGATTAATAACATGTGGTTCAGGATAAATTCTGGCTCCCTGAGCCTTTCTGACACAGTGAAGGCGAGTGAACAAGGTTCTCCTGTTCAGAGATCTCAAGGACCTGGAGACTGACCTAGAACCTCTTTGGCCTCAACCCAAATGCACAGCAGCAGAAAGGAAAAGCTGGAAGCACCTTACCCACCAAGGATTACCCTGCCTCAAGTCTCCCCCTTGTACCTGCTCTCTCTCCACTCCACTCAGTAGCCAAAGAGAGCTTCCTAAAGCACAGGTCTGACCATGTTACCCTGCTACTCAATAAACTTCAGTGGCTCCCTATTGCCTCTAGGATCAAATACAAAATCCTCTCTTTGATTTTTAAAGCATTTTAAAATCATCTTTTTAATTTTAAAATTTTTATCAGTATTAACATTGTTATTATAACCTGGTGCCTTCCTACCTTTCCAATTTTACTTTTTAACTCCCTTCAAAGAGTCTTCTACCATTTGGTCATAGAGGCCTCCTACTACTAGGGCAATAGCTACAGTGTTGCATTAGGAATGAAGAAGCCTTTCTGGCCCTGAGCAAAACTTTTGTTTCAATGTCCTCATCTTTAAAATGGGAATAACAGTAGCACTTACCTTATAGGATGCTTGTAAGGATTCAACTGGATAATATTTGTAAATATTAAAGCACTATGTAAATGCTGGCTATTTTATTACTCCTTCTTTTCACACAACACTCGAGATTCTGCACTTTTCCCATGCCTAGACAGTCCTTCACCCTGCCTCCCTTCATGATAGAGTCGGCTCAAATCCTACCTCCTGCAGGAGGCCCTTCCTAGTCCCCTCCAGGGATAGAACCTTCCTTCTGAGATTACATCTCGGACCATATGTACCTAGTAGTTTATCTATTTTCTCCCTTAATAGAATGTGAGTTCCTTGAG